>CM022949.1:58682229-58947787 GCA_012931725.1 Litsea cubeba
GAATTTGATTTGGAGGTCAAAGACAAAAAAGGGACAGAAAATCGTGTCGCAGATCATTTAAGTCGTTTAGTTCATGTGGAAGATGAACTTCATCTGCGGGAAACGTTCCCTGACGAGCACTTGTTCTCCGCGAGTACGACATTACCTTGGTATGCAAATATTGTAAATTATTTGGTTACTAATATGTTGCCTCCTGGTTTCTCTAAGGCTCAAAGAGATAAGATCAAGAGTGATTGCAAATACTATTTGTGGGATGACCCATACTTATGGAAGCATTGTGCCGATCAAGTGATAAGAAGGTGCGTTCCTGAAAATGAAATTATTTCTATTCTCACCTTTTGTCATTCTTATGCTTGTGGAGGTCACTTCGGAGCTAAGAGGACGGCGAGAAAAGTGCTAGAATGTGGTTTCTATTGGCAGTCTTTAGTCCGAGATTCATATTCTTTTTGTAAGTCATGCGTTCATTGTCAAACAACAGGTAATATATCCCAAAGGAATGAGATGCCACATGTAAGATCCCGACCCCAGTTCTTCTGTTTAGCATTGTTTTAATCGTGGTTTAGCTTGTTAAGTGAGATTTGATTTAGTTTGACCTTGTTTTTGAGTGTGACTAGACTTTTTCATAACCTTGGAGATTTTGAGACCGTTGACTTTGGTTTGACCCGGCCCATATGATTTGTATTTTTATGAGAAATTACTTTTCATTTCTAAAAATTCTGGATTTGACAAATTTCGACTCATTTGATGAAGTTTAACAACTTTCATGTTTTGATCATTTCGATTTGATACTCAGAAATCGCGTTTTTCGAGGAAAATGGGCAAAATGACATTTTCACTAAATCTGTCCATGAATTTCGAAAATTTCAGAAATTGGGGAAAATATACTTTTTGGAAAGTAGATATTTCGCTGATCATTTTTGTCTTCTTCGTCGTTTTCGTTCGGGGCCCGCAAATGTGAGTTTCAGCCTTGTGAAGATTGGGGCCCACAAGACCCATCTTATAAGAAGGGAACCCCTCTTCTTCTCCTCCATTTCGTTTCCAGCAAGGGTTTGGAGCTTGGCTCTTTCCCTCTCCTCCAGCACTTTCTCTCTCTTCTGAAACTCTCATTTCTTGGAGTTTTCTTGGAGGAATGATCTCCTAAAGTTCTCCTCCTCCCTCTTGGCTTTCCAAAGACCCTATTTTCAAGGATTTTGAGCTAGGAGAGATCCCTCATCCAAGCTTCTCTTCTTCGTTCGGGCTTTTCAAGGTTTGCAATGGCTTTCCAAACTTTAGATCTTGGTTCTCCTCTTCATTTTGAGTGTTTTCATCTTTCATGCAATGGGTTTTCATGGAGTTTGGAAAATGATTGATTTCTAGGGTTCTTTTGAGCTATTTTGGGGGTTTTGTAATTTTGGAGCTTGAGGCCATAAGAGGACCTTCATGGAGTGTTTTGCATCTTCTCTTGACCAAGGCAAGTGGATTTCCAATTAATATGATGGTTTCATGTATTTTGTTTCACATTATGTTGTTCCATGCTATACTTTAATCTTTTGTTCTTCATGGATTTGTTTTGGACAATGGAGTAATATGAGGTGTGATTTCCACTTGTATTATGGTTTTACAATGTATTTGGAAGTTTGATTTCACTTTGGACATTTTGAAACTTATCTATCTTGTGTTAAGAGTTGGTGTTCAAAGAAAAACTTTGGTTTAAAAAGTGTTGTGTTTGATTAAGTTGATGGCTAATTCTTGGTGATTTGATGAGTTTGGAAGATCAAAGAAGGGCCCAAATGATCTAGGAAGATTGTGTGAAAGATTGAGAATGAAAAAGATCTCAAAAATGGAAAAAGAAGGAAAGAAAAATCAGAAAAAATGCACAAAGGAGTGCATTTCTGCACTCAGCCGGACTGGGACAGAGCCCAGTCCGCTCGAGCGACCCAGTGGGCCGCTCGAGCGGACCAGGTTCTGTCTGGGCTTCGCTCGAGCGGACCCTGGGTCGCTCGAGCGAGCCCAGACCTGTCCTGGGTCCGTTTATGGGTCCTTTGGGCCTGTTTCTTTTGGGGTTTCTTTGGGCTTCCTTGGACCTGTTTCAAGTCAGTTTTGAGCCATTTCAAATCTGATATTGGGTCACCTTTGGGCCTGATATTGGACTGATTGAAACTTGTTTCGTGGGCTTGGTTAAGGATCAGTTTTGGGCTGTTTTAAAAAAACTTGTTTAGTGGGCCTGTTCAGGTTAATGTTAGACTGTGTTTAAAATCTGTTTTGTGAGGCCTAGTTCAGGTTAGTCTTGGGCTGTTTTAAAGTTTGTTTTGTGGGCCAATAAATGTTTAGCTTTGGGCTGTTTTTAAGATATGTTTTGTGGGCCATTCAAGGCTTAGTTTATGAACTAATTTCAAGGTCTGTTTGGGCCGGATTTAAAGGATTGTTTTGGGTTTGGTTCAAGGCCAGTTATGGGCCTGTTTTAAAGAGATTTGAGATTATTTGTGATACTTGGAATTTGTGAAATGGGAATGGGATCATTGTGAGAATGAATGAATGTGGAATTATCCGGGGACCTTTCGTGTCTTAATGCGCACTTTATCATTTAAATATTATGGATTTTCATTGGCATCAAACGCACTTCTTATTAATTAATGTTTAAAGGATAAATGTGCATTGAGATGGTTCCTTGGTAAGTCATTAAGTCATTCTCCACTGTCCATTCCATTTCAAGTCAGAAAAATGTATTTGTATCTGTATTTGTATTTGTATTTGTTTTCTTTGGTGAACTAATTTAAATAGCATCGATGATTTGTTATAAAATCATGTGGTTTTCCACGTTCGAAAGGATTGACCGTATGATTTTATACAAATCACCTTGATGCGTATTTGAACGGTTTACCATAGATATTCGTATGCTTTCTCCGATTCGATTTGAAAAGAGATTGGAGTATGTTTGTCACATTCGGGATTTCTTCGATGAGACTATTGTTTTGATAAGACTAGTATTTGAAAATAAAAACCTCGAGGCAAGACGGGGCCAGAGCTATGTGGTGCGAGCCCATGAGCCAAAGAGGCTATGATTTCAAAAATAAAAACCTCGAGGCAAGACGGGGCCAGAGCTATGTGGTGCGAGCCATGAGCCAAAGAGGCTATGATTCCGAAAACAAAACCCCGAGGCAAGACGGGGCCAGAGCTATGTGGTGTGAGCCCCTGAGCCAAAGGGGATTAGTATTATGTTAGATTTGTATCGGTTTGAGTTTGAAAACTAAAGGCACCACTAGGCTTAGGTCACCTTGTCGGGCTGATCACCCGGCTTGGGATCTTTAATTCGTCCGCCAGCTGCAGCTTGGATTCTGTCTGTACCGACCATGGCAACGGTAATTATCTGCCGGTCCCATTTGTATGGCTACGGTTCTGATACTTTTAATCTGCCGGTCCCATTTGTATGGCTACGGTTCTGATCCCATTTGTAGTACCATGTTCAGTGGCTACGCTCTGTCTGCTCTCTTATCACTTCGGTAATAGGAGGATTTAGTTATTTGTGGTCTCCTAGGTTTTATCTGCATATTATTTTAGTTTATGATTCTTGTTGGTTATACTCTTTATGCTTCGATTTGGTTAATGTTTATGATGTCGATCATTTCGCATATTATTGCCTTTATTTAGGATTTGAAAGGTATTTCCAACCATTAAATGCTTTATGCGGGCTACTATCTTTCGAGACATTCGTACTTCTGAGATTGTCCTTTTATTGCTTTGATATTTATGTTCGGTCTTTCGATCGTTTTATCGTGATTTATTGTTATTATTGGTTAGACTCTTTATTCGGTTTTACGATGATTTCGTCTGGTTTTATGTATGTTTCTTTTGTTCATATTACTTGTATATTTGCTTGCCAGACCGTCGTGTCTGGCCCTTTTTGTTTGGTGCCAGTTTCTTCTCTCTCTGGTTTTAGGTGTTTGATTTGAGGAGGCGGTGGGACCGCCGGTCTGACGTGAGAGGCCGCCCGTTGATATCATTTAGATGTCAAGTTTGGCGCCGGAGTTCGTACCTAACATTGAGGGTAGTATTTCTTTTAGTTGGATATATTGTGGTATGGCTTTGTTAGCCTTTTTCTTTGGGTTTGTAATTAAGACATTGTTAATTGTAACTTGAATATGTGGGAAATAATAGATTCGTTACTACCAGCTCAGTGTGTTGTGATTTATGATTTATGCCAGTCTGTTTAATGATGGCTTTGTGATATTGGTTGCGTGCGACACGGAACCCGATGGCCACGGATTCCGGGTCGCAACACCATGTTTAGCTTCCGCGAAAAATATACTCTGATTGTGTTGGAATGTGATTATCCTCATTCACGCGGATCTTGGGAACTATAACAAAAAGTTTCAAATTATCCCAAAATTTCGCACCCCGGGATCGGATCACTGCAGGGCCCGGTTTCGGGGCGTGACAGGTTTGGTATCAGAGCTGGTTAGTTTCTAGGAAATAAAATACTCTAGAGACATTAAGACGTGTGGTGAGGATTCGTTAGATTGTGTCGATTTGTTTTCTCGTGTTTTTGTTTCTTTGGATTTGAGTCGGCTTTTCTTTCAGTTTGGGAGATATTGCTTGTCTTGTCTTTTAGTTCTGTTGTTAGGAGACTTGGATAACCAAATTTCCTCCTTAGTGGTGGAGAATTTAAAGTCTCCATACTCTTGTTCAGTGTCTTTTGTCTGTGCTTGCGTCGGAGACTGAGAACCTCTTGGATTTAGTATGTTGTTTTCGGAGAACATCAGCAGACTTCCAGTTTTCAGCATCTTCATTGTGGTTAATGAGAGAAAACATGTGCATTTGCCAGCCAAAGTAAAACTTGAGCAGTATTTGAAGATCCCCTCTCAGCTAATCGAAGATCATCATGCAGCGTACCAAGGTAAGTAAATGTGGATTTTTGGGTGAACTCAGACCATCTTTCCAAGATGAAGGACTGTAGAAGGCATATCAGCTATTGATTTTATGAAGGGAGAAGTGACCTTAGTTAGTAAGATTGGAAGTTGGTGCAAGAAACTCAGGGATTTCCCGGATTCGATGAGCCTTATCGTAGTTCTGGTTGAGAATTTCCGTGACTTGCAGCTTAGCTAGTGTAGTTGGTTCAGCAGGGATACCAAGTGGATGGTTAGTTGTAGTTAAGATAATGTTTGGCAGTAGAGGAAACCTTGTGGATTTACCGACTTATAGGATATTGGATTTGGACAACGTGCAGATGCAAGGGAGTACCTCAGTGGGTTGGATGTCCATTTCTTATTTAAAATGATTTTCATGATATTTTCATCTTGTTATGTTTTCCTTAATGTCTATGATTTATCCATGTAGTGTGTAAACAATCGATTTACGTTCTTCTTTAAGGCTTATTTTGAAATAAACTATGTTATATACTCTTTTCATTAGTCGCATGATCTCGTTTTCATGAGGATTTGTGTTATGAATTTTTATTTAATCTTCTTAAGACATTGTTACACAATGATCTTGAAATTTTGCTATTGTTTTAATTCTTCTAAATGTTGACAGCTACGTTTCAAAACCTTGACGATTTCAAAATTTTGTATATGTTTGGTTGGAAATGGATTTCAATAAAATTTAATGTATGGTCATACTACATGAATTTGATTTATTTTGAAAATCCTAATTTGAGATTGTTGAGTATTTCAAGGATTTGTTGGGCTATGAAAACATAAATTTCAAAACGAATAATGTTGTTCCATGTTCAAACTTTGATAAACTTTCTTTATTAAGTTTTATTTGATAATTTGGAAGTTCAGCTTCTACTATGTTTTAAAATGACGAGATTTAACTAAGTAATTATTTTAGTCCCTATGTTTAAAATTTTAAGATTTGTTTTGCATTGAATAGAATGAGTGGTAATAGCCCTTGGCTGGAGTTTGGTGGTGTGTGAAGTGAAGGGTTGTTGGATGTCAGGATGTGTACTAGTTCGGTTGAGGACAAAGTTGGATCTACGAGAGAATCAACATCATTCAAGACTTGAATTGACAGTTTCAGCTCTTCGGGGATTGATATCAGATTTGATTTTTCAAGGTCGGCTTTTCATGTCAATGGTAGAAGACTTGAAGAATGAAATCTGAAGAGGCAAGCATCAGGAGCACCATGTACAGCTTTGAAGGACTTAAGGCACAGAATTCCAAAGTGATAGAAAGAGGCAGAATTTGCAGTTTCTTGGACTGACAGTGACTGGCGAGGTAAGTAAAGGAAGTGATCCAGTGTAGGATTGATAGATGACACCAAGGGTACTTAGAAGAATTGTTGAATTCTAGTTTGGGCAGAGAAGTTTGTTTTCGAGCAGATATGTGGAAAAGTGTGAAGCCTTCAACCGAATCAGAGTGTGGTTGACCGTACATCTCAACGTCCAGTTTGGTCAGAGAGTCTCTCAGTTGCCAAGGTCTAGCATAGGGTGTCAGTGTTTTGTTTGTCCTTTGGGTTTTGATTTTGATTTGGTTTAAGCCATTTGGAGGACCAAATGGATTCTAAGGGGGGGAGGATGTAAGATCCCGACCCCAGTTCTTCTGTTTAGCATTATTTTAATCGTGGTTTAGCTTGTTAAGTGAGATTTGATTTAGTTTGACCTTGTTTTTGAGTGTGACTAGACTTTTTCATAACCTTGGAGATTTTGAGACCGTTGACTTTGGTTTGACCCGGTCCATATGATTTGTATTTTTATGAGAAATTACTTTTCATTTCTAAAAATTCTGGATTTGACATATTTCGACTCATTTGATGAAGTTTAACAACTTTCATGTTTTGATCATTTCGATTTGATACTCAGAAATCGCGTTTTTCGAGGAAAATGGGCAAAAATGACATTTTCACTAAATCTGTCCATGAATTTTGAAAATTTCAGAAATTGGGGAAAATATACTTTTTGGAAAGTAGATATTTCGCTGATCATTTTTGTCTTCTTCGTCGTTTTCGTTCAGGGCCCGCAAATGTGAGTTTCAGCCTTGTGAAGATTGGGGCCCACAAGACCCATCTTATAAGAAGGGAACCCCTCTTCTTCTCCTCCATTTCGTTTCCAGCAAGGGTTTGGAGCTTGGCTCTTTCCCTCTCCTCCAGCACTTTCTCTCTCTTCTGAAACTCTCATTTCTTGGAGTTTTCTTGGAGGAATGATCTCCTAAAGTTCTCCTCCTCCCTCTTGGCTTTCCAAAGACCCTATTTTCAAGGATTTTGAGCTAGGAGAGATCCCTCATCCAAGCTTCTCTTCTTCGTTCGGGCTTTCAAGGTTTGCAATGGCTTTCCAAATTTTAGATCTTGGTTCTCCTCTTCATTTTGAGTGTTTTCATCTTTCATGCAATGGGTTTTCATGGAGTTTGGAAAATGATTGATTTCTAGGGTTCTTTTGAGCTATTTTGGGGGTTTTGTAATTTTGGAGCTTGAGGCCATAAGAGGACCTTCATGGAGTGTTTTGCATCTTCTCTTTGACCAAGGCAAGTGGATTTCCAATTAATATGATGGTTTCATGTATTTTGTTTCACATTATGTTGTTCCATGCTATACTTTAATCTTTTGTTCTTCATGGATTTGTTTTGGACAATGGAGTAATATGAGGTGTGATTTCCACTTGTATTATGGTTTTACAATGTATTTGGAAGTTTGATTTCACTTTGGACATTTTGAAACTTATCTATCTTGTGTTAAGAGTTGGTGTTCAAAGAAAAACTTTGGTTTAAAAAGTGTTGTGTTTGATTAAGTTGATGGCTAATTCTTGGTGATTTGATGAGTTTGGAAGATCAAAGAAGGGCCCAAATGATCTAGGAAGATTGTGTGAAAGATTGAGAATGAAAAAGATCTCAAAAATGGAAAAAGAAGGAAAGAAAAATCAGAAAAAATGCACAAAGGAGTGCATTTCTGCACTCAGCCGGACTGGGACAGAGCCCAGTCCGCTCGAGCGACCCAGTGGGCCGCTCGAGCGGACCAGGTTCTGTCTGGGCTTCGCTCGAGCGGACCCTGGGTCGCTCGAGCGAGCCCAGACCTGTCCTGGGTCCGTTTATGGGTCCTTTGGGCCTGTTTCTTTTGGGGTTTCTTTGGGCTTCCTTGGACCTGTTTCAAGTCAGTTTTGAGCCATTTCAAATCTGATATTGGGTCACCTTTGGGCCTGATATTGGACTGATTGAAACTTGTTTCGTGGGCTTGGTTAAGGATCAGTTTTGGGCTGTTTTAAAAAAAACTTGTTTAGTGGGCCTGTTCAGGTTAATGTTAGACTGTGTTTAAAATCTGTTTTGTGAGGCCTAGTTCAGGTTAGTCTTGGGCTGTTTTAAAGTTTGTTTTGTGGGCCAATAAATGTTTAGCTTTGGGCTGTTTTTAAGATATGTTTTGTGGGCCATTCAAGGCTTAGTTTATGAACTAATTTCAAGGTCTGTTTGGGCCGGATTTAAAGGATTGTTTTGGGTTTGGTTCAAGGCCAGTTATGGGCCTGTTTTAAAGAGATTTGAGATTATTTGTGATACTTGGAATTTGTGAAATGGGAATGGGATCATTGTGAGAATGAATGAATGTGGAATTATCCGGGGACCTTTCGTGTCTTAATGCGCACTTTATCATTTAAATATTATGGATTTTCATTGGCATCAAACGCACTTCTTATTAATTAATGTTTAAAGGATAAATGTGCATTGAGATGGTTCCTTGGTAAGTCATTAAGTCATTCTCCACTGTCCATTCCATTTCAAGTCAGAAAAATGTATTTGTATCTGTATTTGTATTTGTATTTGTTTTCTTTGGTGAACTAATTTAAATAGCATCGATGATTTGTTATAAAATCATGTGGTTTTCCACGTTCGAAAGGATTGACCGTATGATTTTATACAAATCACCTTGATGCGTATTTGAACGGTTTACCATAGATATTCGTATGCTTTCTCCGATTCGATTTGAAAAGAGATTGGAGTATGTTTGTCACATTCGGGATTTCTTCGATGAGACTATTGTTTTGATAAGACTAGTATTTGAAAATAAAAACCTCGAGGCAAGACGGGGCCAGAGCTATGTGGTGCGAGCCCATGAGCCAAAGAGGCTATGATTTCGAAAATAAAAACCTCGAGGCAAGACGGGGCCAGAGCTATGTGGTGCGAGCCCATGAGCCAAAGAGGCTATGATTTCGAAAACAAAACCCCGAGGCAAGACGGGGCCAGAGCTATGTGGTGTGAGCCCCTGAGCCAAAGGGGATTAGTATTATGTTAGATTTGTATCGGTTTGAGTTTGAAAACTAAAGGCACCACTAGGCTTAGGTCACCTTGTCGGGCTGATCACCCGGCTTGGGATCTTTAATTCGTCCGCCAGCTGCAGCTTGGATTCTGTCTGTACCGACCATGGCAACGGTAATTATCTGCCGGTCCCATTTGTATGGCTACGGTTCTGATACTTTTGATCTGCCGGTCCCATTTGTATGGCTACTGTTCTGATCCCATTTGTAGTACCACGTTCAGTGGCTACGCTCTGTCTGCTCTTATCACTTCAGTAATAGGAGGATTAGCTATTTGTGGTCGCCTAGGTTTTATCTGCATATTATTTTAGTTTATGATTCTTGTTGGTTATACTCTTTATGCTTCGATTTGGTTAATGTTTATGATGTCGATCATTTCGCATATTATTGCCTTTATTTAGGATTTGAAAGGTATTTCCAACCATTAAATGCTTTATGCGGGCTACTATCTTTCGAGACATTCGTACTTCTGAGATTGTCCTTTTATTGCTTTGATATTTATGTTCGGTCTTTCGATCGTTTTATCGTGATTTATTGTTATTATTGGTTAGACTCTTTATTCGGTTTTACGATGATTTCGTCTGGTTTTATGTATGTTTCTTTTGTTCATATTACTTGTATATTTGCTTGCCAGACCGTCGTGTCTGACCCTTTTTGTTTGGTGCCAGTTTCTTCTCTCTCTGGTTTTAGGTGTTTGATTTGAGGAGGCGGTGGGACCGCCGGTCTGACTTGAGAGGCTGCCCGTTGATATCATTTAGATGTCAAGTTTGGCGCCGGAGTTCGTACCTAACATTGAGGGTAGTATTTCTTTTAGTTGGATATATTGTGGTATGGCTTTGTTAGCCTTTTTCTTTGGGTTTGTAATTAAGACATTGTTAATTGTAACTTGAATATGTGGGAAATAATAGATTCGTTACTACCAGCTCAGTGTGTTGTGATTCATGATTTATGCCAGTCTGTTTAATGATGGCTTTGTGATATTGGTTGCGTGCGACACGGAACCCGATGGCCACGGATTCCGGGTCGCAACACCATGTTTAGCTTCCGCGAAAAATATACTCTGATTGTGTTGGAATGTGATTATCCTCATTCACGCGGATCTTGGGAACTATAACAAAAAGTTTCAAATTATCCCAAAATTTCGCACCCCGGGATCGGATCACTGTAGGGCCCGGTTTCGGGGCGTGACACCACAATACCCCATACTATTTTGCGAAATTTTTGATGTTTGGGGTATCGATTTCATGGGACCATTCCCTGTTTCTTTCGGTTATGTTTATATTTTGCTTGCTGTTGATTATGTTTCGAAATGGGTGGAAGCTAAAGCCACCAGGACTGATGATTCCAAAGTTGTAACATATTTTATCAAGTCTAACATATTCTCCAGGTTTGGAATTCCAAGAGCTCTAATAAGTGATCGAGGCACTCACTTTTGCAATCGAATTGTGGAGACTTTGCTGAAAAAGTACCATGTGACCCATAAGGTGTCAACTGCCTATCATCCGCAAACTAGTGGACAAGCGGAAGTGTCAAATCGAAAGATCAAGTCCATCCTTGAAAAGACGGTGAGTCCAAGTAGAAAAGATTGGAGTTTGCACTTGGATGATGCTTTGTGGGCGTATAGGACTGCATATAAGACGCCCATTGGTATGTCACCTTATCGGTTGGTGTTTGGGAAACCATGCCACCTTCCAGTTGAGTTAGAACACAAGGCTTATTGGGCTATCAAGAGTTTCAACATGCAGATAGATGAAAGTGGAGAACACAGGAAGTTGCAACTACAAGAGTTAGAGGAAATTCGCAATGATGCTTATGAGAGTGCAAGAATTTACAAGGAAAAGACGAAGGCTTTTCATGACAAGCAGATTTCGAGAAAGGAGTTTACAGTTGGTCAAAAAGTCCTTCTTTATCAGTCATGGCTTCGTTTGTTTCCAGGTAAGTTGCGTTCTCATTGGATTGGACCCTTTGTTGTTACTAATGTTTTTCCACATGGTGCAGTTGAAATTCAAAGTTTAGCTACTTCCAAAGTGTTCAAGGTGAATGGCCATAGACTTAAGCCTTTCTATGAAGGTTTACAAGTACAGGAGGTGGATAAATTGGACCTTGAGGATCCAATTTATACTGATTGAAGAAGGAAGCATTGTGTCGAGCCAACGACAATAACATAAAGGCGCTGCTTGGGAGGCAACCCAAGGGGAGTTCGTTCCTTTTCTCTTTCTTTTTGATTTTATATTCTGGTTATTTTTGCCTTTTCTTTGCATTTTACCTTCCATTGGGGACAATGTCAGTTTTAAATGTGGGGGTAGGGATTTAGGGGTTGTGTTTTACTTTTATATTAGGTTGTGTTGTAGGGATTTAGGGGTTGTGTTTTACTTTTATATTAGGTTGTGTTTTACTTTTATATCTTTGAAAAAAAAGTTTTATTTTTTTCTTTGTTTTTTGTGGTTTGCTACGATTTTTCTGGTTGTGTATGTCATGAGCAAGATTCAATTAAGCTTGAAAAATTCATAACATGATTTTTGAAATTACTTTCCTTGAGAATGGTAGTGACTAAATTTGGTAGACAAAAAGTTGGTGAGATTTTGAGCCTTTAGACTGACACATCCATATCGGTCTCACTATATTCTTTCATGAGAGATATTCTTCCATAGATTTGCTTCTCTAGAACTTGCCTTGACTCTCTTCGAGGTCATATAGACACAAGCATGTATGAACATGATTAAGGCCATCTTTGTTATAAGCTACATAAGCCAAATAGCCTACCTTGCAATTAATTTTTTTTTCCTTTGTTTAACCCCTTTGAGCTTTATATCTTTCATTTATTGTAAACCCACGTCACAAGCTCTGAACCTGAAAAAAAAAAAAAAAAACCTTTACCTAAGTCATAGATCTAGTGGAGCATTGCTTTTCATTATGATATGTATGGGTGTGCAAGAAATAAATGTGGGGGCATTTTGGGTTTGTGGTATGGCTATGACTGATGAAATGGAACATGTTTCATTCTCAATTCGTGAGTTCTTATTTTCGTTATTTAAAAAAAAAAAAAAACAAAAGAGAAAAAAAAAATATAATGAAAAAAAAATAGGAAAAAAAGAGAAGATGAAAAAAAAAAAGTTTACGGAACCAGGAGGCAATTGTTGTCCATGTTCATGAATCCTCCTAAAATTCCAAGAAATGGTGTGTTCATATGTGATACATAAGAAGGTGGAAGCTGTTGTGAATGATCGTTCCTTGCTGCAAACGAAAAGTGTTTCTTTTGAACGATCTCTTTTTCAATGCAGGAGTTTTACATGTTCTGAATGCTTTAAAGCCATATTGAAAAAGTTGATCAATGGAGTGAATGGTTTTCATTGTCTTATATATTAAAGCTAGAGTTGATTCATTTTGCTCCACTAGTTTCAATGGCTTTTAAACTACATTCATAAATATTTCCCACCTTGATCCTAAACCCCATTACAACCTTTGAAAAGTCCTTATGATTCGTGTTATGCATGTGATCCCAGTGGTGGAGAATGAGAAGATATGCAAGCCTATGGTAGATCATTTCCATTGGAATGAATTTGAGCAAAACAGATACCATTTCAAACATATGAGAGTAGAGTGTTTATTTCCATGAGGGTCTACGTATTTAGTCTACTCCATCTTCGAGTGAAATTGCTTACTAAGTATTTATAAGATGTTTAAGAATGTTTATTCATGACATGTTTTGAGTTTTGAAAAGCTTGGTTGTTCTTTGTTAATGGCATTCAAACTTGGTGTTTTCGGGAAGTGAATTTGAGTTTTGCCCGAGGACGAGCAAAAGTTAAGTGTGGGGGAATTTGATGAGAATGCAAAATGTTATATTTTTCTCCATTAATGTTTAGTCCTTTATACTTATTTGATGCCTAAATGTACTCATTATTCTTATATTTTACTTTAGGATGCAAATGGAGGTGCTGTGTGCAAAACAAAGCTAATTGAGTGATTCTTGACAGTTTTGACATCGCTTCGTAATTTAGGCATAATTCTCTCATCCGAACTCCAATTGAGATGATTCAAGATGCTAGGAACGCCAAGAAAAAGATCTACAACTTTTCTGTTTTGAGTATTGAGAGATTCTTGCTGAATCAAGAAGTTTCCAGATCTGAGTTACAAGAGAAGTGCTCATATTTGATGCTAAATGGATGAAGAATCAAGCAGAAGGGCATTGTGGTAAATTTGATGAAATCAGGAGTTTCCCGGAACATATCCAATATTGGGCTCATATTGTCTGGAACGAAAAATGGTGCAACTTTAATTCTTGGTTCGAATCCAACAGAAGTCCGAGTGAGAAGATATGGTCAAAAAGAAGATTTTGACTAAGTTAGAATTTAGTTTATTATTTTATTAATTTCTATCTCCAATCCCACGCCACTTCAATTCTCTCTACTCTCCAACGATTCTTTCTATCTCTTTTTAAGATTCTCTTCCATCTTTCCTCATCTAAACCAATCATCTTTCTCTCCTTTTCCAACTCCAATGCCACCTCACCTTATTTCTCTCCTCTTTCTGCCATACATGCCATCTATAAATAACATTCTCCATAACAAACCTTCCCCATTGCACGTTTTCTCTCTCTCTCTCTTTCTTTCTTTTCTACTATTTTCTTTGCAAGTTAGTATGGCCCTGCGTGGCTAATTTTATGTAATTGGTTGAAGAAGACTGAAGCCTCGGAATAAATACTGTGAGATCTAATTTATTTTCATTATTCAATTTATGCTTTGAATATGGGTTGTTCTTCTGTGCTTAATTTGTTATCATGATTGTTTCGTTTAATTGCTAGGATGCATACTAGTTTATTTTTCGTTGCAATTTACTACTAAATTAGAAATCAAATCCGTAATTATTTGATCCCTCTAATTTGCGAAGAAACTAGTATTTAATAATTTGCTGCTTTGGAAATTATTATATATTAGGAAGAACACTCGGCTAAATTAAATGCAACCGCGTGTGCTTGTGTTGTTTAGATTCATCAATCTCTCAAGGTCTTATGCTGTTACTAGATTAAATCTTTGGCGCTTGTCTTGGATTGTTTAGTAATTAGGGATAATTAGAGCGCGTGTTTTCTAATTAACTAATTAAGAAAGTAGGAATTTAATTCCAATGATGAATATTCAAAGTATTAGTTGATTTATTTTTGCATCAATGATCAGTATTTAATTTCCAATGGTGGATGTTAACTTTGACCAATGCTTGTTAATTTGATTGAATTTCTTAAATTATTGCTCTTTATTTGTTTTTATTTGTTTTTTTACTTTCAATATAATCAAAACCCCCATCTTTGATCACATAGCATAAATTTGGCTAAACACTCTCCGTGGGAATGATCCTTACTCGCACTACTACATATATTTTTAGGAGTAAAGGTTTTATTATTTTTGGGTGCCTGCGACAGCACGACCAGCTAGTATCGACTAAAAGTTGCCTCCCTGCTGAATGTTCTTGCAAGTATCGATGGAATGTCGCGTCCTTGCTCATTCGGTTGCGAGTATCGATGGAATGTCGCATCCTCGCTAATTTGGGTGCAAGTATCGACGGAATGTCGCATCCTTGCTTTTCAAAAATTTTGGTTTTGCGAGTACTGACTTGATGTCCTTTCCCTACGATTTTTGAAATTTGTGATTTTCTCGAACCTTTGGGTTATGGATATCAACTGAAATGTTGCGTCTCCATGGTTTTTTAGGTTTTTTCGAACCTTTGAAATTTGGGTTATGGATATCAACTGAAATGTTGCGTCTCCACGGTTTTTAGGTTTTTTTTTTTTTTGAACCTTTGAGTTTTGGATTGTGGATATCAACTGAAATGTTGCGTCTCCACGGTTTTGGATTTTGCAAGTATCGACGAAATGTCGCTTCCCTGCAATTTTGAAAGTGTCGAACGTGGTTTGCATGCTTCCGATTTGTCCGAGTATCGACTAAGCGTCGCTTTCCCGCGGTGTTTTTTTTTTAAAAACCATTTTTTTTTAAAGACACGAGGGTCATAAGTTTTGACCAAAACCATTTTGGCGGTAAAAGGCAGGGTGGACTAGGGTGGAAATCCCTGAATCCGGATTTTGTTTTAAACCATGAATTTTGAGTTCAAGGGTTGAAAATTTTGGTCAAGTTAAGGAAAGGTTCCTAAACTTGGGTTTTTTGAATAATGAAACGATGGAAGTAAGCATTGTTTAAATTTCTAGAAATTTCAACATTTGATATGAAAATTCTTAAAAAGGGTGGGTTTAGCGAGCGTGTACCTGGAAATCGATTTGGCCGTACAGGCATTGCTCTTACCCAGTTGGGTAAGTCTTCAAGGGTAGTACTGCTTTAAGAGCTTGCCGTTGATGGGCAGCATACATCTGTCACCTTCCAAGTTTATGAGTGCGTATGCGCCGTTGGAGAAAACCTTGTCGATGACGTAGGGTCCCTCCCATTTTGGCTCAAATTTGCCTTTGGACTTGTGAGCGAAGACCATTGGTCTTTTTACCGCAAGAACCAAGTCACCCTTTTTGTAGGCGCGTTGCCTGACCTTTTTGTCGAAAGATCCTGCCATGCGTGCTTGGTAAAGTTCAATACTTTGTTGAGCTTCGAGCCGTCTCTCATCGAGATTGTCCAGCTCATGGAGTCGCAATTTGACATTGCTTTCTTGAGTCATGTCATTTTGCAAGGATACCCTCATGGAAGGAATTTGTACTTCCAAGGGCACGACAGCTTCGCATCCATAGACCAAGGAGAATGGTGTGCTATGGGTTGGTCCTCGAACGGTGGTTCGATAGGCCCACAAAGCTTCAGACATTTTATCGCTCCAGTCTCTTTTGTGACTAGAAACCATTTTTTTGAGGATTTTGCAGAGCGTCTTTTTGAAAGCTTTTGCTAATCCGTTTGCTGTCGGATTGTATGGAGTCGAAGGACAGCTTTGGATTTTGTATTTGTCACAGAACCTGTAGAATCGATGATCCCGGAATTGTGGTCCGTTATCATGGACGAATCTTTTGGGTATGCCGAAACGACAAATGATGTTGGTGCGCAGGAACTGAAGGACTGATGAGGTCTTCATTTCGTTGAATGCAAATGCTTCTGACCACTTGGAGAAATAATCCGTAGTGGCAAAGATGAAGCAATGACCTTTGCTCGAAGGGGGAGAAATAGGACCTATGATGTCCATACCCCAGGCTTCGAAAGGCCATGAAAACGCTGTAGGATGCAGCCATTCTGGAGGCATGTGAATGTAATCTCCATGAACTTGGCATTGTTGGCAGCGCTTAGCAAATTGCATTGCGTCAGCTACCATGGTAGGCCAGTAATAACCTAACGTTTTTATCTGATTATAGAGCTTGGGACCAGCCTGATGAGCTCCGCAAAGACCAGCATGAACTTCTTTAAGTGTGTCTTCAGCCTCTTGTTGTGACAAGCAGCGTAGAAGTACTCCGTTAAAGGATTTTCTGTAAAGGAATTTTGAAGGAATATCCAAATGAAAGCTTGGGGTTCGCCTTTGGATGCTTACCCATTCTTTTGGATCTTCAGGTAGGATTCTGAACATAATGTAATCAATGAACGGATCCCTCCAGTCGCCGATTGAAGTTTGAAGGATTGAAATCCGACTTCCAACCACTTGGTGGCATTCAGCAACTGCTTGGCGTGTGTTAAGAGGAGGAAGGATTCTTCTTTCGCACACTGTGATTTGCATGTTTTCCCCTTCCTGGATTGCCATAGATGCGGCAAGTCCAGCTAGGGCATCTGCACGTATGTTTTCACCTCTACGAATGTGGGTGATGTGACAGATGTCAAACTTTTGCAGAAGTGATTGTGCCTTGTTGTAGTAAGGCAGCAAATCTGGCTTCCTGACTTCAAATCATCTGATTGACGATCAGTTGAGAGTCTCCAAAGACTTCCAGTAAGGTGATACCGAATTAGATGGCGAGTTCCAATCCTAGGATCAGAGCTTGATATTCAGCTGCATTGTTTGTGCATGGTTCCAGTGGCGAGAAAGCGTGTGGAATCATGTATTTGTCGGGGCTAACAAAGAGGATGCCAACTCCCGAGATCAGCTGTCTTTTTTCATTTGTCCTGGTTGCACCGTCAAAGTACATGTCCCAGGAAGCATTTTGTGAGAAAGTCTCCACATTGTAGACTGGTTCGTCTGGGAGATCATCTCTGAGTGGAGAATCTTTAGGCAATGGATGCTCTACGAGGAAGTCCGCTAGAGCTTGCCCTTTGATTGCCTTTTATGGTACATACCTAATATCAAATTGTGACAGAAGGATGGACCATTTTGCCAGTAGAGCATTGAGAGAACCTGCCTTTGTGACAAGGACCTTCAAGAGGTTGACCCTCGAGACCAGGTATACTGTGTTGGAAAGCAAGTAGTGACGCAGCTTTTGTACGGCGAACATCACTGCAAGACATTCTTTTTCGACTGGAGAGTAACGATGCTCTGCACCTACTAGCATGCGGCTGAGGTAATATAGAGCAGCTTCTTTTCTTTGATCATTTTCTTGCGCAAGCAGAGCTCCTAAAGAGTGATCAAGGGCTCTTGTGTACAAGATGAATGATTTTCCAGTGGTAGGAGCAGCTAACACTGGAGGTTTTGTCAGGTATGACTTGATGTCTTGGAAAGCAGCCTCACAGTCAGCATCCCAGACAAAGTTTACACCTTTTTTCATCAACCGGGAGAATGGACGGCATTTCCCCGAAAGATTGGAGATGAACCGTCTGATGTAGGCCAATCTCCCTTGAAGCCCTTTGAGTTCTCTCAAGGTTCTTGGAGAGGGCATTTCTAGAATGGCTTTGACTTTTATAGGGTCAAGCTCTATTCCAGCTTTCCGAACTAGGAATCCAAGGAACTTACCCGACGAGACGCCGAAGAAGCATTTCAAAGGATTCATTCGTAGTTTGTGTTTGCGAAGCCGGAGAAAGACTTCTCGAAGGTCTTCGAGATGATCTTCTTTTCTTTTGCTTTTGACGGCGAGGTCATCAACGTAACATTCAACCGTCTTGTGCTGCATATCTTGGAATATTTTCATCATAGCCATCTGATATGTGGCACCAGCATTTTTCAGACCAAATGGCATGACAGTGTAACAATACACGCCAAAAGGGGTCCGAAAAGATGTATGTTTTTCATCTTCAGGATGCATCTTTATCTGATTGTAGCCAGAGAAACCATCCATGAATGTCATTCGCTCGAATCCACAGGTATTATCAATCATTACCTTTGGTATGGGGAGCGGAAATTCATCTTTAGGGCATGTGCTATTCAGGTCTCTATAGTCAATATAGACCCTGATCTGCCCGTTTTTCTTTGTCAGGGGGACAATATTGGCCAACCATTCAAGATGTTGTTCCTCACGGATGAAGCCGACGCTTTTGAGTTTTTGAACTTCTTGTTCAATTTTATCCATCACATCTGGACGGAATCTTCTTTGGCCTTGCTTGACAGGCTTGATGTCTTCTTGAAGATTGAGTTTGTAGACTGCTATTTTGGGGTCTAAGCCAGGCATTTCGGCGTAAGACCATGCAAAGCAATCAACGAACTCATGAAGAAAGGCGATATACTCGGGTAACTCATCATCCTTTATATTCTTGCTTATGAATACAGGACGTGGGTTATCTGATGTTCCCAAGTCTATCTTTTGAACATGATCTTCTGTTGGAAGGTTCGAAGGTAGTTCCTCCATAATATTTTTGGGGGCTTCCAGCTCAACGAAACCTTCTAGGGTTTCAAGGGCATTTCCAGACCATGGTTTTGTTCCTTTCCACGGGTCTTCTTGATCGGTAATTTTCCCAAGGCTTGCTATGAGATGATCCCAATCGCCTGTTGAAACCGGGTCGAAGTAGGCTACTTCTTTTGGAGATGAGGGTTCTTCTGGGTCAGAAGACCACACATCTGTGCCATCGGACAACTCCTCTTCATTTTCGGAGAAATCGTGCCAATTGGATGAGCTTCCTGGATCTTTATCAGGTGACTCATCGAAGAGATATCCAGGGAGATCGATGTCTTCATGGACTTGAGATGTTGAGGCTTGGTCAGTATATTGACTTTTAAGCCTTTGTGTCAACTGTCTCAGGGGAGTGTCAGGATCATACCGTAACCCATGTGAAGACTTTTCTACATAGCCGTAGAGTCTCCAATCTTCCAGCTGGCTTTTGGTCAAGACGGGCCCCAATGGCGTGAGAATACCGCGTCCTTCTCCCAAACCGACTGGGTTTTGAGCGTCATAGCCCATTTCCTTCATAATAGCCTGTGCCACAGAGCTATATAAGGATAGTTGAGGCATACCTTCATTTTGGAAAGGTTCAAGCATAGAGTTTGACGAAGAAGCATCTGATCTATGGAAGAAGATCGGCTTTTCCTTTGCTAAAGTTGCTGGAACAACGAAGGAAGCTGACGTAGGATCTTCTATGTCAGAAGTTGTCTCCATTGGAGTAAGAGCAGGCTGAACTTGCTGAGTGTCAGCTTGGCTTGACGATGTGTCATCTTCAGGCTCTGAATCCGAATCCGTGTCTTGCATGATAGACACGAAAGAGACAACAAATTTGCCCCCAGGCTTTTGCTTTACCTTCTTCACTTTAGTTGTGATGACCAAAGGCTTTGAAGGTTTGAGGGAGATGATGAAGGGAGTTTGAATTCTCTCTTTGGATTTACCGAATGATTTGTTTTCTTCCGGTGATTGTTGAGGAGCCTTGCCTTTATCTTTCTGGTGATTTTCGGCAAAGGATGCTGTATGCTTCTCCTCTTCTTCTTTTTCACCTTCATACATTTGTGAGTCTGCGAAGTGGACTTCTTTACCTTTGAAGGGTTTTCTGTCTACAAAGACTCAATGTATCATGACGTCGTTGCTGACAAACTTGATGCATTGATGTAGAGTTGAAGGGACAACGCCATTCTCGTGGATCCAAGGGCGTCCGAGAAGGATGTTGTAGCATGAAGGGTTTTTATTGCATACACAGTGACCTCAGAAATAAGATCACCGATCTGCAACTTGAACCTGATTTTGCCGATAGGCCTTTGAGTACTCCCGTCGTATCCAAAGATAGATACAGATGTGTGGCTCAGCTTGCTGGGTGGGATGCCCAACTCTTCGAGAGCCGATGTGGAGATGAGGTTGAGTGCAGAACCTGGGTCGATCTGAACTCTGTGCATAGTCATTTCCTTGATGTATCCTGTGAAGTACAGGGGTCGGTTGTGCCTGGTTTCGCCAAGTAGGAGGTCGTCCTTTGTGAAGGCGATGGTTGCACTGGCTGCTTTTTTAACCGAGAGGCATTCAATGCATGATCCCTCAGTTTTCTTCTTTTCTCCCTTTGAGGAAGCTTCTGAGTTTTTGACCCGGTAATCCATTTCAATTTGGAGGACTTGCGGGGCATGTTTGTCGACATCCTCATTCAGCTTTTATAATTCTGAAATGAGATTATCACGAGTGTGCGGAGACATTCGCAACAAATCTAGGATGTGCAGACGTGCAGGTATGTGCTTGAAGTGTTCAATCAAGTCATACTTGAAAGCCTCCTTAGGGCCTGCATGTTCATCATTGTTGCCACTAGGGGCGCTTACAACATCTTTTCCCGAAGGATTTACATATGTAAAGGAAGATTGATTTTAATTTTGTGGTAGTCCCGGCCAGAGCGGGTGCCTTTACCAACTTCGAGAGCTTCTTGAGAAGGGTCTTCGTTTGGAAGATTGTCTTTAGGATCAAGAGGTTGTCATTTTTTATTTGCTGAGGATGTATCAGCAGCAGAGTTGCCATCCTCAGTGGTTGTGTTGCACGGAGCATTTTTTGGGAACAAGTCCTGAACAGCATCCAGCAACCTTTCTTTTTCGTTGACCAATTCATCATCCCAAGCATCAATAGCTGGGAATTCTTCAGTCAGAAAGGGTATGAACTTTGAAGTCACAGTCTCAGGAGAAGAAACCTGAGAGGGTGTTGTAAGACCCCGACCCCCAATCCCTTTGTTTAGTATTGTTTTAATCGTGGTTTAACTTGTTAAGTGAGATTTGATTTAGTTTGACCTTGTTTTGAGTTTGACTAGATCTTTCCATAGCCTTTGAGATTTTGAAGACCATTGACTTTAGTTTGACCCGGTCTTTGTAAAATATATTTTTGTGAGAAATTATTCTTGTTTTGGAAAAATTACAAACTTTGCTCCTTTTGACTCATTTTATTGAGTTGAACAACTTTCATGTTTTGACCATTTTGAGGAGAAAAATGGGCAAAAATGACATTTTCACTAAATCTGTCCATAAATCTCAAAAATTTCAGAAATTGGGGAAAATATACTTTTTGGAAAGTATAAATTTCGCTGAGCATTTTGTCTTCTTCGTCGTTTTCATTTGAGACCCGCAAATGATAGATTTGACCCTTGTAAGTTGGGGCCCATGGGGCCCAGCCCATTTATCCCTTATAAACCAATGGGTTCTCTTCTTTCCCTCATTCTTCTTCTTTTCCTGCAACAAAGGGGGAGTTAGGGTTTCTCCCAGCCATCTTTCTCTCTCCTCTTGGAAACCCCTCTTCTTGGATGCTAAAGGGAGATTTGATCTCCCCATCTTCTTCCTCCCTCTCCAAGCTTTCCAAAGACCCTATTTTCAAGATTTTCGGGATAGAGCAAGGCTCTCATCTAAGCTCTTCTTCTTGTTTGGAACACCCAAAGGTTAGCAATGGTTTTCTTTTCATGAGATCTTGGTTTTTCAAACCTCTTGGAGTATTTCTCTCATTTATGCAATGGGTTTTCATGGAGTTTTGAAAATGGATTTGTTCTCTAGGGTTTATTCATGAGCCATTTTGGGGGTTTTGTGATTTTGGGAGCTTGAGACCCTAGAGCATGGTTTGAAGAGCATCTTAGCCTTCATTGAGGCTTGAGGCAAGTGAAATCTTCAATTAATATGATGTTTTCATATTCTTGTTTGGTTTCATGGCTTTTTGCTCATTATGTTCTAATCCTTTATGATTTATGGATTTGCTTTGAATGAAGGAATTAATGTTATGTGGATTTCCATTTATGTTATGGTTTTACCATGTATTAGAAGCTTGCTTTTGTCTTGGTCATTTAGAAAAATTTGATCTCTTTGTGTTAAGTGTTTGGGTTCAAAAGAAAGGGAGACAACTTTGATTGTTTTTAAAAGGGTTGTAATTGATTAATTTGATTGCTAAATTATGGTGATTTGGTGAGTTTGGAAGGTCATGAAAGAGCCCAAGTCATTGTGGAAGGGTGTATGAAGGAAAAGAATAAAAAAGGAGCTCAAAAGAAGGAAAAAATGCCAAATTCTGCACTGCCGGGCTGGACTGGGCAGGCCCAGTCCGCTCGAGCGACCCAGCTACTGTCTGGGCTCCGCTCGAGCGGACCTGGGTCGCTCGAGCGAGCCCAGCCCAGCCCAACCTGGGAAATCTGTTCAGGGCCCAGTTCTGGTGGTCTGTTTGGGCCTGTTTCAAGGCCTGCTTGGGTTGTTTTAAAAACTGAATTTTTTGGGCTATTTCAGGGCCTGACATTGGGCTGTTTTAAAACTTACTTTGTGGGCCATTTGAGGGTTTAGTTTTGGGCTGTTTTAAGACTTGTTTTGTGGGCCTGTTCAAGATCAGCTTTTGGGTTGTTTTTAAGATTTATTTCGTGGGCCTGTTTCAAGGTCCGTTTTGGGCTATTTTAAAACTGTTTATTGGGCCATTCAAAGTTTAGTTTTGGGCTGTTTTAAAACTTGTTTTGTGGGCCTGGTTCAGGTTGGTTTTGAGCTGATTTTAAGTCTGTTTTGTAGGCCTGGTTCAGGTTAGTTTTGGGGCTGATTTAAAACCTGTTTTGTGGGCTATTCAAAGTTAGTTTTGGGCTATTTTTAAGAGCTGTTTGGGCCATGTTTAAAGGGCGGTGTTGGACTAAATGAGTAGATTATTTTGGGCCCGGTTTAAGGCCAACTATGGTCCTGTCTTAAAAAGATTTGGGATTTCTTGTAATACTTGGAAAGTTTGTGAAATG
The DNA here is from genome assembly GCA_012931725.1 of Litsea cubeba. Classification (NCBI taxonomy): domain Eukaryota; kingdom Viridiplantae; phylum Streptophyta; class Magnoliopsida; order Laurales; family Lauraceae; genus Litsea; species Litsea cubeba. The sequence goes on from CM022949.1 coordinate 58,705,390, forward strand.
GGAATGGGATCATTGTGAGAATGAATGTATGTGGAATTACCCGGGAATCGTCTGAGTCTCAATGCGCACTTTATCATTTAAATATTATGGATTTTCATTGGCATCAAACGCACTTTTTATTAATCAATGTTTAAAGGTTAAATGTGCATTGAGATGGTTCCTTGGCAAGGCCTTAAGTCATTCTCCACTATCCATTCCATTTCAAGTCAGAACATGTATTTGTATTTGTATTCTTGGGTAAACTAATTTAAATAGCATCGGTGATTTGTTATAAAATCATGTGGTTTCCCATGTTCGAAAGGGTTGATCGTATGATTTTATACAAATCACTTTGATGTGTATTTGAGCGGTTTACCATGGATATTCGTATGTTTTCTCCGATTCGATTTGAAAAGAGACTGGAGTATGTTCGTCACATTCGGGATTTCTTCGATGAGACTATTGTTTTGATAAGGCTAGTATTTGAAAATAAAAACCTCGAGGCAAGACGGGGCCAGAGCTATGTGGTGTGAGCCCCTGAGCCAAAGGGATTAGTATTATAGTTTGATGCGTATCGGTTCGAATTTTGAAAACTAAAGGCACCACTAGGCTTAGGTCACCTTGTCGGGCTGATCACCCGGCTTGGGATCTTTAATCTGTCCGCCAGCTGCAGCTTGGATTCTGTCTGTACCGACCATGGCAACGGTTTTATCTGCCGGTCCCATTTGTATGGCTACGGTTCTGATTTTTGATCTGCCGGTCCCATTTGTATGGCTACGGTTCTGATCCTATTTCTAGTACCACGTTCAGTGGCTACGTTTCTGTCTGCTCTTATTACTTCGGTAATAGGAGGATTTAGCTATTTGTGGTCGCCAATGTTTTATCTGCATATTACTTTATTTTATGATTCTTGTTGTTATACTTTTTATGCTTTGATTTGTTTAATGTTTACGATATCGATCTTTATTGTATTGTCTCTACTATTCAGTTTTAAATGTATTTCCAATTATTAAATGTTTTGCTTAGGTGGTTATCTTTTCGAGATATTTATGCTTTAGAGACTGTTCGTTTATTTGTCTTGATATTTATGTTCGGACTTTCGATCGTTTTAGCATCTTTTATTGTCATTATTGTTTAGACTATTTATCCGGTTTTACGATGATTTCATCAAGTTTTATATATGTTCATTGGTTTCATATTACTTGATTATTTGCTTGCCAGACCGTCGTGTCTGACTCTTGTTTGTTTGGTGCCAGATTCCACTCTTTTTGTTTTTAGGTGTTTGATCAGAGGAGGCGGTGGGACCGCCGGTCTGACGTGAGAGGCTGCCCATTGATATCATCTAGATGTCAAGTTTGGCACCGGAGTTCGTATCAAATCTTTGGGGTGGTATTTCTGTTTAGTTGGATATATTTTTGTATGATTTTGTTAGCCTTTTTCTTTGGGTTTGTAATTAAGACATTTGTTAATTGTAACTTGAATATGTGGGAAATAATAGTTTGTTACTACCAGCTCAGTTTATTTGGATTATGATTTGTACCAGCCTGCTTATGTGATGGTTTTGTGATATTGGTTGCGTGCGACACGGAACCCGATGGCCACGGATTCCGAGTCGTAACACCATGTGTAGCTTCCGCGAAAATATACTCTGATCGTGATGGAATTTGTTTATCCTCATTCACGCGGATCTTGGGAAACATAACAAAAGTTTCAAATTATCCCAAAATTTCGCACCCCGAGGTCGGATCACTGCAGGGCCCGGTTTCGGGGTGTGACAGGTGTCATCTTAGTGAAAGTCACGTGAGACGAGGTGGCTCCTGAAGATACATTGCTAGGCGTCGCTGGAGTGTAAGTGCTCTCATCAGACGATGCTTTGGAAGAGCTATAATCCCGAATTATCACATTACAGGAAGCTCTGACGGGAGACGTTGCCTGATCGGAGTCAGACTCATCCTCGGATGTAAGAGGATCGTCTATCCAGCAATTTTCTCCATTTTCAGGAGTTAAGGGAGGATGTACCTGATGGTCTTCAGGGACTTCAGGCTCTGGATTGTGAGGAGGCTCGTTGACGCAGTCTTGCTCTTGTTCTAGAGCGAGATGCTGCAAGATCCTTGCATATTCTTCAAGATCAGGCATGGGAGCCAAATCTTCTTCTTCATCAGCTCTTTGTGGCTCAACATTGTTGATTTCCACTGGAGCAACGAGAGGTGCTGGTTCAACAGCATTTTCTTGCACAGTCTCTTGGTCTTCTTCATCATCAGACCAGGATCCTTGTGGCTGTAGGGGGTTATACCAGATTACTGGCATAAGATGAGTCTCAGGAACCCATTCTTCATCGGAGAGATATTCTCCTGTTTCAAGGGACTCCTCCCACTCGTCTGTGTAGTTGGATTCGAATCCATCATTGGTGTCGCTGGACTCGTATCCATCAATGGAGAATCCAACTACCGAATTGCAAGAGTATGATACCTCCTGCGTGGCTTCTTTGAATTAAGGTGGCATGAAATCACTGAGTGAATTTTCTTACCCCCTTTGAAGTCTCTGGAAGGGATGTTTTTGTTGCCTCTAGTGAAGCGGTAGAGGAAGCCTCTGCCTTTTCTTTGACTTCTTATTTTGGCTGAGTCTTCTCTTGCCGTTTGAGCTTGAGGAGATGTTTCCTAGCCTGCCTTCGCTGCTGAGCTGTAGGCTTTGTTTTCACGACCTCCCAATTTTCATCTTCCAGGAGATCGAGATGTACCCATATGGGTTGTCCGTCTGGTGTCGGGTAAGGAACCAGTTCCTCGGACGCTTGGATTGAGTTTATCACCTTGAAGGAAGTAGTGATCTTCTTCTTCGGTGATTTCGATGTTTGTCCACATGTCACCATGTTGACGGAGGCAGACCCATAGTTTTTGTCAAAGGTGATGACTCCGTTTTTCCACATCTCGTTTATTTTCTCCCTCACAACGAAGCATTGATTGAGAGGATGCGAAATCATCTGGTGGTATGGACAGTACCGAGGATCGTTGGTTTTGCCAACATCACCCGATCTTTTTGGTTCAGGCAAGGTGAGCTTGCCATTTGCCACAAGAGCCCCGAAGATTTCATCAACATCTTCATCAAACGGGTATTTCTTCTCTACTCATTCTTTGAAGGCATCTGAGAGTTCAGGTCTCTTACCCGCAGCTTTGTTTTCAGCTTTCTTTGGTGGCTGAGGAGCTGACTTGGTCTGCACATTGAGGACCTCTTTCTTCTTTGGTTTAGAGGTTGCAATGGCAGTTGGCTCTTTTCTTGATGATTTCTGACTGTTGAGGTCTTTAATCACCGTTTCAGCTTCCATGGAAGCTTCTAGGAATTCTCCCAGGTTTTTTGATTTGTTGCCGATGATCATGGAGCGGATTCTAGCTCTCATGTTGTTTCGGCAGATGTCGACTAGCGAAGCTTGTGGCAATACATTAGAGCATTTGTATGCCATTGCTTTCCACTTGTGAATGAAGTCATATGTTGACTCATTCTCCCCCTGTTTTAGGCTGCACAGCGGAGCCATAGTAGCGGGATGATCCTCACCTTTGAAGTGAGTCAGGAAGCGTGTCTCTAGCATGGCCCAGTTTTGGATTGAGTCCTCTGGCAGAGTGGAGTACCAATCAAAGGCCGTACCTTTTAGGGTACTTGCAAAGAGGCGGATCTTGAGTGCATCTTGATCCGTGATAGCTCCCGTCAGGATCTTGAAGTGGATGACGTGCTGTCTGGCTGATCCTTTCCCCGTATATGTTTGGAGAGTAGGATGCTTGAATTTGGTGGGGAACGGGACCGAGTCCATCCATAAGGGATATGGTGGCTTGATCCCATGCTCCTTGAGTATATCCTCTTCTTTTGCTTTGGCGAGGATACTGTCTATGTCCTTTTTGGTAAGGGCGCGTGACTCATTTTCTTCTCCATTTATCTCATCGTCTTGATGATTCGGAGGAGGTTCATTGTTCGCCTGATTTTGAAAGGCGAGGAGAAGGTTTTCCATCAGAGTTTCAATCCTCTGTTAGCCTTGTTCCAACTGCTGGATGCGGGTGATCGCATCATCTTGAAGTGGATTGCGAGGTGGTGGCTCAGAATTTGTAGCCAAGACGTTCATCCTTCGTGATTCGAACGAAGAAACTGTCCTGGTGACTGAGCTGGGGCTCATTCTTTTTGATGAAGAGCTTGAGGAAGGATCACTCTACCGTCCTTTGCTTGAAGGAGCAGGGGATTCTTCTGAATGTCTTCTTGTTCTGGAGACGCCGCGGGTCATCGGACGTCGTACATGGATTTTTGTTACTGACTTTTGGTGCCTTCTGGTTTTTCCAACCATATGGACGACAGCAACTTGGTTGGGTCTATCTTTTTCGACCCATTTGGGAGAGACTTGAAGTGTAGGAGGCTGGGCCCTTTCCTTCTCTAGTCTCTTTTGCCGATACGACGCGTGGCGGTGTATACGACGAGCAATTTGAGCTTCGGTCAGCTATGGCTGGGCTTTGACGATGAAGGATGTGCTCCCTCGGGCGCAGCAGCCGAGCCTGTCTTCTTTGCAGCTGGGCAAGGACAGGATGAGAACCCTGTCCTTCGCCTGTTGCAGCGAAGCTTTGAATTTTTGGAGTTCGGGCCCTGTAGAGATGAAGGGTCGAACTGCAGGTTTGTAGGTCTTAGCAGGTGCTTGCAGAGGCCTTGTGATGCATGACTTGATTTTGGGCTTGTAGGAACAAGCCGGCTCATGCTGGGTTGACTTGGGAGTCAAGTTGGAGATGGGTCTCTCCTCTTTCATGTAAGCAAGAGGGTAGAACTGGTTCTCCTTGAGTGGGGCCAGGAATGCTGGCTTAGTGGATGTTTGGGACCTTCTCTGTTTTGGTGAAGGTCTTGGGGACCAAGTCTTGGGATAGACCTGGTCGTTTGCTGGTCGAGGCTTCGTGGGGCTGCCACGGGCTTCAGGCCTTCTGGTGCTCGCCTTTGGTGTCACAGTAGTGACACGTTGAGAGGCGAGTTTCTGCTTCTTGGAAGGAGCAGTTTGTTCCTCGGGAAGTGGGAATGGTCCCAGCGTCCCAAAGACAATAGTCCGAGGAGTCGAGGTCGACCCGGAGTTCAGAGAGTTGCCGAGGGAGTTGACGTTTCGGCAGCTGATGGAGCGCTTGTAGGTGCGCGTAGTTTGCTTCTGTTGAAGCATGAGTTGGCGCTTGTTCTCGTCGAAAGTAATGGTAAGCGATGCTGCCATTGTTAGTTTTTTTCGAAAAAATTTCTGAAACAAGACCACATCCATTAGTAATCACAAGAATATAATGATCATAAATGGGAAGTTCTATGGTTTTGTCTTTTCAAATTGCTCGAGGGAGATGACCCAAGCAATATGAAGAAGGCAAAAATCCATAGAGGGTACAATTGTTGTGATCGCAGGTATGGTAAGCCCAGAATGAGCATCCCAGTGACTGCTAGAAGCAATTGTGAACTTAAATTCGACTTATTGAGAAGCAGAGCTTGCTCGAGGTAAGAAGAGTATAAAGTTGGAGTTACAAATGTGCCGGTCGCAATACAGTAAACCCTGAAAGGGCGTACTAGTACCGCTAGACACAAATGTTTTGAGACTGCATCTATGAGATGAGATTCTCCGTTTTGAAAGGTCAAGATTGGATTCATCAAAGAGAGCATATGGTATTCCGATCTGAACACGGGCTCAGTGATTTCCGCGAGCGCCAGTGCTCAGAAAGAAATGAACCATAATTTCTCGGATCTGAATCCAAAAATGACGAGTTTTTTTTTTTTTTGAAAGGCCAATATCAGGTTCATCAAAGATAGCAAAAGGCACTACAATCTGAACACAGGCTCAGCGATTTCCACGAGCACCAGTGCTCAGAAAGGAGAAGACCAAGATTTCTCCAATCTAAACCCAAAATGACGGAAGTTTTTTTTTTTTAATCTTTTTTATTTTTTTTTAGATTTTTTTTTGAAATTTTTTTTTTATTTTTTATTTTTTATTTTTAAATTTTTTTATTTTTTTAAAAAAATTTATTTAAAAGACGAGAGAGTACACATAGGCCTCCTAACCCGGTTTTATGAAATCTCGATTGATAGAATTGCCCCCCAGATAAGGGTAGGATTACTTAATGAACCCGTTTGGATGACCCTTGCCTAGAACAGTCAAGCTGTCTCCACACTCTGGACAAGGCTTTTCTTGAATCAACTATGATCAAAGAACGCAGTTGGTTTAACCTTAGTGGTCTATGTATTTTTTGTTTTTTTTATATATATATATTTTTATTTTTTTTATTTTTAATGAACTCATCGAAGAGAAACGATGGCCCAAAACCTTAGTCGAACAGGCTCAACATTTTTACAAGCACGATGAACGATATGAAAGGATCAAGGTTTCTCAATTTTGAATCCAAACTGAGAAATCTAATTTTTTTTATTTTTTTTATATATATTTTTTTTGATTTTTTGATTTTTAATGAACTCATCGAAGAGAAACGATGGCCCAAAACCTTAGTCGAACAGGCTCAACATTTCTGCAAGCACGATGAACGATAGGAAAGGATCAAGGTTTCTCCATTTTGAATCCAAAATGAGAAAATCTGATTTATTAATTTTTTTTTTGAAAAGAGAAAGAGTGGAAATAAATTCAAAGAATTAGAAATTTTTCAAAACATCTCATCTCATTTTTTTTAGATGCGGAATCCAACATAGGCCACCAATTAGAAAGCAGCCAAGGAATCAAGAAAAGAAGTATAAGTATAGAGCAAAAGATATGATATACAAATATTTCATTTCTACCATCGTGCTCTCAAATGAACGGGTCCCACAGGGTGGAGCCAGCTTGATGGACCGCGCTCCTGCCTGGTCCTACCGAGGTCGGCGTACGTGGGAGTCTGTTGGGTCCGACCCTTTCGTAACCGAGGGCAGAGGCGTGCATCAATATTTCTTTTGTGTGGGTGTACCAGATTTTCTATTTTTACTTGGAATTGCAAGTGGTGATCCGGAGATCAACCTTCGCAAGTAAAAAAAAAATCAACTTCTTTCAAGTTTTCCATTACACATATATTTAAGAAAAGAGACATTTTCTTGATTTGCCGTGAAAGGCGATTTTTTTGGCATTTATAGCCGATTTTGGCGTTTATAGCCGATTTTTGGCGTTTATAGCCGATTTTGGCGTTTATAACCGATTTACAATCCTTATCAATAATAAAAGACAATAGTTGTGATTTTTGTCTCTTTTAAAAAAATACAAACTACAATGAAGAGCAAGAAAAGGAGGATCTAACTTCTCAGGAGATTGTGGAGGACCCGTTCAGATTGACGGTCGCAAGCCATATGTGGACTTCGCCATCATCCATGCAGATGAGAACAGAGGATGCTATTGATTCGCTTGGCTTGGCTATAACCTCAGGTTTTTAGAGGACAAAGACCAAAAGGAGGTCCTATGTCCAATAAAAAGCCAAGTAGACGGGCTGAAAAGCCACGTCTAAGCCATTGGAGGCAGAAGGAGAAGGCAAGGATCTTGGGGGGGTACCCCCCAAGGGACTTTTGTTACCTTGTAGCGGTGGTCGGTGTAGAACTTCCGCAGAGTTTTCTCTCTTTCTTTCTCTGAATTTCTGTGCTTTTTTTCTGATCTGGGATCTGTCTTGTTTTTTCGATCTCTGTGTTTTTTCCGATTTGGAATTCTTTGGAATGCTCTCCTATTTATAGGCTTTTAGGTAGCCATTTAGGAGGGTTTATGAGCCTTAATTGTCATAAAGCTACATAAAGGGAGGAGTTACAAGATTGAATTCTTTATTTTGTAACTCCTTTTTCTTGGCTTCTGATTGGCCGGAGGAGATTGAGGGCTTTTAATCGCCTTTAATCGCCATGATGGGAGGAGTTTCATGGGTTCAATGCCATGAATCTCTTGACTTGTAACTCCCGGATGCTTGCTTCTGATTGGTCCGTCTAAGAAATGGATTAATGATTGTAATAAAGCCGGTCAATTAATCGCATTAAGTGGTCGCCGAGCAGTTGAAGAGTCGCGGGCCGTGCCGCGTCTTTTGGGATTCTTCTGGCGATGATCATCGATGGATCTTCATGTAGATCGACATCGGATGACCATGTAACTTCAGGTGTTGGTTGCCAACAGCGGGTCGGTGCCATCTGTCTTGTCGATTTTTCGATCAGTCGGGTAGATAGCACACTTTTTTTGGTTGACCAGTTAGCGATCAATGTAGATTTCGATACTCTTGATGATTAACCCGTGTTTTTGACGGATGTCAGAGGATTTGGTGTCTCAAAAGTATGAATTTTGGAAAATACCAGAGGCCGGACGCTTTGAATCGCGAAAAAATGGCGAAAAACGAGGTTTCCGGGGCCCTCCCGGTGATCCCGGGCCCCAGGGTCGCCAGCGACCCTGCCCAGGGTCGCAGGGGCTGGCGACCCTTGGGGGGTTTTCCCCCCTTTTGTCCCGTTTTGTGTCCGTTTTTGCTGTTTTTCGATTCTTTTTTCCTCTGTATTTTTCCTTGACATTTTTGATCATTTATTGGCCTGATTTCCCTGTAGAAAACCTGGTGAGAATCCTTGCATTTTATTTTGCAAAGTTTCCAATTTTCTGAGAAAGCTGAAGACTTTGTCGCACAGAGCTGCCGATTTTCCGTCAGAAGCTGAAACTGGGTCAAATGATGTCGGAATGACCTGAAATTTGGGGTGAAGCCTGCTGAGCAATAAATAAGACCAACCATAGGCTTTTGTTTGAGTTGTGAAGCCGTTTGGGGTCCTATCACCAGTAGACTTGCTTTTATCGTGATGAAAATATCGCGGTTTGATGTGCGGTCAACCGATGTCCGATTGACTTGAAATTTGACAGGGAACCTATTGGAGTCATTTTAAGATGATCCATAGGCTCTGTCTTGGAAACCATGGTCCCGGGGAGCTTCGCCGCCGAGAGGCCTGATTTGGCTTCCGAGCGTCAAAGTATGGTCAAATGTTGTCGAAATGACCTGAAATTTGACGTGTAGCCCTTTGTAAGCATTTTAAAGCCGTCCGTGTGCTCTATCTGATGAGTGATGTCCTCGGTGGTTCTCGCCGCTGAGAGGCTTGATTTAGCTGTTCGAGGATTGACGTAGGGTCAAACGTTGTCGGTTTGACTCGAAACTTGACGTGGAGCCTTTTGGATGTATTTTGAGACCATCCATCGGCTCTGATCGAAGGTTTAGTGTCTCCGATGCTTTCGCCGCCGGGAGCTCCTTTTCAGCTGCCGGAGAAGCGAAGTTAGGCCAAATGATTTTGAAATGACCCGAAACTTCTTGTGTACTCCTCTTTTGGCTGTCTTGAAGGATCTTGCAGTTTTTGTTTGATTCTGACAAGATTTGATTTTTTGGAAGTAGCATTGCCTATTTATGGCAGGTTGCGACTTCATGTAGCTCTTTGGATCTTGAAGAGGCAAAGTGACGTTTTTGGTGTCAACAATGGTGAAGTGAGAAAGGCTTTGAGCTTTTGTAGGGCTTGGTCACACTCCAGAGTCCACTGGAATTTTAGGATTTTCTTCAAAAGCTGAAAGAAAGGTCAGCATTTGTCCGAAGCTTGGCTGATGAAGCGGTTGAGCGCGGCAGCCATGCCGGTGAGCCTCTGGACTTGTTTTTGTCGTTGTTAGACTCTGTATTCCCTGGATTGCCAAGATCTGATCTGGATTTGCTTCAATCCCTCTCCGTGTGACTAGGCTTCCCAGGAATTTACCGGAGCTGACACCAAAGGCACACTTAGAGGCATTCAACTTAAGCTGGAACCTTTTGAGGACGTCAAACGCTCGACCGAGGTCTGCCAAGTGGTCTTGTGACCCTTTAGACTTGACCACCATGTCGTCAATGTGGACCTCTATCGTCTTGCCAAGCTGGGCCTGAAACATTTTGGTCACCAGCCTCTGGTAAGTTGCCCTCGCGTTTTTTAACCCAAAGGGAATCACTTTGTAACAGTAGATGCCTCTAGGTGTTATGAACGCGATTTTTTCCTCGTCAGGCCCATGCATCGGGATCTGATGGTAACCGCAGTAAGGGTCGAGGAAACTCATCCTGTCGTGACCAGCGGTGGCATCGATCATCTGGTCGATCTTTGGGAGAGGAAAACAGTCTTTTGGACATGCTTTGTTGAGGTCACTGAAGTTGACGCAAACTCTCCACTTCCCGGTCCTCTTTTTGACCACCACCGGGTATTGGACTTCTCTGATTGCCTTGGCCTCCAACAATTTTTCGACCTCGTCGATCATGGCTTCGGTTTGTGCGACCCCCGTCCTGCGAGCTTTCTGGACTACAGGTTTGTGCTTTGGGTCCACATTCAACTTGTGGCACATGATCTTGCGGTCGACGCCAGGCATCTCAAATGGGGTCTAAGCGAAGACCTCTTTGTTCTGTAATAAGAAGTTCAGGACCTCGAACCTCTCGGGCTCAGTGAGCTAGCTTCCAAGTAGAAAGCACCTCTCAGGATCGCGACGACCTGATCTCGGTTAGATCTTCAATGCTTTTCTACTCTGGATCTCGACCAACGTTATCCAGCTCTGCTTCAAGCTCGGCCATATGTACCTGCTTCAGCTCCTCCTCACCAAGTACAACGGCCATTAAGCATTGCTTGGCCATCTGCTGGTCGCCTCGGACTGTGACCACCTCAACTCGGCCGTTCGCCTTCTCCAACGAGAACTTGAGTTTTTGGTGATGGGTGGAAGGTACAGCTTCCATGTTGTGAAGTCAGGTCCTCCCAATTATGGCATTGTAGGGGACAGTGCATCCACCACAAGGAAGTCGGCCATCACAGATGCACCTTCGATTTGGACCTTCAAGGAGATTTTCGCTTTGGGGTATACAGGTTTAGCGCTGAATCCCACCAGGGGAGTGCGTGTTTCATGCAGATCTTATTCTCTGAGACCCATCATCTTGAAGCAGTCGAAGTAGAGGATCTCGGATGAGCTGCCCGAGTCTATAAGAATCCTCTGTACCCAACAGTTTCTCAGTTTTATGGTCAAGATCAAGGGATCGTTGTGGGGGAGCTGGACGCCTTCTAGATCCTCATCTGAGAACCAGATCTTGCGCCTTTCCTTCCAAGCCTTCTTGGGGGCTGGCTCTAGTTCGGCTGTCATCACCTGTTTGCCGTGTGAAGCCCTCCTGGCCTTAGCACGAGCTTGGTTACTCCCTCGTGGAGGGGGAGCTAGGTGGATGACATTTATTATTCTTTCCAACTCATCGCTATCTTAATCATTGTCATCTTGGCGCTGAGCTCGGTTCACGTGTTTGTCCCCTTCTTTGATGTAGTCCTTCAAAATGCCCGTTCTTGACGAGTTTCTCGAGATGGGACTTTAGGGACAAGCAGTCTTCAGTTCTGTGCCCATTTTATTTGTGATAGGAACATAATTTGTGATAGGCCCATTTTATTAGGAATACACATAAAACGAATTTCTCCCATGCTCTTCGTCTCTATTCCTCTGTTTTCCTTCTGAGCATTCCAAAAAGGTGTCTAGAGTTCAAAGCCGCGAGTGCGACGTCCGGACCTAAACGAGAAGGTCATTATATCCTTGGGGCGGTTCTGCTGAGAACCTTCGCGCCCGGGTTTCATCCCAAGAGGCGAAACTCGTCTTAAAAAGAGCGTCATCAGACGTGCCTCGGCCACAGATCTACTGACGTTGTTGCTCTTCATCTTCCGCCAACAAATCATTGCCTTCAACAATTTGGTACTACTATTTTATTTAAATTTTGTTTGACAATAGCCCATGTTCTATAGCTTTTCCAATACAAATCACTATCCATTCTTTCTCTCCACTTATCCTAAAAATATATACGAAGTGTAAGCCCAAAAAATATAGCTCAAAAGATTAGGGGGTGCCTGATAGGACTTATCCAAATATATGATGGAAATTAGCTGCTAAGATCCTGAAAGGGGAGAAACAAACGATGAGAGGACTCTGGCTGTGGGCAGCGTAGGGCTCTCCGATGGCTAAGTTAGCACAAAGGTCGAAGGAGAAAAGAGACAGAGTGACGACTCAATAGGGGATGTGTATGCATACCTTGGTCTTGGAATGCCCTCATATTTATAGATGATTTTACCTGATATCTTGGAGTGGGCCCATAGATTTGATAGGGATGATCTCGTTAGCCCACAAAATAATAAATGAGGGTCCATCGTAGCCCACAATGCATTTATTGCCAGTCCGATCAGCCCATATCGCATTAAATGCATGTCATGTTGGGCTTGATCATGTCCCAAGTCATTGGCGGTTGAGGTCCCATCGGATCCATCCTCGGGCTCTGCCCTGATTTGGCTACAGCCGCTGGATGCCGCCTTGTCAGCGATCTGGTGAAGATTGTGGACGGCTGGGATGGCCCATCTGTCTCATTCGCGCGTGCTCGTACTCAGCCACGTGTCTGATGACGTAGCAGAAGTAGGGAGGCGACCACAGTATTTATCTCAACTGGCAACCTGACTTCCTTGACCGGGGTCGAGTGGATAGCCGAGGTCAGCTTGCATAGCCGAGGTCAGCATGCGTGGCCGAGGTCAGAGCATAGCCGAGGTAAGTCTGGTCTCGGCCAAGGTTCTGACCCTATTGCCGATGTGTGTTTGGACGGCATGTGGGCGCGCTTAGCTGGCTTCTTATCGCCGAAGTTAACGTAACCCTGGTACCTTAAAAATCACCCCACACACTAAGCTTCCCCTTCCTTTCAGGTTTCATAATATGTGGTTCAGAGAAGACGATTGTGAAGATTTGATTAAACATCAATGGCGAAAGACTACTGGAGTGAATGAAAATACTATAAATAATACTCTAACTGTTCTAAGTAAAGAGTTGGTTAAGTGGAATAGAGAGAAAATAGAAAAGGTAAAAGAGGTTATTAAAATAAATAGACTCGCTTTAGGCCATTAGATCAGAAAATCCAATTGAAAACTTTATAGCTAAAGAAATGGAACTTAGTAACAAATTAGAAGAATATTTAAATAAGGAAGAAGATATGAGGAGACATAGATCTAGGGATCTCTGGCCTAGAGAAAGAGATAAAAATACTAAATATTTCCACTCTAGTACCATTAATAGGAGGACATTTAACAAAATTAGTAAAATCGAAATTAGTGAAGGGAAGTGGCTTAGTAATAGGGAGGAAATAGGATTTAGGTTTTGCAACCATCTCAAACACTTCATGACTTCAATGGGGCCTAGAAATTTGGAAATAGTTAAAGAAGTTATTAGCCCAAAGATCTCCCATGAAGAGAATTCTAAGCTAATCGCCGTTCCTAGAGAGTAAGAAATTAAAGAATTCTTTTGTCAAACTAGGCCCCGTAAAATATCCTGGACTTGATGTTATCCTACAAAATCCTACTAACATATGTGGGAGACGGTTGGAGATGATATTGTAAAAACTGTTAAAAAATTCTTTAAATGCAATTTCTCCCTGAGAAATATTAATAAAACCTACATTGTTATTAATCCTAAGAAAAATCAAGCTACTGATGTAAATGTTTTTAGACCTATAAGTCTATGCAATGTTGTCTATATAATTATCTCAAAGGTTGTTCCTAATAGGCTCAAGAGTGTTCTTGCTAATGTTATAGTCCTGATCCAAAGTGCCTTTCTTGAAAGGGAGATTGATTATTGATAATTATATTATAGCCCATGAGGTTATCCATTCTTTTAAGACTAAAAAGAAAAGCAAAACTATGAGACTTAAACTTGACATGGCCAAAGCTTATGATCGCATGGAGTGGAATTTCTTAGAGTGTGTTTTTTTGTTTTTTTATTTTTTTATTTTTTTATTTTTAAGTAATCAAGGAGTTCTTTTCATCTGTTTCCTTCTCTATCTTGTTAAATGGATCCCTTTCGGAAATTTCTACCCGTATAGAGGTCTTCGACAAGGTGACCCGCTTAAGGGGCGGACCCACATTATGTCCATTGGGGGCAATGGACCCCGTTGGAATTTGAAAATTCCACAGATTGTCATTTGTCATTGAGCCAACGGCCCATGCCCCCGATGCTCTGCTATGAAACGCGTGCCCCCTTTTATTCCCAAACCGGCAGACACTTCCCCTTCCTTAAACCCTCCAAAAGCCCTCTTCCTCTCCTTAAATCTCTTGGTCTATTGCTGCTACAAAGGAGCAAAGAGAGCCCTCAAATATCTTGGTCTACTGCTGCTACAAAGGAGAAAGGAGGGTTTGGCGTGGTGCTGCAGAAAAGAAGGGCTGGGTTAGGGCGAAGATAGGTGGAACGAACTCATATTCCTTGGGGAGAATGTTTTGGAATATGAAGGAAGAGAGAGGTGGGGTACTCTGTTTCTCTGTTCTTATTCCTTCTAGAGATTTACTCATGTACTGAAGTTCTATTTATTCCTTTCAAATGCTTGAATGAGGGTTTCTTTAGTCATATATTGGTGTTGTATTTAATGGGAAAAAGTTCCTTTTTTGTGCTAAAATCATTATGATTTGTATCATTTGCCCTATTGCTTGTTTGGGGTTTTAGGGTTTAAGGGTTTTTTTTTTTTTCTAGTGGTTTAAGGTTCTCTTGAGATTCTTTGTTTTCTTAGTCATCTTGCAATTTCTTAGTTTCTACTCAGGAAAGAGCCACTGGGAAACATGAATCTTTATTTTGGGGTTTTGAGGTTTTAGGCTTGAAAGTTGCTTGTAGAATTTTTGGCTTGTTTGTTCTGTGGTTTGCATCTTTGAAAAAATTTATTTCCTTTTGTTTTTGGTTCGCACACCTTGGCTACAGGAAAAGAAAAAACCCTTGCTTTCTTCCCCTCTTTTTTTGTTCCTGTCCTTGTTAGTTGTGATGTTAGCATGGTGCCCCCCTCGAACGAAAATCCTAGGTCCGCTTTCCCCTTACTTGTATATCTTTGGAGCCAAAGTTTTATCCCATATGCTTATTAAGGTTGAGGAGGTATGGTCCATTCAAGGGGTTAAAATAGGTAGGTGAGCCCTAAGTGTTTCACATCTTTTATTTGCCGATGATAGCTTCATTTTCTGACTGGTAAGTCCTAAAAATGCTATGGAGATTAAGTTTTTACTTGAAGATCATTGTAACATATCAGGCCGGCTTTTAAATTATTACAAGGCTGTTATTTATTTTATTAAGGGCCGGGTCCAATAAAAAAGATTTTAGATACATTGTTTTGCTCCTTAGTATGAGGTTAATGGACAAGGATTAAAATTTTTTGGTAGCCCCTTGACTATAAGAAGGAATAAGAATTTGAGTCTTGAGTCTCTAGTTAGTAAAATTAAAAACAGAATTAACGGTTGGCAAATTCCTTTGCTTTCTCAAGCGGGAAGAAGTACCTTTAGCAAATCGGTGACTATGACTTGTTCATAACATGTCTTCTCTTCGCCTCCTAAATAAAACCTCGGAAGCCATTGATAAAATGTCTAGAGCCTTTTGGTGGGGCGAGAATGAAGGCAATAAAAGATTCCACACCATAAAGTCGGCGGACTTACGTAAGCCTATCTCCGAAGGAGATCTTGGAATTAGGGATACCAAAAATAATAATTTAACTCTATTGGTCAAACTTGTTGGAGATGCCTAACAGACGAGAATCTTCTTTGCTAAAAAAATTCTAAAGGCTAAATATTTTCCCAAAAGTAACCTTTGGGAATCTAAATTCAGAATAGGCAACTCTTGGTTTTGGAAGGGATTTGTCAAGGGGGTTAATTTCATTAATTGAAGGGTGGGTTGATTGTTTGAAATGGGGAGAATATTTCAGTATGAAAGTGTAATTGGATTCCTCGTAAGCAAGGCCTAAGAAAACCCTTTTCTTTCGTGGTTAACCCAAATTCTACTTTTAAAGATTTATGGAATGGGGAAAGAAAAAGAAATGAAACTATTATAAAAAAGCCTTTGTAACAACCATTAGGGCGTTGAAGATATTTGCAAAATATACATCCCTTTTCATATTGGTAAGGACACGAGGGTTTGGCCTCTTTTAAAGCATGGCCAACTTACTACTAAATCAGCTTATAGAATAATCTTGAAGGGCGACGAACCGAACCTTATCCCCTCTGTCAGTTGGAAAGCTCTTTGGAATCTCCATCTTCCTCAAAGAACTCATTTGTTTGGTTGGAAATCTCCTAAAAATGCTATCCTGGTAAGAACCTCAATTAAGTTAAATATAAATATAATTGATGTCAACTGTCGTATTTGTAAAAATGAGGTGGAATCGGTTGGCCACGCTCTCATAAGGTGCGATCATGCTAGGGCTAGTTGTTTTGGTTCGCACCTTGGAATTCAAACTCATATTTTTCCTTCTTTTGATGCAACTAAATGGTGGAAGGTATTATGTGAGCAAGGCCATCTAAGTTCCCCTCTTGGGAATTATCACTCCAAGATGTGGGTTTTGTCCTTATGGTGGGCCGTTTTGGAAGCTAGAAATGATTTCCTTTTTTAGAAATCAACCGTTGGACCTCCCAAAATTATTGGTTTGGTCAAAAGAATGCTTGAAGGACCTACCATATTTCCCAAGGATACGACCGAAAAGAAAAATGGAGAAAGAAGTGAATATCCTAGAGTGATCTCCAATGATATGATGATTTATTCTGATGCTTCTTTTAAAGCTAATGATGGAAAAGCAACTTTTGGTTATGTTATGGTTTTAAATGGTGGTATTGTGGGATGAAAGTGCTTGCCAAAGAATTAAAGTTGCTTCTTCAAAAGAGGCCGAAACAAGGGCGATTCTAGCCGGGTTGGAAGAGGCTAAAAAATTGACTTTGACAGGGTGCATGTGGTGTTGAATGCCAAAAAAGTAATTCAGGCATTGAAGGAAGATGATGATTGGTCTATTAGACCTATTATTTTAGACATTAAAGGATTAACCTCATTTAGATTTGTGATTTTTTCTTTTATCCCTAGGAATTTCAATGGTCAAGCTCATAAGCTTGCCAAATTCTATTTTTCTATTAATTAGGATATTGTGTAGGAGAGGGTGGGAGAGGGCTGCTTTTGAACTAGGGGTGAGGGGTTGATTTTGTTGCGTGTTATCTTTTGTTGTTGTTCCTTTTGTTGGTTTTATTATAAGCTTTTTTACCAGCAAAAAGATAAAAAAAAACTCCCTCCATTCAAGCTTGTCATGAAAAAAAAATTGAACCCTTGATAGAGGTTTTGTGACCATTGGTAGAGATTAAGTGAACATCCAGGTCATTCTTCTAACTTCAAAAATTGAGTTCCAGATGTTTTGTGTGGCCATAAGTACGGTTCAAGGTCAAAGACGAATAAGTTAGACTTGTTAAAGAGCACCATAGTCCACTAGTGAGAATATCTAATTGAAGCATCTCCATTTCAAATAGATCTAATTGAATAAGCTCTGTTTAAAAAAAATTGATTTGTCAAACGGGCTTAAATCACTAATTATTAATATTGATAAGGTTCTATAGATGATCTTGATGTCCTGATGCAAATGATGAGTCCATTCGAGGTGGAAACCCCCTTTAGTTTTTATTAGGCTAATTCACAGGATTATAGATAAAATGGAGAAAAGCAAATCAAATACTGTATAGCCAAGATCCTCATAGTACCTTGATCACAAGTCTCTCCGTCCCTAGTGAGTCTGCTCCATGTAAAAGTGTTTTCTCAAGCGATAAGAGCCAAAACTAACTTGGTGTTAAGGGCTTTTCTCACCCACTCGGCCGTTTGCCTTCTCCAACGGGAACTTGAGTTTTTGGTGATGGGTGGAAGGTACAGCTTCCATGTTGTGTAGTCAGGTCCTCCCCATTATGGCATTGTAGGGGACGGTGCATCCACCACAAGGAAGTCGGCCATCACAGATGCGCCTTCGATTTGGACCTTCAGGGAGATTTTCCCTTTGGAATATACAGGTTTAGCGCTGAATCCCACCAGGGGAGTGCGTGTTTCCTGCAGATCTTCTTCTCTGAGACCCATCATCTTGAAGCAGTCGAAGTAAAGGATCTCAGATGAGCTGCCCGAGTCCATAAGAATCCTCTGTACCCAACGGTTTCTCAGTTTTATGGTCACGATCAAGGGATTGTTGTGGGGGAGCTGGACGCCTTCTAGATCATCATCTGAGAACCAGATCTTGGGCCTTTCCTTCAAAGCCTTCTTGGCGGCTGGCTCTAGTTCGACTGTCATCACCTGTTTGCCGTGTGAAGCCCTCCTGGCCTCAGCACGAGCTTGGTTACTCCCTCGTGGAGGGGGAGCTAGGTGGATGACATTTATTATTCTTTCCGACTCATCGCTATCTTAATCATTGTCATCTTGGCGCTGAGCTCGGTTCACATGTTTGTCCCCTTCTTTGATGTAGTCCTTCAAATGCTCGTCCTTGACGAGTTTCTCGAGATGGGACTTTAGGGACAAGCAGTCTTCAGTTCTGTGCCCATTTTATTTGTGATAGGAACATAATTTGCTTGATCACGAGCGGCAGAATCACCCTTCATGGGCTGTGGCCGCTGGAAGTATGGCTGTGTCTTGATCTTGCCGAGGAGCTTGTAGATTGGCTTCTTGAAGATCGTGTTGACAGCCTTGTACGTAGTAGCGGCCGGCTGCCCTTCTCTGGCTCGGTGAGCTGGTTGAACTTCTTGCCGCCAGCTGAGGTGGGAGCGAGACCTTTGCCGAGCTCGTGGAAGCCCGGTTTTGGTTTGTATCCTCCCTTCGAGACGACTTCTTTTCTTTTTTGGAAGCTCAGTCTTCGGGAGAGAAGCCGAAGTTCTCTTGAGCCCGGAGCTCGTCTTCCTCCTGTTCGACGTACTGGTTTACCCGGGCCATCAATGCCTTCATCGTGACCACGGGGTAGCGGACCAATTCTTTTCGAAGCTCGTTGCCTGGCAGCAGAGCGTGTTTGAAAGATATGATTGCCACCTCGTTAGAGGAGTCCTCGATTTGGCTGTAAACCGTCCAGAATCTTTTGGCAAATTGAGTGATATTCTCGGTCCGCCTCATTCTGAGAGCCAACACATCCTGGCCTGTTTTGGGGATGATTCTGTGTGCTTGGAACTTCTCGATGAAGGAGTTTTGGAGCTGCCGCCAGCTGAAAACTGACTCTTCTGGGAGTGCACAGAACCACCTCAGGGGAAGGCCCCCAGACTAGAGGAGAAAACTCTACATTTTAGGTGACCTTCATCTCCCTAAATTGACATCTTTTGAGTAAATGCTGGAGATGCGCTGCTGGGTCCGAGGTCCCGTCATAGAGGGTAAACCTCGGAACGCTGAATCTTTCAGGGAGAGAAAAGTTTCTGACCTCCTGAGAGAAAAGAGATGCACCGAGATCGTCGGAACCGTAAGTATCTAACTGGTCTCGGCCGAAATCGATCACCTCCATATTCTTCTCGAATGTCTGCTTGATATGCTGATCGAGCCATTCCCTCAGGTCGTCACCGCCTTCGGGTAACTGACCCGACCTTCTTTGGAATGGCCGCAGCTCGAACCCTCATCATGAGCTCGATTGTGCCTCTTTTTATCCAGGATTTGCCTCAAATCCTGGTTGGCCGAAAGAGCTTGCTTGCTCCTGGGGGGCTGAGTAGCGGCTTTTGTCCTTCTTTGGAGTTGTTGCTGGAGTTGACGAATCAACTTGTCCTTCTCTTGTATAACAAGGTTTTGGGTCCTGATATCCTCGAGATGAGAGCCTCCATTGTTGTCGGCATCAGCGGGGCGCTTCCCCTTATCCCGCGGGGGACGTTGGGAAGGACCCGACCTGGGGATATCTCGCTGGGAAGGTGTCCTCTCATCACCTCAAGACGTATCAGGCTCAGTGTGAACACCGTCTTCTTCACCCATCCTCCTCTAGCAAGGGTCCAGAGGATCCGGTGGGAATACTGGTGTAAACCCTAGTGGGAGTACCGGTGGCTGTGGGAAGTTCTTTGAAGAACTTCCGCCCTTCTTAGCTTTCGGAGGCATGGTGTCTAGGAAAATCTTTAATCGTTCCCCACAGACGGCGCCAATTGTAAGTGCTTAAAAATTACGATCATGGAAAGGTGGATTAGGCTGGATGATTAGCCTCTTCGAAGGTGGAGAGATGTCTGGAACCTGCAGGAGAAGGGAGAGAAGCAGGTTAGAGGACCCTGGTTGTAGTCAGCGCAAGGCTCTCAGATGCCTAAGTTAGTTCGGTGCTAAGCAGTAGGATTTAGATAAATAGTTAAGGGGTTGTGTGTTATGTGTGTTGCAAGTTATGCACAGCACGTAACTTGTATTTGGAATTGGTTCCTGTATTTATAGAAGAAAGAAGGATGCTGACGAGGATGGCTTGTCACTCGGACAGAGAGTCCTATGACTCTGACGGGCACTGGAGAAGTGCCGCCCATCTTTACTTAAATGGAAGTCCCATCGTAGATCGCCTTTCTTTAAATGGCAGTCTCTTCATAGCCCATTCTGTCCCATCGGGCCTTATTCTGGCGCCTTGGGAGTTGTGGATGCCGAAATGTCAGGGACTAAGGGCGACAAAATGGCTTATCAGCCCTACTTGCGTATGCCTTTATCCAATCACACGACCTATGACGCGGTTGAGCTTCCGTAGAAGTCCGGCTGTCAGTGTCTGTCTCGGCTAGCCATCTAGCATTATTGCCGAGATGCGTGACCGAGGCCAGGACATGATGCCGAGGTCAGGAATGACCGAGGTCAGTAGTAAGCTTGATCTCGGTTGGTGCCCTGGTACTGTTACCGAGGTGTGCGTGGCCGAAGCTGAGATATGTTTAGCTGGTATTGTTTATCGGAGCTAATGTAATCTCGGTGTCTTGGAAATATCCCCACACGGAGCTAAATCATGATAGGACTTCCTCCTCAACACCAAATCCATGGGCTCTAACGATAACTTACGTGGAATTATATAGAATTGCATAGGTGCTAAAACCGTTACTATAGTGAAGGAAATTAAATGACTAAAATGGAAAGATTGGCTGGAAGAAATTTAACAATTACAAAGGAAAAATATTTTTTCATTGTTTTATCAATGGGGCTATGGTAATAAATGGCGCCTAACCGTAATCCAAGGCCCCCTGTACCCGGTTGACAAGAACAAATATTGGGCTCGCATAAATGAATTAGGAGAAGGATGTGTGGATCCATGGATTATTGCAAGGTGACTTTAATGAAGCCCTTATTAAGAGAGATGAAAAGTGGGGTGGAAATGGATTTAATCTCAAAAAACGTAAAAACTTGTCTTGATGTTCTAAATAATTTAAAGATGTTTGATCTAGGTAGCTTATGGGCCGGCTATGCTTGGTCTAATAAAAGGAAGGGCTTAGCTCCTATTAAAGAAAGATTAGATAAAGTTGTTATTAATTTAGAATGGCAAAATATACTCCCGGAGGCTAAATGTTCCTATAGCTTGGTGGCTCAAATTGTTGGGTTTTTGGTTGTTTTAAAATTTCAAAAGGTGTTTTTGAAAAGATGTTTTGTCCTTTTGTTCTTTTGCTTGATGTGGGTAGTGTAGGTTATTTGCAAATAAGGCATCTCTTATTGCCGAAGTTCATCTTTTGAAAAAGCTTTAATGTATTTTCATTCATATAGCCTTTAGAACTTTTGAAGACTTTTACCATGAGCCCTGTGCGCGCAAGCGAGTCAGGCTTGACCCGAGGTGCTGGGTCCGAAAAACATTTAATCGGGCGTGCGTCCGCAACGCGGTGCAAATCTAGGCAAGGTGGCCTCGTGGGACCCATATTCTAATATAGATATGCCAACATTTTGCCATTATTTCATAAAATCATTATTTTAATCTATTTTAAACGCTGAATGTTGTGATTTATTCGTTTTAACATTGTAGAATTAATGGGCTTAATGATTTTAAACGTTGAGGATTAATGGCCCAACAGACACTAATCTCAATAATTAGGGCCATCTTAGTCATCGTTTAAGAATACACAAAAAACGAATTTCTCCTTAGCCATCGTTTAGGAATACACATAAAACGAATTTCTCCCATGCTCTTCGTCTATGTTCCTCTGTTTTCCTTCTAAGCATTCCAAAAAGGTGTCTAGAGTTCAAAGCCGCGAGTGCGACGTCCGGACCTAAACGAGAAGGTCATTATATCCTTGGGGCGAATCTGCTGAGAACCTTCGCGCC
Source organism: Litsea cubeba (assembly GCA_012931725.1). Lineage (NCBI taxonomy): Eukaryota > Viridiplantae > Streptophyta > Magnoliopsida > Laurales > Lauraceae > Litsea > Litsea cubeba. Next base: position 58,727,342 of record CM022949.1, read on the forward strand.
CGGGTTTCATCCCAAGAGGCGAAACTCGTCTTAAAAAGAGCGTCATCAGACGTGCCTCGGCCACAGATCTACTGACGTTGTTGCTCTTCATCTTCCGCCAACAAATCATTGCCTTCAACAATTTGGTACCACTATTTTATTTAAATTTTGTTTGACAATAGCCCCTGTTCTATAGCTTTTTCCAATACAAATCACTCTCCATTCTTTCTCTCCACTTATCCTAAAAATATATACGAAGTGTAAGCGCAAAAAATATAGCTCACAAGATTAGGGGGTGCCTGATAGGACTTATCCAAATATCTGATGGAAATTAGCTGCTAAGATCCTGAAAGGGGAGAAACAAACGTCAGAGGACCCTGGCTGTGGGCAGCGCAGGGCTTTCCGATGCCTATGTTAGCACAAAGGTTGAAGGAGAAGAGAGACAGAGTGACGGCTCAAGAGGGGATGTGTATGCCTCCCTTGGTCTTGGAATGCCCTCATATTTATAGATGATTTTACCTGATATCTTGGAGTGGGCCCATAGATTTGATAGGGATGATCTCGTTAGCCCACAAAATAATAAATGAGGGTCCATCGTAGCCCACAATGCATTTATTGCGAGTCCGATCAGCTCATATCGCATTAAATGCATGTCATGTTGGGCCTGATCATGTGTCATTGGCGGTTGAGGTCCCATCATATCCATCCTCGGGCTCTGCCCTGATTTGGCTACAGCCGCTGGATGCCGCCTTGTCAGCGATCTGGTGAAGATTGTGGACGGCTGGGATGGCCCATCTGTCTCATTCTCCCGTGCTCGTACTCAGCCACGTGTCTGATGACGTAGCAGAAGTAGAGAGGCGACCACATTATTTATCTCAACTGACAACCTGACTTCCTTGACCGGGGTCGAGTGGATAGCCGAGGTCATCTTGTGTAGCCGAGGTCAGCATGCGCGGCCGAGGTCAGAGCATAGCGGAGGTAAGTCTGGTCTCGGCCAAGGTTCTGACCCTATTGCCGATGTGTGTTTGGACGGCATGTGGGCGCGCTTAGCTGGCTTCTTATCGCCGAAGTTAACGTAACCCTGGTACCTTAAAAATCACCCCACACACTAAGCTTCCCCTTCCTTTCAGGTTTCATAATATGTGGTTCAGAGAAGACGATTGTGAAGATTTGATTAAACATCAATGGCGAAAGACTACTGGAGTGAATGAAAATACTATAAATAATACTCTAACTGTTCTAAGTAAAGAGTTGGTTAAGTGGAATAGAGAGAAAATAGAAAAGGTGGAAGAGGTTATTAAAATAAATAGACTCGCTTTAGGCCGTTAGATCAGAAAATCCAATTGAAAACTTTATAGCTAAAGAAATGGAACTTAGTAACAAATTAGAAGAATATTTAAATAAGGAAGAAGATATGAGGAGACATAGATCTAGGGATCTCTGGCCTAGAGAAAGAGATAAAAATACTAAATATTTCCACTCTAGTACCATTAATAGGACGACATTTAACAAAATTAGTAAAATCGAAATTAGTGAAGGGAAGTGGCTTAGTAATAGGGAGGAAATAGGATTTAGGTTTTGCAACCATCTCAAACACATCATGACTTCAATGGGGCCTAGAAATTTGGAAATAGTTAAAGAAGTTATTAGCCCAAAGATCTCCCATGAAGAGAATTCTAAGCTAATCGCCGTTCCTAGAGAGTAAGAAATTAAAGAATTCTTTTGTCAAACTAGGCCCCGTAAAATATCCTGGACTTGATGTTATCCTACAAAATCCTACTAACATATGTGGGAGACGGTTGGAGATGATATTGTAAAAACTGTTAAAAAATTCTTTAAATGCAATTTCTCCCTGAGAAATATTAATAAAACCTACATTGTTATTAATCCTAAGAAAAATCAAGCTACTGATGTAAATGTTTTTAGACCTATAATAAGTCTATGCAATGTTGTCTATATAATTATCTCAAAGGTTGTTCCTAATAGGCTCAAGAGTGTTCTTGCTAATGTTATAGTCCTGATCCAAAGTGCCTTTCTTGAAAGGGAGATTGATTATTGATAATTATATTATAGCCCATGAGGTTATCCATTCTTTTAAGACTAAAAAGAAAAGCAAAACTATGAGACTTAAACTTGACATGGCCAAAGCTTATGATCGCATGGAGTGGAATTTCTTGGAGTGTGTTTTTTTGTTTTTTTATTTTTTATTTTTTTTATTTTTAAGTAATCAAGGAGTTCTTTTCATCTGTTTCCTTCTCTATCTTGTTAAATGGATCCCTTTCGGAAATTTCTACCCGTATAGAGGTCTTCGACAAGGTGACCCGCTTAAGGGGCGGACCCACATTATGTCCATTGGGGGCAATGGACCCCGTTGGAATTTGAAAATTCCACAGATTGTCATTTGTCATTGAGCCAACGGCCCATGCCCCCGATGCTCTGCTATGAAACGCGTGCCCCCTTTTATTCCCAAACCGGCAGACCCTTCCCCTTCCTTAAACCCTCCAAAAGCCCTCTTCCTCTCCTTAAATCTCTTGGTCTATTGCTGCTACAAAGGAGCAAAGAGAGCCCTCAAATATCTTGGTCTACTGCTGCTACAAAGGAGAAAGGAGGGTTTGGCGTGGTGCTGCAGAAAAGAAGGGCTGGGTTAGGGCGAAGATAGGTGGAACGAACTCATATTCCTTGGGGAGAATGTTTTGGAATATGAAGGAAGAGAGAGGTGGGGTACTCTGTTTCTCTGTTCTTATTCCTTCTAGAGATTTACTCATGTACTGAAGTTCTATTTATTCCTTTCAAATGCTTGAATGAGGGTTTCTTTAGTCATATATTGGTGTTGTATTTAATCGGAAAAAGTTCCTTTTTTGTGCTAAAATCATTATGATTTGTATCATTTGCCCTATTGCTTGTTTGGGGTTTTAGGGTTTAAGGGTTTTTTTTTTTTCTAGTGGTTTAAGGTTCTCTTGAGATTCTTTGTTTTCTTAGGCATCTTGCAATTTCTTAGTTTCTACTCAGGAAAGAGCCACTGGGAAACATGAATCTTTATTTTGGGGTTTTGGGGTTTTAGGCTTGAAAGTTGCTTGTAGAATTTTTGGCTTGTTTGTTCTGTGGTTTGCATCTTTGAAAAAATTTATTTCCTTTTGTTTTTGGTTCGCACACCTTGGCTACAGGAAAAGAAAAAACCCTTGCTTTCTTCCCCTCTTTTTTTGTTCCTGTCCTTGTTAGTTGTGATGTTAGCATGGTGCCCCCCCTTGAACGAAAATCCTAGGTCCGCTTTCCCCTTACTTGTATATCTTTGGAGCCAAAGTTTTATCCCATATGCTTATTAAGGTTGAGGAGGTATGGTCCATTCAAGGGGTTAAAATAGGTAGGTGAGCCCTAAGTGTTTCACATCTTTTATTTGCCGATGATAGCTTCATTTTCTGACTGGTAAGTCCTAAAAATGCTATGGAGATTAAGTTTTTACTTGAAGATCATTGTAACATATCAGGCCGGCTTTTAAATTATTACAAGGCTGTTATTTATTTTATTAAGGGCCGGGTCCAATAAAAAAGATTTTAGATACATTGTTTTGCTCCTTAGTATGAGGTTAATGGACAAGGATTAAAATTTTTTGGTAGCCCCTTGACTATAAGAAGGAATAAGAATTTGAGTCTTGAGTCTCTAGTTAGTAAAATTAAAAACAGAATTAACGGTTGGCAAATTCCTTTGCTTTCTCAAGCGGGAAGAAGTACCTTTAGCAAATCGGTGACTATGACTTGTTCATAACATGTCTTCTCTTCGCCTCCTAAATAAAACCTCGGAAGCCATTGATAAAATGTTTAGAGCCTTTTGGTGGGGCGAGAATGAAGGCAATAAAAGATTCCACACCATAAAGTCGGCGGACTTACGTAAGCCTATCTCCGAAGGAGATCTTGGAATTAGGGATACCAAAAATAATAATTTAACTCTATTGGTCAAACTTGTTGGAGATGCCTAACAGACGAGAATCTTCTTTGCTAAAAAAATTCTAAAGGCTAAATATTTTCCCAAAAGTAACCTTTGGGAATCTAAATTCAGAATAGGCAACTCTTGGTTTTGGAAGGGATTTGTCAAGGGGGTTAATTTCATTAATGGAAGGGTGGGATGATTGTTTGAAATGGGGAGAATATTTCAGTATGAAAGTGTAATTGGATTCCTCGTAAGCAAGGCCTAAGAAAACCCTTTTTCTTTCGTGGTTAACCCAAATTCTACTTTTAAAGATTTATGGAATGGGGAAAGAAAAAGAAATGAAACTATTATAAAAAAGCCTTTGTAACAACCATTAGGGCGTTGAAGATATTTGCAAAATATACATCCCTTTTCATATTGGTAAGGACACGAGGGTTTGGCCTCTTTTAAAGCATGGCCAACTTACTACTAAATCAGCTTATAGAATAATCTTGAAGGGCGACGAACCGAACCTTATCCCCTCTGTCAGTTGGAAAGCTCTTTGGAATCTCCATCTTCCTCAAGAACTCATTTGTTTGGTTGGAAATCTCCTAAAAATGCTATCCTGGTAAGAACCTCAATTAAGTTAAATATAAATATAATTGATGTCAACTGTCGTATTTGTAAAAATGAGGTGGAATCGGTTGGCCACGCTCTCATAAGGTGCGATCATGCTAGGGCTAGTTGTTTTGGTTCGCACCTTGGAATTCAAACTCATATTTTTCCTTCTTTTGATGCAACTAAATGGTGGAAGGTATTATGTGAGCAAGGCCATCTAAGTTCCCCTCTTGGGAATTATCACTCCAAGATGTGGGTTTTGTCCTCATGGTGGGCCGTTTTGGAAGCTAGAAATGATTTCCTTTTTTAGAAATCAACCGTTGGACCTCCCAAAATTATTGGTTTGGTCAAAAGAATGCTTGAAGGACCTACCATATTTCCCAAGGATACGACCGAAAAGAAAAATGGAGAAAGAAGTGAATATCCTAGAGTGATCTCCAATGATATGGTGATTTATTCTGATGCTTCTTTTAAAGCTAATGATGGAAAAGCAACTTTTGGTTATGTTATGGTTTTAAATGGTGGTATTGTGGGATGAAAGTGCTTGCCAAAGAATTAAAGTTGCTTCTTCAAAGAGGCCGAAACAAGGGCGATTCTAGCCGGGTTGGAAAAGGCTAAAAAATAGACTTTGACAGGGTGCATGTGGTGTTGAATGCCAAAAAGTAATTCAGGCATTGAAGGAAGATGATGATTGGTCTATTAGACCTATTATTTTAGACATTAAAGGATTAACCTCCTCATTTAGATTTGTGATTTTTTCTTTTATCCCTAGGAATTTCAATGGTCAAGCTCATAAGCTTGCCAAATTCTATTTTTCTATTAATTAGGATATTGTGTAGGTGAGGGTGGGAGAGGGCTGCTTTTGATCTAGGGGTGGGGGATTGATTTTGTTGCGTGTTTTCTTTTGTTGTTGTTCCTTTGTTGGTTTTATTATAAGCTTATTTACCAGAAAAAAGATAAAAAAAAAAAAAAAAAACTCCCTCCATTCAAGCTTGTCATGAAAAAAAATTGAACCCTTGATAGAGGTTTTGTGACCATTGGTAGAGATGAAGTGAACATCCAGGTCATTCTTCTAACTTGAAAAATTGAGTTCCAGATGTTTTGTGTGGCCATAAGGTACGGTTCAAGGTCAAGGACGAATAAGTTAGACTTGTTAAGAGCACCATAGTCCACTAGTGAGAATATCTAATTGAAGCATCTCCATTTCAAATAGATCTAATTGAATAAGCTCTGTTTAAAAAAAAAATTGATTTGTCAAACGGGCTTAAATCACTAATTATTAATATTGATAAGGTTCGATAGATAATCTTGATGTCCTGATGCAAATGATGAGTCCATTCGTGGTGGAAACCCCCTTTAGTTTTTATTAGGCTAATTCACAGGATTATAGATAAAATGGAGAAAAGCAAATCAAATACTGTATAGCCAAGATCCTCATAGGACCTTGATAACAAGTCTCTCCGTCCCTAGTGAGTCTGCTCCATGTAAAAGTGTTTCCTCAAGGGATAAGAGCCTAAACTAACTTGGTGTTAAAGGGCTTTTCTCACCCACTAGGATCCATTAAATTCAAGAGGTAGGAAATGGAAAGCATTGGATGTTCATTAGGGTTATGAGCAATATTAAGTTGATCAAACGATCCTAACTTTTAGTTTTAAGTCCTCAAAGCTTAATAGCTATGTATTGTGCGAATTTATTGTGATAAAGAAACAAGAGTGGTGATAAATGTCTGAGTTTCTGGAAGGACTTATTAGTAGGAGTAGCAAATTATTGGATTCAGAGCAGAGAGGGCTGAGCCTCAAATACCTTTTTGGTTATAGAAATTTCTCACAAGGAATTGGGCTTGTTGGGAATTTCTGACATGCTTTTACTTTTTGTCCAGTGAGAATTCCAAATACTCTGTCTGATACAAGAATTCAGAATTCCAGCCCACATGAAAAGGCACTTAGCCTTTTGAATTCCCAAAATTTCAACATTCCAAATGCTACAGGGGGGTTGAGCATTTAGAATTCTACTTTTGGGGCCAGTATTTGAAATTCTCGGAATTCTCCCAGATAAGAATTTTCACAATTTCCCAACAAACGGGCAAAGTAGTGCTGGATCCAGAATCTACAGATAATCATAACCAATGACCAGTAGTGTTACTCATTGGCGCAGTGGAAACCTTGGATTGCAGAAAGATCAATCAATCAGAAAAAGTTTTAGTATGACAAATCATTAATCATTTATCAAATGCAAGATTTAAAGCCTCACAATAACTCAAAAGGAGGTGAACTTTAAACATATAAGAGTAATGCTCCACAGCGACCAGAGTTATTGCAACTACCAGCATGTCCTTTGGGGCCCACTTGGATACATACCACTCATTTAAGGATGGGTTAGTCCTAAAGGAGTCCAAAAAATGAGGACCATATGATCGTCTTAACCCTAAATTTAATGGCCAGAGGTTCAACAAGTTTTCAGCGTTCTATTATCTTTTAAATTGGGTTGAGTGCCAAGCAGTGAAGTGAGGTGAGGGAGTAGAAATTGATGGTAGTGGCTGAGGTCAGCTTCACCGGGAGGACGCTAATTACTAAAATGTCCTAAGAATTTGTGAATAGTAGCAGTAATAATAATAACAACAACAACAACAACCTCATTTAGTGCTAAAATAATACAAAGTTCTAAAGGTAATCTCAAGCAGTAAGACATTTTTCATCAAATTATCATGTAGTTCAAAAAAAAAAAAAATGAAATCACCAAACCAACACTAGGAACAAATCCACACCCTGCTTCATCTCCCTTATTGTTTCTTCAAGGTTTTATGATTGAGAGGACAATGATGATTGCAATTATCAGAAGGAGTATAATGGCGATCATCATGCATTTCCTCGACTTCTTCTGTAAGCTCTTTGCTGTCTTGAGGGCATCAGTGCCTGACTGGACATGGTCCACCGCATTTGTCACCTGTAAGGACGATTGCCATAGCAGCTCCGTTGGAAAACAATAATTGAAGTCATAATAAACTATAGAAGTAGGATTCATGCTAATGAAAGGGAGAAATGGCCGGGTTCGGCATTAGAAGTACAATCTTATGAAGCTTTCAATGTTGAACACTAAACGAGTAAGAACCCTCTGTGGCAGAAAATCAGAGTTCTATGTGGCTTTGCTAATAGAAGACAAGTGGTATCAGGCGGCCCACCAAATAAAGGGAGAATCATTAGCTATTACCAAAAATTCAGATTCAATGGATGTTGCGCAGTGCCAGGTATACAAGGCTATCATATGGGCGGTCAAAACTGAAAAACTCCCCCTCATCTACTGAATGTTTATTTCATAGGTTTAGATCCAATAGCTAATGACTAATCCAAATATGATTTTTGGCAGATAGCAATAATCTAAAGACCTTCCTAGTAGCTGTTGGGGCTATAGAGGCCCCATGAACAAGTAGTGACCATTTCTTGAAAAGAGCTACAAAGAACATCTACAGTAAAGGCTGTAGAGGATTCTGACTCTTATTGGATCAAAAGCTAGGATCATCCAAGGAGTGAATTTAGGGGTACTATTATACATTTTATGTTTGAAAGGTAGTATGATCATGCATCTAGGACCTAACAAAGGTATTATTCCTATTGTCATTGTGTTTTGTGTCTACACAAAAAATGTTCAATATATAAATTATGTTGATCACACCTATATCTGGTGACTAGTAGAATTCTCAGCATTGCCCACATTCTGTTAAGTAGTTGTTTGTGCAGATTCCTATCACCAATTGGTTTTGGGATTACTGACTAGCAACTCTGATTGGTTGGCCTTTTAATTGGGTTGTTTCGACCCATTGGGTTGACCCAACCTGATTGGTTGGCCTGACTTGAAGATCTTGATTCATTCAGCAGTGAGCTCAACCATGATCTGGTGTATGAACTTCCTCTTTGAACCAGTTGGAATAAGGACCGTTCCCGATTTTCCTTTTCACATTCTCCATTTGATGGTAAACAGGTGAATAGTGAGGAATGTCCAACTTCTGTAACTTTCAGGGTTAGTTTCATCTAAAGTCGGACCCACTATTTGGATAGTCTGGTAAAATGAATTGCCACAGTTAAAGAAACACACTCTTCAGTCTCTCCACTCATTCTAGACCAGCTGAATCACATGTAGGGTGTTGTGTAGAGAACCATACCTGAGTTTCAATGTTATCTATTAAGTCTCCCTGGGCCTCAACTAACACTGCCATATCCATAAAAACCTGGAAAAGTAAGGGAACCTGTATAATCAGAAACCCAATTGTGACAATGTTAAGCTTGACTTGGATAATTTGTACCTGATGCAAGTCAAGAAGCTTCTTCTCTATCTCCTTCACAGCATCATATCTCTCCTGAATTTCTTCTACTGTGTCCAATATCTGCAATAACAATCTGAAGCCCAATGATACTGGCACTAACAGTGCCAAGAGAAATGACAATGGGGTCAAGCAGAGGATTGTTCAAAGCCCTGTCAGCTAGCTAAGATCCTTCCCAAATCCCAGCCAAACTTGATACGCAATTATCAATTCTGACATCCTTTTAGTAGGTGCTGATGGACCACTCCCTTATGCCATTAGTTCAAAAATTGGTCTGTGGCAACTCACACTCCATAAGTTATTTGCATATTCATACATATCATCAGCCAGATGAAAATTATTCGTTACGCGAATCCAGATTCTCATACAGCAGTGGACAGAATCAAACAATTCTGTGTGCGAAGCTGACAAAAGTAAATGAGAAGGCCCATCTTTTTAAATCCAAACATATCCTTGCCCGTTATGTTGGGATTGGGCTAAGTTTTACTCCAATCAGAATAGGGCCTATCAACACATTGATCACTGTAAAATGAGTAGAATGCAGTCAATCTGACAGTGGGCCTAAAGATTAGAGTGAAATATAACCCAATTATAACAGAGGGGGAGGATATTTTAAGGTTTTCTCTTTTTTTCTCTCCTCTTTTTCGATCAATGATCAAGGAGTGGTACTTCTAACATGAGATACTACGGATCAATCCCTCATCGGTACTGTGAGAGTGAGGTGCCTTACTACTGACCTGGGTGTCACTTTGAGCTATTTGGAATTAAGGTGCCCTCTATTTTTTTTTTACTGTTTTTTTTTCTTTCTTTGGTTCACATAGAATTTTGTCTTTTCCTCAGAAAAACTGGATTCACATTATCCATGCAGGGGAGGATTTTCTCCTACGAGCAGACTGCATGTACAGTCCATCTACATGGAGCCCACTTAGGCCCACCTTTGATCATCAATTCCTTTCACACTTTATCCACCCCCCCCCCCCCCCCCCCCACCCCCCCCCCCCCCCCCCCCCCCCCCCCCCCCCAATTCTGCCACGATGCCATTACTCGCCATTAGATTGGATGTGGATCTCAATAGTATCTATGGTTTAACTTTAAGGACGTTGAATAAAGGGCTGAGATAATCCGATGGGATGATTTTTTGCATGACCATTATCTACCATAAAGGGACTTTTCCATCTATCCTCCCCTGATGAAAGGAATGCATCCAAGTGGGCCCCACGATCTGGACCACATAAGCACAGTATGCGGTCTTCTTGTAGGTGAAAATCTTTATCCATGTAGGTGTATCAATTATTCTATGATGTTTGTAAGTAGAAATATTACATGTGATACCTGCTACCCACTTTCATGCATAATTCAGAAAGTAATCATGGGTCTTCTGAAAGAACCACTATCACTAAGATGCCTGCAATATAATCACCTGGGCTCGCCCCATTTCTTGAATCGCCTTACTGAAGATCTGCTCACTCTTTCCAGTCTCTATCAAGTCATCGATTGTCTATACAGAATCCAGAAACCAATAAATGTTACGTAAAGTGTAAAACTTAATCTTGACCGATTAACAAAACACTTGGCATTCATGCTTACCTTCTCATCTGGTCTAGTTCCAGTAACTACTTTGTCAGGAGACATTTAACAGCACAAACCGGAAATAGTTAAGAGAGGATCACATGAAACATAAACAGAAAAGAATCCACAGATCATCTTTCATTTGATGAGAATATAATAAGGTTTAGAACCTGTATAAACCCTTCTCTCAACGACTTCACGATATTCGTCTTGGATAGTTTGCCTGAGAATCTGGAAATGGGTTCACACAAATATGAAAAGGAGAGAGACATGTTCAAGTGAGATTTTTTTAAAGGTAAAATATACCTGAAAATCAGTCATTCTATCTTTTAACTTTTTCTTCAAGGCACTGCAGTTCAGAAATGAAAAATTAAAGTGACTTCTTAGGTGCATGATATGCATGTGTTTTTATTGAGAACAGTAAGGATTCTATTTATTAAGGGCCAACCTGAGGGCCCCGTCCAAGGCCATCTATGATCAATCCTACACTTCAAACTCACTAAAGCCCATTAATTGGAATGCACCCTTTTTGACACTAATCCAAGTTATATTTACCGTTCGACTGATAAAGTGAAGATTATTGAGGTTAACTGTACCTGCATAGAGGATTCAAGATAATTAACACCACATTTTGTGGTGCAACGAGTACGACTTATGTTAAGTCGTGCATAGAGGATTCAAGTCGCAGATTTTCTCATAAAGATAGTGACTAAGAGGCAATTGTGTGATGTTTTGCATAATTTGGGTATAGTAAACATATATGCACTAGCCTGAAGGGGAGTGTTGTAAGACAGAGATGAGTTTTCTATAATTTCATAACACTGTAACAGTGATGGACTGTTTTGTAAATACTGAAAATATGGCTTTCATTAACATAAATAGAATATGATGCCAGTGGCCCAGCCCTAAGTTGGAGAAGCAGCAAGTTTCCTCTCCTCTCCTCTCTTCTTTTCCTTTTGCTTTTTCTAATTTTCTCTTTTCTGAATATTCCAGATTTCAAATTTCTTCAGAAAGATCAAAACTAATTTGAATATCTGAATCCCAACTTTTTTTTTATCGGTAACATAAATTCAATAAAGAGAAGAAACAAACCACAACAAAAGCCCAACCCAAACGGAACTGCAAAGAAGAGGTATAATTGTATAAAAGCCTTATACCCACATCCAAGAAATAATGACAACAAAGAAATGCAACCAAAGCTACAATAAACAAGCAACAATCACATTGCTTCTAAGAGTCACTCTCCACCACTAACTTGGATTGAAAAGAAGAAAAATAAAAATCCGCATTGCTTCTAAGATAGACACCACCTCTGCTTCGTTGGACTCCATACAACCCACATGCTTAGAGAATAATGCTAACACGATGCCATCACTATTATAGAGCATCCAGTTAGAGTCATATTTGTTGCAATTTGATTGGATGCATTCATTTTAATTGTAGCTTGATCTCTCATGCACTCATACTTTTTAAATCTTGGAATCTTCATGCATAAGTGAAAATCCGGGATCCTTTAGGGGGGGGGGTGGGGTTTGAATAGGGTGAGCTACAACTTAGTGACCAAAATGATCAATTTTGAACTCTTAAAAATAACTAGCCACTAGCCACTAGTGATGATTATAAAACTGAATGCGGAAGCTAAATAAATCAAACTTCACAAGAATCACCATAACACGAGTTTATAGTGGTTCGGCCTCAATGCCTAAATCCACTACCGGCTTGTGATACAACACCCCACCGGATTTTCAACTATTTATGCTTTTTAACGGGCTAAACAATAACCTTTTCAAACAATGTTTTTCAAGGCTTAACAACAACTTATCAATGTGCTTTTCTAGGCTAAGCAATAACCTTTACACTATGCTTTTCTTAGGCTAAGCAATAACCTTTACAAATAGAAGACTTTCTCTCAACGAAGTGTCTACACGAACACTAGAAGAGAAACAATTATAGCTCAATATATTTGCCTCTTAAATAGGCTGATATGAAAGTTAAAATCAATTTACAATCATACACTAACAAATAGCTAAGATGAGTGTTCAAAGTGTATGAAAGTTTACTTCAATCAAATTCTAAAATGAAGCTCTTAAATGAATGCTTGATGCATTTGAAAATCTAAGCACATAAATTAATGATTGAAGAGATGAATTAATCACATGAATTAATCAAAACAACTTGGAAAGACATTCCTATTAAAACACAAGTTGTATGAAAGTTTAGATACTAAAACATGTGATTTGGACATGAGTGTTTGCAAAACAACTAATATGTTTATGTGATTTAAATTTTGCAAAACAACTCATTCAAGACTAGAAATCATGCTAAAATGAAGTTACAAAGGTTTGAACATGCATGGATTTCAAAAGTATGGAAATCAATTTTAACTTGGAAGCATATACCTTTAAATCTCAAGGATTTGGATTTCCATTGACCCTCTAGCCTTCTTAGCTCATTCCTCTTTCTTAGGCTTCAAAATAGTTCCAAAGGTTCACCCAACCAACCTCTTGAAGGAAAGGAATGAAATGGACATTTATAGAAAAATTCTGTCCAACGGCTAGTTGTCCGGGTCGACCCCATGATCCTTCAGTCGACCGGGTCCAACGGCTCTTTTTCCCAATGGCTAGTTGGCTCGGTCGACCGGGTGCATGGCTCGGTCGACCGGGTACACTGGCCTAGGAGGAGTTCTGTACAGAATTTTGAAAATCTGATTTATGAAACTTTGAACTCCAAGCCAATATGATTTATGCATACTAAAAGGATTCTAAAAATGAGATTTGTATGCAAAACATGAACCTCGAAGACTAACTTGATTTTTCAAAATCATGCATGAAGAACTAGATTTTCGAAAGTGCATTTTAAGTTCTAAAACATGCAGGATGAAGTCTTTGAAAATCAAATGCATATGCAAGTCTGAGATTCAGAATTCGAGGTCCAAATTACGATGCATGAGTGTGTGATCAGATGATGGTGAAAGTGATCAAATTAGCAATAAATAAAAATCCTAACAATAAGTTTTCATCATATAGTTAAGACTTGATCTTTATGCATGTTTTGAGCTTTTTATTTTAACTTCAAAAGTTTTATCAAATGTATTTTGAAAATTCATGCCTAAACACGTTTTGGATTGCATTTCGAATCTCATTTTTCAAAGATGTTAGCCTCTATTCAAGTCTAGTTCTCTATGGCCAAAATTTTCCTCTAGAGAATCATTTTCGCACCTTTGTCTCAGGGAAAGTTCGGTCAGCTCTCAGTTCGAATTCCAGAATGGAAGAAAAATGCAGGTCTTGCATTTCGGTTAGCTGTTGGTCAACCGACATCAGTTCAGTTAACCAACACGAGGAAGTTCGATCAATAGAATTCAAATTTTATGACCATTGGAATATGACCGTTGAGTTCGATTAACCGAACCGAAAAGTCGTTTAACCCGACCAAAGAGCCGTTGTTTGCCTTTTTGCTATAAATTTGAACCTCTTCGTTGGGATTTGTGCCAACACTTTTGAGACTTTTGAGGGCCAAGGAGGGTGGGAGAGGTAGGCTAGACTAGAGGAAGGCTAGGAGGGCAAATCAATGGATTTCAACCTTTAATACTTCACATGGGTTTGCTCTCTTGTTCTCGAAATTAATTCATGCTTGTCTTTAAGTCTTTGTTTTCATTAAATGACATGATTTAGTGTTCACTGGATTTGTTCAAATGTTGTTTGCTTAACATGCTTTGATTTTAAACATGATTAGTGATTTGACTTCAACATTTGAATAGACTTACACATGTTATTAAATTCATGATTTGAACGAACATGCTAGAATTAGGTTGGATTTTCTAAAACTAGTTTGTTCATCATTTCAAAACACATGCATCATCTAACTACTCTATCTCTCATTTATGGTTTTCACCTTTGAATCAATTATGAGCTTTCAATTTAAAAAAAGAGATAGAGGGTTTCAAGCATATGCATCATTTATAGATCTTTGCATTCATTATGCATGTCTTAGATTAAGTTTTCACTTTTAGATCAGCCTATGTCAAGATCAGGCATCAATATGTACTTAAATGCATCTCTCTTCATGCATTCTTAGGCATAGAATTGAGAGAAACAATATCATGTTGTAAAGGTTATTGCTAAGCCTTAGAAAAACATCATTGGTTGTAAAGGTTAATAATGTTAAGCCTTTGAAAAGCATATATGTTTGTAAGGAGAGGTGAGCCTAAACCTCAAGTTGAAATAGTGGAGAATCCGGTAGGGAAACCGGGAGTGGATGGATGCACGGTTGCCGAACCACTATAAATCTCGTCTTATGGTGGATGTTTACATGTGTTTATGATTGATGCATATGATTGAAATGTATGGATACTGATTTGGTTAGATCTTATGATTAGTGATATCTTTTTTATTCAAATCAATGTACCCCTCAAAGCATAATTGGTTAAGGGATTTAAAAATCTGTCTAGGTTTTGAGCTCACCCTATTAAACAACCCCCCCCCCCCCCCCCCCCCCCCCCCCCCCCCCCAAGGGTTCAGATCCCGGACTTTCACATCCCTCCAATGCCAGCCGGACACGGTTTACCTTTGGCCACTCCAATATTTAACTTCAACAAACCAAGAGGAGGGGGATCCCAAAAGGCCAAACTGCTTGCCTTTGGGACCCCATTATACAAAGAGGCCTCCCAATTGGATAAAATCCCATCCACCCTTAAGTTATTGAACTCGTCTCTCCTAGAAACTCACGTAGCAATATGCACAAACACCAAGTGCACAACCCCATGATTAGTATGCATCTAGGCTGTCCTCACAATTTGGTCCTATATGCCAAAAGGAATGTACAAGAGCCAAAATTCATGTCACACTGATAACTTACTTGGTCATAGCCATCCTTGATCTATCAACACCCGTTCCCTTTTCGCAACCTGGCTTCTGTCGATTGTTTAAATTCTAGGAGAAAGATAAAGAATGTAAGTAATAGTATAGTAGATCCTGAAAAATAGGCCGATGTTAACTATATTACAGAAGGAGTAATACATCTCTGTCTATCTCTTCCAATTTAGCTTTTATGATGCGCACAACTTTCCCTACTTCATCCACATCCTTCTCCATTCGACGCTTGATTGCTGTGGTACCATAACTTAGTATCTATTTTGATGACTGGACCACCATGGTAGCATAATATTTGTAAAGAATAATACCATATTTATACCTTTCATTGCTGAGGCTTTTGTAACAGACTTGGACTCTTCATTGGCTTCCTGTAAATTATATTTAGAAATGAGTCGGATGCTCCTGACAAATTACATCAAATCTTTGAAGCGCATCATGAAAGAAAACGCAATCCAGTAGTTTTTGGGGAGTTTTGATGCACCCTAAATTGAATGAAACTGTAACATATGAGAACAACAATTCACCACATTCTGATGAGTAGATACACTTTAGGACACTAGTAGCCTGGATGACCATGCCTTCAGTCAAAACATTCAAACCACTAAATTTTTCTAACATTCAGATTCTCCATAAAGCCTGATACAGTATTAAAAGACTAGAAGAGACTCTTATTGAAAAGTAGATTTGCAAATGAACAGAAACTTCAAAGGGTTGTACAAAAGAATGAAAAATAAAAAGTTCAAAGGGTTGTGGAAATCCAAATGAGTTTATTCCACCTAGGGAATAGTGAATATCTCATTTTCACGACCTAGTAGGGAAAGTTAAAAATAGAGAACGCATCTGTCTTTTCACGACCTATGAAGAAGTGTAACTTATCTGAGGATTTGGCTCAAGATAAACCAGAATGGAGAAACAAAATTCATATAGCTTACCCCAACATAGTTGGAACATGGCTTTGATGATGATGATGATGATGGCGATCTGTCTTTTTTTATTATAAAAAAAGTAAATCGAAGAGTTTAGGATAGAGTTTGTGGTTTATAATATTTAATTCCAATTTTCATAAGAGGATCCTTGTTATGTGGGTAATATATTTATGATATAATACCTCTTAACAACTGCAGTTTCCACATCTGTCCAGAAATGCAAATGTACATAAGAACCATTCATTAGTTGAGCGCGATCACAGGGTTATACAGACAGTAATAAATCCCTGCTCATACCAAGCAAAGTATTTATGGACTACTTGTGCATGAAAACTACACCTGATGGTTCCCATTTATTGTCGCCAGAAATGGAAGTGCAAGATCATTCGATGTGGTAGACTTTTGGGAAGTGCTTCAACATGACAGGTTATCAATATTGTCCTCACTTGTAAAATTGGTATGGCTAAACAAATGGTACAATCAAACAGTTCCTCCAAATCAATCTTAATTTAACATAGGGATTTTTACCAAAGAAAATTATAGAGAATTCTACAAAATGCTAATTAGTGATAGAGATTAGAATTTTTTCCAAAAAGGGATAACAGTAATTTAATAATCTTTCTCCTGACGGAAATGCCTAACAGGTTGCGATATCTCAACCTATGTTTGGCTTTAAGGAACCCTAAACCTAACAAAATTCTTCAACCTTTCTTCTTAATTTGAACTTTTGACCTTCATCCACCGGCAGTTTTTTCTTCTTCCTCTTCCTGCTTAAGCATCCATGTGACATTTAAATAGTGATTTTTTATGATTCTTTTTTTTTTAATGTAAAACGGGCATTCTTTCAGGCCACTGACTTGTTATTAAATTTCAACAATTCTAGTTATTCTCATTAGTTTTTTTTTTTTTTTTTTAGTTATGTTTTAGGGATCTTTATTTTCCATTTAATTTGCTCAACCTTCGCTTTTAGATAGTCTTTTGGTAGAAGAATTACAGTTCTAACACTTTCTTAGCTAGTCATCTGGCTAGAGATAGCCCTCCTAGATTACGGTACTTGTGACTTTTAATAGTTTTCAAAGTTTAAGGATTATGTTAAGCGTGAGTTTTTCTGTGATTTTTTTCTTTGGGTAAATACTTAGATTCCAATCTAATAGGGAGTAAAGGTTAGATGGGAAAAAGAATTGGGTGTGCTGCCATGTCATAGGGTAGGGAGCATGAAAAAGGGGCACTCTTATCACAGGTGGCCCAATTGTCTGTAGGAGAAATGTTCTCTACTGTGGATAGCCAATGGAATCTAATCTTGATGATGAAAAATAGTGTAACAGTTCAACTATTGAGAAGGAGATAGAAGGTCAAGAAAGACTTCTTTCGGTATCAAGTCTATTACATCTTGAGAAAGAAAAATATCTTTGGGTACCGCATAATGCTTCCTTCATCATTTTCTGCTGAATGTATAATAATTGATAACCAGTTGGATTTCTAAAATCAAACCTAGAAATTAGAATCTCTCTCTCTCTCTCTCTCTCTCTCTCTCTCTCTCTCTCTCTCTCTCTCTCTCTCTCTCTCTCTAAATTTATTTGCAGAAACAACTCAGTCACTTTATTCAAAGAAAAAATACCTAAACTTATGATTATCCTTTTTGGAAAATTCTTTATAATTTTTTGGTAAAAATCCCCTTTAACATAAGTATACCTGGAATCTATGCGCAATACTATTAGGATTTAAACCATTTCTTAAATCTGAAGATCTGCCTAAAAAAACATAAATAATGAAATAAAATGCAGAAGCAGACAACGTAATCAGTAATAAATCAGAAAACAAAAATGAGACTAAGGTCCAAAAGATGTTAAATGAGATATCCTCCATGGATGATGAAGCATTCAAGAACTGGGATTACGCGCACCTGAAGTTTTTGAAGCTGCACAAGGAGCTTATCCATTTGTTTCTCAACTTCTCGTACCTAAAATAAAGTTTGAGGAAAAAGATTAGACAAGAAGGCTAAAAAGAAAATGAACAGATTATCCAACAGGTTAAGTGCACAATGTATTCTTGTACTTTGAAAAAGACGGACTTTATGTAGTAAAGTTTTCTGCCAAACAAAAGCAATAAAGTGGGCACAAGTTATTGCACATGCTTAATTGCGGAGATATATAGCTTCAAATGAATGGAGCATAGTAGATGAGGTAAACAATTGTATGCAACTGAAGGCAATGTGATGTACCTGCTTAGAAAAGGTCTCCATCCCCAAAACTGACTTATCAGTCGATACCTGATTTCCTAATTCGATATCCCTCACAAAGGAATCCTGCAATATTCCACAATTGCATGAAATGAAAATACAAATTGAAGTACAGTATTTCAATTGCATGAAATGAAAATACAAATTGAATCCTAGGGCATTTGAAAGCCGGGATTCGCATCCAACACTCCAAACATAAAACCAGCAGTTTCTTCATATAAAAATGTTTATTCTTTAAAAGAAAAGGAGAGAGGTGCAATATGCTAATGAAGTGCCTGCTTGTGCAATTCATTTGTCATTTTGCATTATTATTATTTTATTTCTCTTTTCTTTCCATTTTTGATATTGCATTGGTTTTGAGAGATTGTATTTTCTCACTGGTTGTGCACTTCTCCACGTCCACATCATTGCAGCATACTTGTATTGAAGTTATTGGTTCGAGTTGCTTCCTCTTGTGGCTTTTTATTTGGTTTGGGTTTCATTTCACTTGTAATTTTGGATCATATGTGGTTGCTTGTAGTCGTACATATGTAAAAGTTCTACAACCACTGCAAGATCAGGATACAAAGTTTCATTTGAAAAATGTCATTAGGAAACAATTTGTGATCAACTCAAGGTCTGTACTTTATAAAAGGTTCATTTGGAGAACGGATTGATGAGCATCTTTTTGGCACTTAGATGGAATCCTCGTCAAGGTGGAGATCATTGAAAATCTATGTTTGGATGAGTCTAAGAAAAAAAATCTAATTAAGCAGGTTTTATTAATTTTATAATGAATTTTGTACGCTTTCATTTAAAATCCAGGACACTAGAAAATGCTCACCTTTGGTCGGGCTCGCCTCGATGCATGACAATCAAAGGAGGCAAGAAAATGGAAAGGTTTAGACATGGATTAGGGAATACAAGATGTCAAGCTGATCAAATGTTCATGTGGCCCTTAGAAGTCCTCAAAGTTTAATGGATACACACCGTGATTGTATAAAATCCAACCGTGATTAACGTCTAGAACAGTGTGAAATTACGATCAGTGCCAGTTCAAGGGGGGGCTGGTGTGTGCAAAACATATTGGATTGATCAAAGGTGGGCAATAGGCCCCCAATATGAAAACCTAAAATGGGGTATGAAAAAAATGAGTTTCTGGTAGAATTTTCCATTTAAAAGATTACGTCCATGCGAAGAGCTACATAGACAATAAAAGCAAGGGTTTTGTCATACAACTTCCAGGCATTGGTTGTTTGTGAAAGCACTTGCTTGGAGATGAATGGGTTTACCAGGTGCACGGCACCTGAATTTAATCTCTCTCTCTCTCTCTCTCTCTCTCTTCTACATTGTTGCATTGTATTATGTTCCTTCTTGATGTATTGTATCATACATTCATACCTTTGTATCATGTTGCATTGTTTCTCTTAGTGGCAAATGCTTATTTTTGAGATTTTGTTCCCTCATTGGCTGTGTAGTTCTCCACAACAACTCCATAGAGGAAACTATCGACTGAGAACAAATGCATCTGAGAGAGATAAGCTTTTTTAGAGGAATCACTGCCCATCTTTTCTAGAGGAACCATTGATTTTGCAATTCTAGCCATGAATCCAACTTTGTTCACCAAAGTAGTTCAGCATCTCTAGCTTCTGTCTTTTTGTTAATCTTTACCTTACTCATCTGTTGCTCTTTCTTTAACCTTGAATGAAGTAAACCATTTGACAACAAAAGAAAAATTGAAGAAGAAAGTATTTTGCATTCAAACTGAGAGCCTCTCAATGTGATCGGCCACCATTTCTAATAAGACTGTTTCAAACTAATTAAAGTAAGTATCCAACAATCATATTCCCTTAATTGGGATGATTTCCCTTAATTGGTATCTCATCCAAATCCTTAGAGATCTGTCACACGTATGATATCCTATCAAATAGATTAAAATTATAGCATTACAGATATTGTGTCCCCAGTACCACAGTAATACCCTTCCTCAAATTGATGGTGGTGAATCAACCAACATCAATTAGCCAACAAAGAATTGATGTTTAACCCGCAGTGGAGCTCTAGTGAAGATGCCAGTAACTTGAAGATCCATAGTAAAATGGGATAGAGTAAATATCTTCTCATTAAAGGCCACTCAATTTTTTTCATTTAAAAAAAAGGCCTCTAGAATGTAGTAACCATCAACTATCATGTGTTTCAAATGATAGACTGGATTGGGATGCAATTTGAATAGCACTTGTGTTGTCTGCATGAAGAGGAGTAGCATCTTGCAGTGGAAAATGGAAATTCAAATTCTTGGAGTACCCCCATCTTGCAGTGGAAAATGGAAATTCAAATTCTTGGAGTACCCCCGTAACTTGACAATGTCTGAATATGCAGAGTACATAGATCCACATTCAGCTTCTGTAGATAATTTAAAAACTTGATCTTGCTTTTCACATTTTCAAGAAATTAAGGCATTACTCAGATAGACACACCATCCCGTCGTGAAACAATAAGTGTATGGGCAACCATCTCAATCAACATCACAGGATGCAGAAAGTAATTTAAGTCAGTGGGAAAGAAAACCTCTTGTTCAAATGTGCCAAGGAGAAATGTAATGGTTCTTTAAACAAAGGCCAGATGAATATGTCATGAACTGACTGACATAACCACATGAGAAATGTCTGGCCAAGTAATTGTCAGGTAAACAACACTGCTTACAAGAGTGGGAGTATCAACGAGAGTGTGGGATCTTAAAGAGTATCGCCTACATCTTTGATGTACTTTACATTCAGTTCTATGGGAGTATCAACCAGGGTTGTATTTTGCATTTGAGGCAGCACAATAAGGTCCTTTGTGTACTTATGTTAGTTGATAAAAAGTAATCCTTTGAATTTGTGAACCTCAAGTTCTAGGAAATGAGGGGACCTAAATCCTTCAAAAGGAAGGAAGCATGAAGAGGGTTTTTTCAGTCCGAGGATGCTATTGGGATCAGTCCCAGCGGCGATGCTGTCATTTACGTAGAAAAGCAAGATAGTAATGCCATGTGCTGAGCCTCACAGGTGCCGCTACATTTGGGGTGCCCTACAGTTTCACCTTTCATGATCATTTGGAAATGGCGACATAATCATGTACGACAGGTGATCACATCAATCAATGATTAGAGTTATCAATTCTGGTCAATTGGCACCATTGATGGGCCATGGGCCTATTATGGTATTTGTTGACACCTTGACAAAATCTTGTAGACAAGTGTACATTCCTTTTTAGTTAGACAATTTGATGTAATTAGCCCCAATCAAAGGGGATTTGACACCATTGACAGAATCTTGTCTACAAGTATACATTCCTTTTTTAGATAGGCAATTTGATGTAATTGGCCCCAATCAATGGGGATTTGTATCATTGTAATCTTTACAATTGTGGCAACTAATGATATATAAATTCAGGAGGCAATCAAAGGATAGGCACTCATCTTGGATAATTTTCTCAAACACTTCTTTCGTTTTCAAAGGGTTTCTTCCCTGTCATGGTATCAGAGCCTTTCATAAGTCTTCCCAGTTCAATATCAGAGATCTGACATTCAGATCTACTGATTTCTGGCAAACATCAGTGAAATTACCTGGCTATTCATATAAGAGATCTGTGAATCAGATCTGCTGGTATCTTAGGTGATATCGAACTACACAGAAGGTATCCTTTCAGTCTGTGGGGTCCATCAGGGATTGATTTTTTATCAGGTGATCAAATCTAGAAGCAGTCATCCTTGTCATCCTTCAGATCTAAGGTTGAAGCTGATCTGCTGTGGGGCCCACTCAAGGAGTCGATTGAAGCCGTACCTTTATGAGGTTCGTCGACCAATATTTCTGGGTTTTACTACATTTTTTAGAATTTTTGGCGCTATGAAAGGTTAGTTTTTAACCCCACTCTGTCATTCAGCAGTTTTGGAAAATAGTTTTTTATCTGGACGATTGGGTTCTATGATCGATTGTGAGATCTTGTGGTTTCTGCATTTTGTTTTGGGCTGCCTTTTCTGTGGAACTGGGAAATCTGGATTTCTGAAATTTCCATCATCTTGCACACCTTAAAATGGCTGATAAAATAGAAGTTTTGCCGGTCAAGTTTAATGGAAAAAATTTCTTCTCTTGGGAATTCCACGTTCGTCTCTTTTTAAGGGGAAAGAATCTTTGGGGACACATAGATGAGACTCTTCCTAAACCAACAAATAATGCTAAATTGGGTCAATGGGAGACCAATGATGCTAAGATCATGAGTTGGATCACTAGCTCAATGGACCAACAGATTGTGCTCAATTTACATCCATATAAGACAGCAAAAGAAATGTGGACTATTTGAGCATAATCTATAATCAAGATAATTCTGCAAGAAAGTATCAATTGAAATGTGATATTTCTGAATATTCTCAAGGGAATAAGCCGATTCAAGACTACTATTTCGGGCTTATCAATCTATGGACAATATAGACGAAACTGGTTTACTCCACCCTTTCTGCTGCCTCTCTTCCTGATTTTCGAAAAGAACATATGGACAGCCAACGAGATCAGTTTCTGATGAAACTACGAGTAGAATATGAATTGGTTCGCTTAAATCTGTTGAGCTGTGTCTCCACCCCTTCTCTGAATGAATGTCTCGGAGAGCTTCTTCGTGAGGAGCAGCGTCTTCTAACTCAAGCTACGATTGACAATAAAGGCACTCCTTCTTTGGATGTTGCCTTTGCTAGTCAAGCCAAGCCTAGGGACTTGAGCCAAGTTCAGTGTTATTATTGCAAGGAGTATGGTCATGTGGCTAAACAGTGTAAGAAAAAGGTATGCAATTAGTGCAAAAAAGCTGGGCATATAATTTATGAATGCCGATGGAGGCCGCAGAATAGAGGAAATCGGGCACGGGCACTTCATACTTCCCATCATGAAGACTCTTCTGATGCAACTATGCAACAGGTGGCCAAAAAGTCTGCCCCATCAGTTACTCCTACTACTCCAGCCAATACTCTTCCTCCTGAAGTTGTCCAACAGATTTTACAGTCTGCCTTTTCTGCCCTTGGGCTTACTGGTAAAACACCAACATCTCAACTTTGGTATGTAGACTCCGGTGCCTCTAACCATATGACCTTTTCTTCCTCCATTCTTACTGATAGTCAGCCATACCATGGGAATTCAAAAATTCACACTACAGATTGGGAAAGTCTTCCCATTGAGTCTATTGGAAAAAATTCTCATTCTTTGCCATTGAATCAAGTGTTTTATTCACCACGGTTGTCATCTAATTTATTATCTGTTGGGCAATTGATTGATCACAACTGCATGGTTTCTTTTTCTGAATTTGGTTGTGCTGTGCAGGATCAGGTCTCGGGGAAAGTTCCGGCGAGGGGTCCTAAATGCGGAAGGCTGTTTCCTCTAAGCATATCGACTCCTCTGCTTAATAAATCTTTACTTTCAGTTGTTGATTCTACTCCTGATAATAATGTTTTTCAGTTATGGCATAGACGTCTAGGACATCCGAATGCCGAAAAATTAATGTTTATGTTAAACTCTGGATTATTATTCAATAAAAAGAATATTTCTTTTCGTGATGCTTCATTTGATTGTGCAAGCTGTAAAATGGGTAAAAGTAAGATTCTGTCTTTTCATACTCATCGTGATATCACCACTGAATGTTTTGATTTAGTTCATAGTGATATTTGGGGAATTTCTCCTGTTATTTCTCATTCGCATCACAAATATTTTGTGACCTTCATCGACGATTTTAGTAGGTATACGTGGATTTATTTTTTGCATTCCAAATCTGAAGTGTTAGATGCGTTTAAAAAGTTCTTAGCATTTATTGAAAATCAATTCTCAAAAAGCATTAAAATTCTTCGTTCAGATTCTGGTGGAGAGTATGTTTCTCATGATTTTCAGGAATTTCTCCATTACAAGGGAATTATTTCCCAACGTTCATGTCCATATACCCCTCAACAAAATGGGGTCGCAGAACGGAAAAATCGACATCTCTTGGATGTAACAAGGACCCTACTGCTTGAATTTTCTGTTCATTCTTATTTTTGGGTAAAAGCAATTTCCACCACAATTCATCTTATAAATAGAATTCCCTTAGTTAAGTTACAAAACCAGTCTCCTCATTTTCGTTTGTATGGTTATCCACCTAGCTACAGTCACCTTCATCCATTTGGTTGTGTCTATTTTGTGCATCTTCCATCACATGAGCGTCATAAATTATCTACACAATCTGTAAAATGTGTCTTTCTTGGTTATGCAGCACATCAAAAATGTTTCCTGTGTTTTGATCCTAAAATTAATCGTATTCGCAGATCTAGGAATGTCATATTCTTGGAAAAACAAATTTATTTTCAACTTCACCATGTGTCTTTGCCTCAGTCTACACGTTCCTTTTTACATGACTTTGATGATTCTTTTGAAAATATAAGTCAAACCAGGGGTAGTTTATGTGTGAAGAGGGACGCTTACAACAACGGCGAAGAGGATCCTGACCTGGAACAATCCTTAGCGCCTGATCTTCAACCACTTCGAAGGTCCACCCGTCCCTCTAAACCACCTGATAGGTATGGGTTCGCTAATAACTCCCTACTTGCCACCTTGAAATCTGTCTCCATACCTAATTCCTATTCGCTCAGCAACCTTGTTGGCAACATGCAATGCATGAAGAACTTGATGCCTTGCTATCAAATGGCACTTGGGAAATTGTAAGTTATCCAGAAGGGATAAAACCAATTAGATGCAAGTGGGTTTACTCGGTCAAGCTCAAATCTGATGGATCGTTAGATCGATATAAAGCATGTCTTATTGCACTGGGCAATCGTCAAGAATATGGGATAAATTATGAAGAAACCTTCGCCCCAGTGGCTAAAATGACCACAGTACGGACCATGCTTGCCTTTGCTGCTTCACAAAAATGGCCTCTTTATCAAATGGATGTAAAAATGTGTTCCTTCATGGTGATCTTAAATAAGATGTATATATGAAACCTCCTCCTGGTTTTCAGAATAAATCTGCCACTGAGGTTTGCAAGTTGCGACGGTCACTTTATGGATTGAAACAAGCACCTCGTGCTTGGTTCGACAAATTCAGGCAAACACTACGAAAGATTCAGTTTGTGCAAAGTAAAAATGATCCATCTATGTTTCTTCGGAAAAGTTCGTCTGGGATTACGGTTCTTCTCGTTTATGTTGATGACATTATTGTCATTGGATCCGATATGATTGGCATTCAAGAGATCAAGGATGCACTTAATTCCTCATTTCATATGAAGGACCTGGGAAAGCTTCAATATTTTCTAGGACTAGAAGTTCATACCTCTAAAGGCGGAATCTTTATAAATCAACATAAATATGCTACAGATTTGATAAAATTGGCCCGCTTGGAGGATTCCAATCCAGTTGATACACCATTGGAGGTTAATGTAAAGTATAGGCGTGAGGATGGAGATTTTCTATCTGATGAGACTTACTATAGAAAATTGGTCGGCATCCATGTTTACTTAACCATCACTCGCTCGGACATTTCCTATGCTATTAACTTAATGAACCAATTCATGACTGAACCAAGTCATCGTCATTTAGCTAAAGTCAAACAAATCATTCGATATTTACTTGGAACTCCGGATTGAGGATTATTTTACTCTGCTGGGTCTTCTCTTGATCTCAAAGGCTTTTGTGATGCAGATTGGGCAGGTTGCCCATATACCCGTCGGTCAACCACGGGATGGTGCATGTATCTTGGCAATGCACTAATTTCCTAGAAGTGTAAAAAATAATAAATCCTCCACTGAAGCAGAATATCGTGCTATGTCTTCTGCTTGCTCAGAAATTATTTGGCTCCGAAGGGTGTTATCAGAATTAGGATTTCCTCAGGTGAAGCCCACCTCTCTATATGCTGATAATACCAGTGCTATTAGGATAACAGAAAATCCCATCTTTCAAGAACGTACTAAACATATTGAAGTGGATTGTCATTTCATACGGAATGCCTTTGATAATAGAACGATTGATCTTCCACATATTTCAACGGATCTTCAAAATGCAGATATCTTTACCAAGGCTTTACCAAGACCCCCGTCATCAATTTCTACTGAACAAATTGTTGCTGATGGACTTACCAGCATCAATTTGAAAGGAGGGGGGGGGGGGGGGGGGTATCAATTCTGGTCAATTGTCACCATTGATGGGCCATGGGCCTATTATGGTAGTTGTTGACACCCTTGACAAAATCTTGTAGACAAGTGTACATTCCTTTTTAGTTAGACAATTTGATGTAATTAGCCCCAATCAAAGGGGATTTAACACCATTGACAGAATCTTGTCTACAAGTGTACATTCCTTTTAGATAGGCAATTTGATGTAATTGGCCCCAATCAAAGGGGATTTGTATCATTGTAATCTTTACAATTGTGGCAACTAATAATATATAAATTCAGGAGGCCATCAAAGGATAGTCACTCATCTTGGATAATTTTCTCAAACACTTCTTTCGTTTTCAAAGGGTTTCTTCCCTGGCAAGAGTGTCAACAAAGGACCTTCATTTCTCAGTCTCAAGTAGAGATTGTAGATGTGAAGCTTTCAGTCACATCTCTACAACATATCGGTCCATGGGAGCCCCATTAAAGGAGACCAAAGATATTAAGCTTTGATTTTATTTGATTTTATTTTTAATGTTTTCCCTAAGATGGGCTATTGGTCAGGGGTGATACTTTAAAGTTGGAGTCCCAGGGATCAATCTGGGAAAGTCAGTGATGCAGGACAGACCCATGGTCCCCCATGAGTCGACCCGCCAATGGGCCTAACCCATTTTTTTTATTTTATTAAGTATTTTTAATTATATTTTAGGTGCTTTATGTCTTTTAATTAGATGTTTTAATCCTGATGAACAAATGGTATAGATTAGTTCTAGGTTTTCTTTTTTTCCTATATAATGATGTAAAGCCTCTTTACCTCCTCAGACAAGATTATGATAATGAAAATTGAAGCTTTTGGGATATTCCCTAAGTTCTTCTTCGAGTTCTCTTTGGGATCTCTTCCTCACCTGTGATAGGGAGTTTGGCGTGAGGCCAAGATTTCCAGGGTTTCCCCCAACCTACCCCCTCTATCTTCCATATCTATTCCACCCACCTTGCACCTCGATCCGCCATCCACATCAGTTAGTGATAATAAGGTGTCAACATCATTCAACCTAGGTGTGTCGACAAGCTTTGGATTTAACACATCAGTAAATCACAATTTAATCCACCAGTAACTCTTAACCTAATTTAAGTGAAACTTGCGCCAAAGCCCACGAAATGCAACGGTCATGAATAAAAGGAATTAATAAAAAAAAATGAATGATGGAATAAATATTAGGTCTTATAGAAAGAAAAATGAGCAGTTTGTGGAAATTTTCTTTTTATTGGATAGGCTTTGCCTCCTTGAAGGTTCTAGTTTGATCTCTAGATTGATCAACTCAACAGCTCAAAATGTGCAAAATAATATGATATGCAACGGAAATAAAATCAGAAAAGCACACACCACAAGGGACACCAAATATAACGTAGAAAACCCTAACAAGGTGAAAAATTACAAATCCGAACTAGATCAACAATCAAGCACTATGAATCTCGCAATTACAAGACACTTACAGATCCCTCCCTAGATAATCACTACCTAAGGACTGCAGTTACCTCTTATGCAGCTTCACGCCTCAACGATTTCACTTTGTTGATTACAACAGATTCAACACCGCTTGACTCCTCAGATCTTTTACGAAAGAAGATGATCTTCTACAAGAGAAGTAGAAGAAGCAGCTCTCTCGATCAGCTCTGCAGCACAAGTCTTCAATAACGTCTTTAGAGAAGAATTCTCTCAATTATAATCTCTAACTCAGAACTTTGATAGGTGTGTTATCTCTTTAGGGCAGCCATAGAGTCCTTTAAATAGGCTTACTGACGATCTTAAAGTTGCCTAACTTGATTAGGACTAAAACAAGCAGTTTGAGCAAAATTAGAAATAGAAAATCTAATTATCATCGGACTTTTCGAGTCGCCTGCTCGAGCAGAGGAAGAGCTCGATCGAGCGAACAAGGTTCTGTCTGGCGACAGGCTGCTTACTGACTACATCCGCTCGAGCGGGAGAAGTGGGCGCTCGAGCGGGCCCTTATTCTAGTTCTGGAAATTCAGTAAAACTTCTAATTCTTCTAGAGTTTCTTTCTTCTATTTCTTCCAAATTTTCTTCTTCTAAGCCTTTCAGTCTTCTATCTTCAGAGCAGAATCACACTACTTTTCTAAAAATAAAAATTACAACTCAATGGACCCAGTGTTTTGTCCAACTCATGAATTAGCCAATACTTAAAAAACCTAATAATGTCCCCCTTTGGCAATCCATGGACAAAACTCCCTAAGACAATACAAATTGATCTACCCAAAACAAAACCCAAAATACATTGAATTAAAAAAAAAAATGGCAATAAGCTCATGTAGATCTGCATTGTCAATCTACACATGTAGATCTGCATTGTCTCTGGCTTCCTCTAAATTTCTTATTCTCCATCTTGATCTCATCTTCAAATTCTCCCCCTTTTGTCCATAATTGACAAAGCCAATGTTATCAACATGCAGCATACTTGTCAATTCGGATCAATATATCCCCCTCAATTACAACTCCCCTTCAATTGTATCTTCGTAGCAGCGCTAGGAGTGGGAGCTTGATCTTCTTGATCATGGCTATTTGTATGTAGCCACCCACACTTGTGTAGTTTGGTCCTTCAACATAGTGTGAGCAACTTCCTTAGGCAAATCAAATCTTTTTACCCAAATTGCAGTCATCTTGGGTGGAGAGAAATTATTCCGCCATTGCTTAGTCTTTGGTAGACTTTGTAGCTTTTTGCAATGGGGACGAATGTGTCCTTTTATTCCACAATGATGACAAGTGGATGTGTGTGCAGTGCATGACACATTCTTTTTCTTAGAACTACTCAACACATTATTTGGATCTGTAGTATGTAGAGTAGTGTATGCAACACTTGAAACAAAGAAAATTTTACCTTTAGTATTCGAAGTGAATGCACCATGATTATAATCGAGACCGCTTCTATCAAAATGAGACTTCTGACTACACAAGATGTCTTTTAGAACTTTTGAACCCGTATTCATCTTGTTTAGAGAAGCTTGCTTAACCTCTAGTTCAAACAAAGTGATCTTCGGTCTGCCTTTCAAGTCTTCGTTTTCGGTTTTTATAATCTGCAACTCTTTTTTCAGATTCTCTATCTCTTGTTCAACCTTCTTGGTTTTCTGACTTTCAATAGTTAAATTTGCAGCCATGGAGTTTTTTCTGACTTTCCAAGGGATGAACCATTTTCACTTGGTTGCACTCTCTCTTCAGTGTAGAATTTTCTTCTTGAACAACTTTAAATTTGATTGTGACCTTGTTGCCATACTTGGTCATCCTTACACAATTTGTAAATGCAGAATGATATTTTCTCTCCCGATCCTTCTCTTGATCTGACATCTCATCATCATCATTATCTTCTTCAGAACCATTATCAGAAATAGATTTAACCATGAATGCCATAAACTTGTCATTAACAGTTTCAGATGGATCAGCCTCGGGTTCTTTTTCTTCTGCTTTCTCTTCTTCAGAAGATTCATCATCCCATGTTGTGTTGAAAGCCTTTTTCTCGTTGGCACACTCATTAGCATAGTGACTATAACCTTGACACTCAAAACACTTTGTCCTTTTAGTAGAATCATTTTTTTCATATTTAGAATTCTTTCACTTGGTTTGTTTTGACTTCATGTATTTCTTGAAGCACTTCATTAACTAAGCCATATCATCTTCAGCCTCTGAATCAGAATTAAACTCAATTTTCTTTTCAGGTTTCTTTTCTTATTCTGTAATGGCTTTCAAAGCAATACCTTTCTCTTTAGATTTTCCCTTATTCAAACGGTTAGCTTCAAAAGTCCGAAGATTTCCCATTAGCTGATTGACCTTGAGGGTGTCTAGATTCTTATTTTCTTCAATTGCATTAACTTTAGAATCAAACCTCGAAGGTAGAGACCTCAAAATTTTCTTGACAATCTTGTTTTCAGGTATTTCCTCACCCAAATTAAAAACAGAATTGACAATATCGTTCAGCTTAGCATAGAATTGATCAAAGGTCTCGTCTTCTTCCATCACATTGGTTTCAAATTCCTTAATCAGCCTTTGCAATTTAGATTGCTTTACCGTATCTATACCCTCATAAACTGTCTGTAAGACATTCCCTGCTTCTTTTGCACTTTTGTGTGCGGAAATCATACGAAACTTTTCAGCAGACACTCCATTGTATATACCATTCATCGCCTTATTATTACAATTGGAGGCATGCTTGTTATCCTTCGTCCATTGGGCTTTTGGTTTAGGAACAATTTGCCCATCAGGCACAACTGTTGGTTTGGAGTAACCCACCTCAACAATATCCCAGACATCATCATCAATGGACTTAAGGAACCCAATCATCCTTTGCTTCCAATATGCATAATTAGTTCCATCAAGCAAATGAGGCTTTGAAGTTGATGTATCTTCTCGATTTAGCACCATTATAGAAATCTCTTCAGATCAAATACAGTAAATTTGTGCAACCCGCTCTGATACCACTTGAAAGTTCTAGTTTGATCTCTAGATTGATCAACTCAACAGCTCAAAATGTGCAAAATAATATGATATGCAACGGAAATAAAATCAGAAAATCACACACCACAAGGGACACCAAATATAACGTAGAAAACCCTAATAAGGTGAAAAATCACGAATCCGAACTAGATCAACAATCAAGCACTATGAATCTCGCAATTACAAGACACTTACAGATCCCTCCCTAGATAATCACTACCTAAGGACTGCAGTTACCTCTTATGCAGCTTCACGCCTCAACGATTTCACTTCGTTGATTGCAACAGATTCAACACCGCTTGACTCCTCAGATCTTTTACGAAAGAAGATGATCTTCTACAAGAGAAGTAGAAGAAGCAGCTCTCTCGATCAACTCTGCAGCACAAGTCTTCAATAACGTCTTTAGAGAAGAATTCTCTCAATTATAATCTCTAACTCAGAACTTTGATAGGTGTGTTATCTCTTTAGGGCAGCCATAGAGTCCTTTAAATAGGCTTAGGGACGATCTTAAAGTTGCCTAACTTGATTAGGACTAAAACAAGCAGTTTGAGCAAAATTAGAAATAGAAAATCTAATTATCGTCGGACTTTTTCGCGTCGCCTGCTCGAGCAGAGGAAGAGCTCGATCGAGCGAACAAGGTTCCGTCTGGCGACTGGCTGCTTACTGACTACATCCGCTCGAGCGGGAGAAGTGGGCGCTCGAGCAGGCCCTTATTCTGGTTCTGGGAATTCAACAAAACTTCTAATTCTTCCAGAGTTTCTTTCTTCTATTTCTTCCAAATTTTCTTCTTCTAAGCCTTCCAGTCTTCTATCATCATAGCAGAATCACAATCATTTTCTAAATATAAAAATTACAACTCAATAGACCTAGAGTTTTGTTGGTGTGATAGGGCTCATGTGAGCCCAACACGAATGATCATTAGAGCCTCAACAACTCCTCAACCAATCAAGGCCCCCATTCTAAGAAATCTAAGAAGATGCTACGGCATTTGGCTTGTTGCCAGAGAATCGTTTCAGCGGGCTTGATAAAATCCAACTGTTGGATTATTATAAAAGGAGAAGCACATCACCAAGGATTCATAATAAAAACTCAAGATGGTGAAACACAACATAGGAAAGCTTTCAAGCCAGAGATCACCAGCCTTACGGACACTCTCTTAGAAAATCCACACCTTAAGAACTGATTTTTCAAGTGCCTACTAATTTATTCATGTTCGGAATTTTAAAAAGATGGTCCCACTGCAATTATTTCAACAAAAGGGAATATAAAATATTCATGCGCATCCATCTCTCACCATATAATGATAAGGGACAACAAAGAGGGGTTGACTTTATGATACATCCGAACCATCTACACACATGGGACCCCCTTAAAAGTTCACTAGATCCATCAAGTTTTCACCTATCCAGATGGAGTGGACTATTGTATCAAAAGTAATAAAAATAAAAAATTATTTAATATAAAGTGGTTAAATTTATGGGCAACGGATGAAGGGGTTATAAGCATGGGATTGACCCCAAATTTGATATATGGGCCCATCAAAGATGTCTTTTTCCATCTCCCACAAGTCCCATGATTAGTGGGGCTCTAGGTGGGCCCCATTAAGTTTGGGTTTTAGAGCTAATAGGTTCATGCTAATTTAATGTTCCAGTTGTAACATACAATCATGAATAGAAACCCAACACTATCCAGAATGTGGTGTATCTGAGGATGTGAAAAGGTGAAAACCCAAAAGGCTAAGGGAACTAAAAAAAAAAGGGGGGTACCTCGCAGCGCAGGACTCGCATGTGAATTAGCTGCCCTGGTCTAGAAATCATGGCCTAAATTCTCATTTGTTGTTAAGGCTAAGCTTCCAACAGGTACATTGTTGAACATCATCAAACACTCATTTCATCAAACACATGTCAAGCACCTGTTTCGTCGCCACATCTGATCATTAACTCTGCTCCTGCACACTATCCCCCACCTATCAATATATGCATCATGACCGCTTTGCAGTCGCTCAAGCAGCTCAACAGAGTTCTCGGTCTCATCTAAAGCACCTTCAAAACGATTCTTTGATTTCCTAATCATTGGCATTCTGCCTCTCCAACGACTATTGCCAAACCGCATGGAGGAAAGTAACAGGACCATTCAGTGGAATTCCAGATCACCAAAGTATGGTCTCTCGGTCTATTGGAACAAGCCCACAAACTTTAGCATTCCCTTAAATTGGTCAACCCACTTTAGGCCTAACAAGCCCAACATCACCTATAAACATGCGGATTTGATCGATCTATGTGGTCTAAACCCATTAAAAACAAATCTATGAATTAGTAAATAATGGAAAAATACTTTGAAGTGGCATCTAATCCATAAACAACAACAATAACAGGGTGCCATCATTTCATCTAAAGACTGCAGTGTCCGTCCACCTTTGGATCAACAAAAAAGGAGTATGTAATAGACTTCCATGAAGCACTAGATAATAGTGGATCATATAACACGACATTCTATCCCGAAAAGGAAGCTAGCTGAGGCCTATTTGGCGTAGATGGAGCATCCGAAGAGGGCACACAAGGTCACTTTTGATTGGAAACTTGGGCCGAAACAGTCAAAAGTTTCTGTTTAAATATGAATTTCAGGGGCTGTTTGGAGAACAAATAGAAGTACAATGGCTGTTTTGCAAAACTCCATAAACTTCCTGAGCAATAGGTTAACTGGGTCAAAACTGACCCAAACTAATAAAGAAGGGCACCAGCAAGTTCGCCCATGAGTGCACTTCAGGGTCATGGAGTTTGTTAAGTAGTTAATTTCGACCTCTAATGTTTAGGTTGTATTGGTCAGCAACTTGAGATTGTATTAAAGTCAACACGTCCTGAGTTTGAATATGTGCATGGTGGAAAAAAAAAAGCCCCATGCTGTGCTGAGTGTTAAAAATGCTTGTCATGTGTGGGCGGATGTGCTCCGGGCAAAAAGGCCTCATGTCACGTTGAACATCTCATACGGACGCATGCTTCGAGTCTGGGTGGTGCCCTGCCCGAGGGAGGGTGTTAAGTAGTTAATTTGCCGCACCTTTAACACCTACGCTTTTTGGGTGTATTGGTTAGCAACTTAAGAGAGTTGAATTTGAGAAAGGGTAGGCCATGTGGCCCCCACACCATATCTGTGGTAAATTGCCAGACATGGCCAAATTCTGGAAAAATTCATATACCTTTATTTTTCTTAGCAATATCTTATTGTTTTTAATTAGAAACTTTAATTAAGATAAATAACTGTGAAAGGAACCTCTATTATGGTAGGAGTTCTAGGGTTTTAGAGATATTTTGAACATTATATATACTATGATAGTGTCGACTGTAAAGAGAAGTTATGATATTGTTATTAGATAGATAGTTCTAAAAAAAAGAGCAAAACTGCTCTGTTTACTATTTTCTACCCTCTCCCATGGTCGTGTGTGCCATTGGTGATTGAGGAAGGTTTCAAGGTCAAGTTTTTGGGTTTTTTGCATTGTTCCCTACTTAAATCCTGATTTTGGAATTTCTATTAACTGTCTACGACATCTCTATTTGTTGGATTTTGCTGGATTGGATTTATTTGTGTCCTAGACAGTCCAATTGGGTCAAATCATGACTGTCAATTATTCCGAAAATTTGTTTACAAAAGGGTTTCCATCGAAGGAGGAAATTACAAGCACTACTAACTATTCCACATTAATTTTGAGCCCATGTACAAATGGAAATCTGAAATGTTTCACCAAAATTTTGAATCGACTAAAATATTTCAGTTTGGAGCCATACCAAACAAGCTCCAAAACAATATTGACAACTAGGGTTCAAAATGAAAGAAGTGACTCAGAGAAGTTCAAGTTTGATTATTGCTACATACTACTGAGATTTTAGAAGCGCCTTAGGTCAAGGGGGTGTGAGGCATCTACCTTTCAGTGAGATACAAGGATGAAGGTATTACTCAGGGCAGCTTGACAGAATCCTAGCCAAAGCAGAGATTGATGGATTAAACGTTTGGTATTCCGAGTTGATTGGTCTTGTGGATCTTGTGACCTTCTTTATCCATTTACATAGCCGTCAAACCATATTAAATTTTACTGTGTGTGCTTGTTTATTTGTTGTTGCATTGTGACTGCGATTGATCATAGGTTTTGCTTTGAACAACACACGGTAATGATTCACAATTAGGAAAAAAACACATAAGCATGTTTATGAAATGTTTCCTTATTTTAAAATAAAGAACCTATTATGGGAACATGGATGCATGCCATGGGAGAAGGTAAGGTGGTTAGAGCTAGATGTTAATTATGAGTAGACCAAAATAATCCCAACCAGTTCATCATAACCCTTCATTTTTTTTTACCGTAGATAGACTTTGATTTTTAAATCCAATATTTTTTAATAGTTTGATCATTTTCAAATTAGGATGAGTGCCAATACGTGGAGGAATGAGTGCTTGTAAGGATATGGATTCATCTTAGGTGAGATGTATGAAAAGTTCCCTTTATCTTGAACTCTAATATATCGATATAGAATATTATTATGTACACTGCTTTTCTGATGTGAATTGGAATCAAAATTATAAACTGCAAACCCTTATGTAGAGCGCAACACATGCATGACAAGTAGAGATGTCCATAGTAAAGTTCAGTTGTGTTGAGCACTGGGTAAAGTGTACAGGCTAAATCCGAGCTCAAGCTTGATTTTAGGGAAAGAAAAAAGAGAAAACAACAATGCCACCAGACTTTCCAGACCTTGCTTGGTTTCCCTCACCATCAAAGGTCACTTTATCTTCCGTTTTAACTCCCCAGAAGATAAAGCCTATATCCTTGGCCTCTCCCCTCTATCCTTAGACAGGAAGAAAATCTTCTTCCAACCCTGGTCCCCTGGACAGGATGAATCAGTCTGGCCCTCCTTCTCCCCTGTATGGGTGAGATTTTCAGGGCTACCTTACCACTGCTGGAGCCAACACATCATCTTCTCCTTAGCCAACTCCATTGGCCAACCAATCAAGCTAGATGCAATTACCTCATCTCAAAGAATTCTAACCTTTGCTAGGGTCCAGGTCAATATTGACCTCTCCAAACCTAAACCCCAAACCATCCTAGTAGACTTGCAGGGTGAAGGTGAATTGGAAATTGCAGTTTCCTATGAACACTGTCCTTGCCCTCTATGCTTTCAATCAGGCCACTCCTCTCAGAATTGCCATCTAGCTCCTCAGCCCAGCAACCACTCCCTTGACTCTGATACCACATTCCCCTCCCCTTCGGTTCCAGCTCCTATTTCACTCTCCTCACAGGCCCCTCCCACTCTATCCCTTAACCCAATCCAGCCCCTGCCTCATCCTCCCATCATCCCTTCGGTTTTGTCTCAGTTTCCTCCTCCTATCTCAACCAGCCTTCCTTTGGCTCCCCAACCACCATTGCTCCAACCTCCCTCTCTCCATCTACCTCTGCAATCAACCCTCCTACCCCCTCTTCAGCTATCACCACCTATACTACCCGCACCTCCTCTTCTCCTCCCCCTTTTCAATCCCTCCATCACACCAAATCCTCAAAGTTTTTAGCCAGTTCTCCTAGTAAGGCTCTCACTAAGGCTAACACTCACACCCAATCCTCTTCCAAGCCTTCCCTGACCAAACCCTCCTTCAAAGACCTACCCTATGAAGTAGTCTCTGTAATCCTAGAAAAACCCTCATCTCCAACCATTGACATATCCAATCCCTTTGACATCTTTGATAAATGTTCCCTCACAGATCCTACTTCTAACCCAAACCTCTTTGGTCGCAATCTTCAGCCTCTCTCTGAGGATGCCTCCCCCCTTTCCCCCCCACTAGGCTTTGATCATCCTTTAGACACCTCTCCCCCTCCGGCCAACCCTCCTTTACCCCCTCCAGCCGAACTCCCTCAGGTTAAGACTCTTAGGACTACTCCTGCAGACCCTTCCAAGTATCACTCCAAAGGCAAAGGGAAATCCAAATGCCCAGTCTCTGGCCCAATCACCAGGAGGTCTAGAAGTAAGTTCACCTCCCCCCTCCTAACCATGTCTAAGGTCCTTTACTGGAACTGTAGGGGAATAGCCAACCCCCCTACCATTAGAGCTTTGGCTAACCTGATCCGCTTCCATCTCCCTGACTTAATCTTCATCTCTGAACCAATGTCAACCTTTTCCTCCACCAATTCCCTTGGCCTGTCAAATTTTGGCTTTGACACTTTCCACTCTAATCACCACTCCTTAGATACCCCTAACCTTTGGTGCTTCTCCAAATCATCCCATCACCTCCTTACCTCTGTCCTCAATGCTTCATCCCAACACCTAACTATGCTCCTTCAAAACCCAACCTCTGGTCACTCTTCCCTTATCACAGGAGTCTATGGCTCTACCAATCATACCCTTAGGAAAGACCTTTGGAAAGTCTTAATTGATACCTCCCAAACCTCCCATCCCTGGTGTGTTTTAGGTGACTTTAACGCCATCCTCTCCCACCATGAGAAGCTAAGTCCCCGCCAAGCTTCCCCCTCCTCTCTCAAAGAC
The DNA here is from genome assembly GCA_012931725.1 of Litsea cubeba. Classification (NCBI taxonomy): domain Eukaryota; kingdom Viridiplantae; phylum Streptophyta; class Magnoliopsida; order Laurales; family Lauraceae; genus Litsea; species Litsea cubeba. The sequence continues at coordinate 58,764,896 of CM022949.1, forward strand.
TTCCAATCATGGTGTTTCAAGCTGGCCTCTCTGACACTCTCTTTTCTGGTAGCAAATTCACTTGGTCCAATAATAGACAAGGCCTCTCCTATGTAGCAGCTAGACTTGACAGAGCTCTAGTGAACTCCCACTGGTTGGGCTGTTACCCAGATCCTTCGCTTCTTCACCTCCCTAGGCTTTCCTCTGACCACAGTCCTATCTTGCTGACCATTCAAATCTCCCCCTGCCCCTAAAGCCCCCTTCAAGTTTGAAAATAAATGGCTCCTCCACCATTCATTCCTTGATGTCGTTGCATCCAGTTGGGGTGCTCCCATTGCAGGAAATCCCCAGTTCATCCTCGCCCAACAGCTAAAAGCTCTCAAACAGTCTTTGAAAATTTGGAGCCAGGCCACTTATGGCCAAATCCACCAAAACATCCTTGCTGCTGAGGCATGTGTCTTAAGATGCCAACAGAATTATGACTCCTCTCCTTCGGATTCTCTTAGGAATGACCTTTTGGCAGCGAAGCTTAGTCTCCATGATGCTCTCAAAGCCCAGGAAATCCATTGGAAACAGAGATCCAGAAACTCTTGGCTCAAGGAGGGAGACTTGAACACTAAATTCTTCCACCAATCTGCAAAAGCCAGGAGCTCCTTCAACAGAATCAAGTACATTACTGTCAACGGCAACCAGACTGATGACCCCATCATCATCCAAGATCAAGCCGTGGACTTCTTCTCCAACCTCTACAAACCACATGATGGTCAGCTTCACCAAGTCCTTTTTCAGACTGATAGCCCCAAGGTATCAGACCTGGAAAACACTACCCTCGTTTCTATCCCTGCAGACTCTGAGATTAAAGATGCAGTCTTTGCCCTCAAAAGAAACAGCTCTCCAGGTCCTGATGGCTTCAACGGTGCATTCTACACAGCAGCTTGGGGAATCATAGGCCATTCAGTTACCTCAGCAGTGCAGTACTTCTTTCACTCCAGGAAAATCCTCAAAGCCTCAAATGCCTTCTTCCTAGCTCTCATCCCAAAATCCAACTCCCCTGCCACCTTTGCTGACTTCAGACCTATTAGCCTGCTGAACTTCTCTTACAAAATCATATCCAAAATCCTATCTTCCAGACTCACCAAGCTCCTCCCAAAACTGATATCCTCCTATCAGGCAGCTTTCATCCCAGGCAGATCAATCCAACACCATTCAGCCTCGACACTTGAGTTATTCCAAAAGCTCAAATCCAAGCTCAGTAAAGGTTCTCTTTGCCTCAAGCTAGACATTTCCAAAGCTTTTGACAAGCTCAATTGGCAATTCCTATTCTCTGCTCTCAGGTTTTTCAACTTCTCTGAAGCTTGGATCTCCCTTATGCGAGAATGTATCTGCACTACCAGATGCTCTGTCTTGATCAACCAAACCCCCCATGGTTTTTTCAGCTCCCACTGCGGACTTCGACAAGGTGACCCCTTATCACCTTACCTGTTTATCCTTGCAGAGGAAATTCTCAGCCTCCATCTTCACAACCTTCACTCTCAAGGGACCATCCTTCCCCTCTCCTCAGTTCCCTCCACCCCTTGTCACCTCCTCTATGCGGATGACATTATCATTTTTATGAAAGGTACCACTTCTGGAGTGCTAGCTCTTCAAGACCTGCTGGAGCTTTACCAAACCTCCTCTGGCCAGCACATGAACCTTCTCAAGAGTCAGCTCTTCATTGGAAAATGCGGGATTCGTAGAAAGTCTAGAATCTGTTCTATCCTTGGTCTGCAGGAGAGCCAGGCTCAGCTAAAATATTTGGGATTTCCTATAGTTTTTGGCACTCCGAAGCAAGCCCACTTCCTCCCTTTGCTAGATTCCTTTCTCGCAAGGCTGTCTGCTTGGAAAGCCAAAACTCTCTCTTTTGCAGGCAGACTGATCCTCATCAAGCACGTGCTCTCCTGTATTCCAATACACACAGCCTCCATCCTTCCACTCCCTGTCTCTATCTGTAAAGCTATTGATAGATTGATGAGAAGATTCCTTTGGTCTGGTAATGCCCCCTCCTCTAAGATCAACCATGTCAATTGGTCCCAAGTTACCCTCCCAAAGTCAGAAGGAGGCCTCGGCATCAGAAGGATCAGTGAAGTCAATAACGCAGCTTTCATCAAGTTGGGCTGGCAGGCTTCCACCATGAACACCATCTGGTCTGCATGGTTCAGGAACCGTTACTTCAAGCACAGCAACATCTGGAACCCTGCAAACACTATTTATGGTTCCTGCATTTGGAAGAGAGTTCGTCGACTTGCTCATCTTCTCCACCAGGGCAGCGCCTGGGCCTTTGGCAATGGTAAGGACATCAACCTCTGGCATGACACATGGTGTGGAGACAGACCTCTTTCTGCTGTCTTTCCCAATCTGCATTTTCCTTTGGATCAAAAGCTTGCCTCCCTCTTCCACTCTGGCTCTTGGCATATCCCTCTGAATTTGCCAACTCCAGTTCAAGACATGCTCGCCACCGCTACCTCCTACCTTTCTCCCAACCATGCTGCTAAAGACAACCTCTACTGGAAAGAGTCTACCGATGGCCAGCTATCCCTGAAAACTGCTTGGAATGTAATCAGATCGAGGGGTATCATCCTCAACTGGCCTTCTCTCATTTGGAATGGTATCTCCCTCCCCAGAGTCAGTTGTTTTGGGTGGCGACTAATGCTAAACAGAACCCCCACTGCTTCGCGTCTTCAGCAAATCGGCTTCTCCTTAGCTTCGAGATGCAGCCTCTGTCTCAACGGAGAAGACTCACCCAGCCACCTTTTCTTCTCCTGCTCTTTTGCTCAATCTCTCTGGCAATGGCTGCTGGTTTCCTCAAGTGCCTTACACCCGCCCTCCTGCTCTGCCTCTTCTATTTGGCATGCTCTTTCTATAGGAAACGACTCAGCTGGGAGGCATTTCATGGCAGCAGTTTTTCTGTCAGTCCTTCATACTATCTGGAAGGCAAGGAATGCAGCCATTTTTGATGATCATCACCTTTCAATTAATCAGGTTTTAGTTAATCTGCATGATGATCTGGGTCTTTATCTGAAAAGGATATCAAAACCTTTTGGCAGCCACCAACTCAACTCCCTCTTCAGATTTTTGAGTATACCTGTTAATCACAGATACAGCTGAATTCTCCCTGGCTTTTTGTATCTTCTCAGGGTCTTTTGGCTCTTTCTTTTCCTGTATTTTCTCTTTCTTTGAGGCTTCTTTCGCCTCTGTATTTTTTGCTTCTCTTTCCTTAATACAATTACCCTTTAAACAAAAAAAAAAAAAAAATCCGAGCTCAAGCCAATTTAATAATTGGGGAGAGAATGTCAACCTGAACCGAGCCCATGACTCAAAACGGTTGACATAACCACCAATGCACGGTCGTAATCGGGTTGGATTGGTATATTATAGTGAGATTAATTGGGTTGACTGGGGTTGAAATCGGTTCGGATCAAAATAACAGTTGCAACAAGTCCGAATTAAATTGACACATCCAATAGAAACAGACTCAACTCAAAACCCAACTTATTTATTAATCAAGAAAAAAAAATGTCTGACTCAAAACCCCAACATAAAAGTAAAAATCGTCAACTCGAACCCTAAGTTACGGAATTGAGTCAGAGATTTGTTGTATCAGAACTCACTACGCTTAGTGGAGTGGAGCGATCCTGTTTGTGTGTGAAGGTTATACTAAAATTATGTCATCCTATCCATTGATTTGAGGGACTTGAAGTCAAAATACTTTTCAAGACTTGATGAAGTGCATTGGTCTTGCTCAATCTAAGGACTTAGTTGTGTAGCAAGAGGATCTTGCTCTCCAAGAATTTCTATTTCCATGGGAGAGCGGAATCTTGCATTCTAAGCTCTCCCATAGAAAACCAAAATCCTCTCTATCAAGGATAATTTGCTCTTTTTTCTTTCTCCTTTTTTTTTTATAGGAAATTGTGCTGTACCAACCAACGAAATTGTAAGCTACATGGAAATTCAAAACAGTTTTTCACTTTACCGGGGAATCCTCTCGTTGCACAAACGCACCCTTAACATCATTGCAGAATCCCAAATCCACATAAAAGTTTTACACATTTCGCAAAAAAACAAGTCCTAACAATGAAAAGGAATTGATTTTCCATGAAATTGTGGAAGACTCGATTCATTTTTTCGCTTTTTCCACCAAACATGGAATTTACTATAGTGTGGAAACATTTTTTGCTTTCTATGCGTTTTCAAAAAAAAAAAAAAAACGTGTACACAAACACGCCAAAAGACTGAAGAACTAGGGTGCTTAAACCACTAGGAGGGCCATCTAACCCACTAAAACCCCCTGTCCCTATAAATTTGTACATTTCCCACTTTGATCCCCATCAAAGAGGCGACCACGATTTGATAAAATAAACGTCTCTTTTATTGGTAGATTTTTCTAGCACTTAATTAAAACCTATGTCCATCTTAATTTGATATGATTAGTTTTGGCTACCATTGCCCACTCTATGTGAGAACTTGGTCTAGGCGGCACCCTTAACCACGGGGCGTCATGTCAACCACAGGCTTCATACGGTGAGTCTTTAGTAGCCCGCATCGCAAATATCCAAGTCCTAACCCTGGGCGTATAAGTCAAACTCCATCTCAACTCAACATGAGGCCTTTTAAAACTGTGCAGCCCCGAAAACTGTAAAAACTCTAGTTAAGCGTGCTCGGGGAAGTACTACGATGGCTGACCTCCTGGGAAGTCCTCGCACGCACACGTGGGCCAAAGCGGACAATTTCATACTGAGTTGGGCGGGGTTGTGACAGTTGGTATCAGAGCCAAGGATAGCTTTATTTCCGATGAGGGAAAATGTGAGAACTTGGTTCGAGCGGCACCCTTAACCACGGGCAGTAGCATGTCAACCACGGGCTTCAAACGATGAGTCTCCGATAGCCCGCATCGGAAATATCCAAGTCCTAACCCTATGCCTATAAGTCAAACTCCGTCTCAACTCAACATGAGGCCTTTCAAAAATGTGCGGCCCTGGAAACTGTAAGAACTCTACAGTTAAGCGTGCTCGGGCGGGAGAAGTAATAGGATGGGTGACCTCCTGGGAAGTCCTTGCGTGCGCACGTGGGCAAAAGCGGATAATTTCATATTGAGTTATGTGGGGCTATGACAATTGGTATTAGAGCCAATGATGGCTCTATTTCCGGTGGGGGGAAATGTGAGAATTTGGTCCGGACGACACCCTTAACCACGGGGCGTAGCGTGTTAACCACGGGCTTCAAACGGCGACTCTTTGGTAGCTTGCATCTGAATTATCCAAGTCCTGACTTTGGGATTATAAGTCAAACTCCTTCTCAACTCAACATGAGGAGTGACCTCTTGGGAAGTACAAGCGCGCACACGTGTGTTAAAGCGGATAATTTCATGCTGAGTTGGGCGGGGATGTGGGCGGCAGTCTTAACCACGAGGCATAGCGTGTCAACCATGGGCTTCAAACGGTGAGTCTCCGATAGCCCGCATTGAAAATATCCAAGTCTTGACCCTGTGCTTATAAGTCAAATTATATCTCAACTCAACATGAGGCCTTTTAAAACCGTGCGGCTCCGAAAGCTGTAAGAACTCTCGAATTAAGCGTGCTCCTTTTAAAACCGTGCGGCCCCAAAAGCCGTAAGAACTCTAGAGTTAAACGTGCTGGAGCGGGAGCACGCTTAACTCAAGTGGGCTACACAACATATACTTCAAGAAATCACCATGAGTTCCCATTCACACTCTTCGAACAATTCCTCTTTGCTCCCACCATGGATGGAAATCGTGATAATATGATAATAGGAGAAATTTCTGACAATTCCCCTCTTTTAACAGTATTTTATAATCATTTATTGCTTCAAGCTTTTTAGGAACCAATTTATTGCTTGCAAGGTTTTATCCCATCACATTCTAGGAGAACCTCAAGCTTAAAACTATTCCAACATTTTTGTAAGACAATAATTCCCAATAACTATATTTTGACAACCGGTTGTGAGAACATATGGCTACACTTCCTCTTTAGTGATAAACACCGACTTTCATGCTTCTCAAATTTCTGTTTTTTTAGCACCGAAACATATATGAACAACATAGATGCATTATTTAAAGTGACCAGCGTTAGTTCTTAGCATGTGTTTTATTCATATTGATTATAGTTTTTCATTTAATCTACATCAATTTCTGCTGCTATAGCTCAGTGGTGAGGCACCACTTTTCCACATAAACAACCAAGTAGGGATTAATGATCCTAGACAGCTGCAGCGCTGATGGTGAGGAACTTGGGTTAGTGTGTGAGTGTATTTGTATTACGAGAAAAAAATAATAATAATCTACATCAAACGTTTCTCTAATTAACCCAATAAAATACGTAATTTAAGGAAAATTAGAGCTAAAAAACCATGCCACTGTTGAACAACCAAAGACCTTTGGGGTTGGAATCCAACCAAGAAACATCAAAACTTCAAGTCAAAGCTACATAGATGATCGGGAATAAGCAAATTAAAAAAAGCCTCTAATATATTTGTAGATGTGATTTCGCCAAAACCAAAGAATTCAAATACTAAATCTATCACACATTGAGATGTTGTAGTTACCGTAAGAAGGTCGTTCATCTCAGCTGAATCACATTCGAGATCGAGAGAGAGATCAAGAGAGGGAGAGAGAGTTGGTTTTCTTTAATTTATATATAAGTTCGCCGGCCATGACCATACTACATAGTAACGACAAAGGCGTTAGAAACTTGGTTAATGAGTTCGTAAGTCGGCACAACAATATTAATAACTTGAGCGTTTCCTACGAGGGTGATGTTTCCCACTTGCGTACGTACCTCAGACCTGCGAATTAGCCCGTCTGGATCCATGGCCCAAATTCTCACTTGGTGTTGATTGTTATCACCATCCGGGGCGGCCCCGGATCGGATTAAGAAATCCCAAAGAGTCAAATGGTCTCCGTGCCCATCGTCCCACTTCAGTCAAAATAGTCTCCCTGCCCTAAAGTGAACTCCCTCTTCTTTCATCCTTTGCAACAGGAAGAGAGAGGCAATTAAGGTTTCTGCAACCAAGGGAAAGGGAAAAAAAACAAAAGAAGAAAAAAAGGTTTGCTGCTGTGAAATCGTCTTCGCTGCCGTCGCCATTGTGTTGCCATCGCGTCACCTCCTCTTCCTCCTCTTCTTCCTCTTCTTCATCAAAGAGAAAAGTCCGAGCGGGGATTCCAGTCGTCTTGGTTCTTCTGTCCTTGGCGAGGGTTTCTCAACCCTCAAATTCTACTCATCTAGCTTTTTTGTTTCAAAAAGTCTACTTGTACATACTTTTTGGCATGAATCTTGGACAAACCCCTATGTTACCCCTTGAATATTAGTGATATTCAAGGGGTAACATATGGGTTTGTCTAAGATTCATGCCAAAAAGTATGTCAAAGTAACATTACTCTTTTGTTTTATCTATAAGCAGTTAGGTTCGGGCCCAAGCGATCTCGGGTGATCACCTAACCTTTTTATAAGTGGCAGTACTTTTTTGTTTTTTTTTGGGTAGAAAGTGGCAGTACTTAGTATGCTCTTTTACTACTACTTACTAATTACTAAGCTTAATATATTACCACTCTTTTAGAATGGAAATTTTTTTTAAAATGCATAAGATTAGGCTAATTTTATTATGTATTCAATCTTACGGTCAGATGAAATCATATGGAAGTGGAAGGACATAAGGCCCTATCAATATATATTTTTAGCTTTAATATTATACATTTATATTTATTTATTTTCATCTTTTTCTGAAATATAACTCTGAAATATTTTGATTTGGAGGCCAGACTAAAATAGGGTTCAAAACAAAATTGATGATTGTGGACTACATGCATGAGATCCTCTTTTGGCCGACCTCTGTGGCTGCATGAGATCCTCGTCATCAACCCTATGGCCAGCCTTGGTCTGATTTGATCTACTTCAGATCATACCAGATCTGATCTGATCTAATTTTTATAAAGTTAATATGAATGATCTGATCATTTCTTAAGAGTTTTTAGTGTCTTTTGTCGTTCTCTTGCTTTTTGATTTTGTGTGTTCGTGTTTGGCTTTTGATCTTGTCTTTGTGAAGGAAGAGAAAGACCGAAGACTCTATAATATGTAGAGAGATCTTTGTTTGGAATAATTTCAGTAGCATTTACAAACTATTCTGAGGTATGAATTTGCATTTTTTTCTTCTTTTGGATTTGTTGTGATCTATCTCCATCTTAAAGAAATCACATTGATTGATGATACGATATGGGAAACTATAAATTATAAAGGGACATTTACTAAATAAATTTCCTTAAATAAGATAACCACTGTTGGGACCCTCAAAATATTATATTATCAGGCAAGGACCTCCCACCCAATCTTCCTTATTTTCCCCCATTTTACCGTGTTAGTTGCTGCCAACAACGGGACTCAAACAGAAACACAAAAAAAGAAAAGAAGAAACGGAAGAGGGAGAAGACCAAACCCTTCCATGTTCAGTTTCCATTTCCATTTCACTTCCATCTTCCATCTTCCATTTCACCGGTCGCAGTCCACGTCTCTCTCTTTCCTCCTCGTCCTCCTCTTTTCCTCTACATCAAAACCCAAGCCCTAAAGGAAGTCCTCAGAATCTAAGGACCTAGTTTTCAAGGTAATAAATTTCTACAGACTCAACTCTTTCCTTCTCTTGTAAAAATAGATAGCCCTTTCTTCTCCGAGGTTCTTCTCCAAGATTCTATATCATAGGCATTTTTTCTTACCAGGGGCGGACCCATGTTTACGATGATCTGGGGCGATCGCCGCAAATCAAATCTGGTAATCTGCATGAAGTTGAACAATGCTCTGCACCATGCATGACATGTGCCCCATGTATGTGGGAAGATCACCCCACATGTCCCTCCAACCAAGGCAAAGTAACTCCCAAAAAGAAAAATGACTTAGTGTAATGGTTTCTTTTCACCTACACGCATGAAATTTTGAAACTATAGATTGGGAATGTAAACAAGTGTGCGTCACTGCGAAGAATCTCTATCTTAAATGAATGATGAATTAGGTGGGGAGAGAGAAAAGAAAGGTAAATATGTTTCTTAAGAAAGCTGTCAGCAACAAAGTGGTCGAATCTGCTGCAACTCAGAAATGTAATGGATGATCCAACCATTACTATTGCTAATCACCCCTTGTTTTCTCATCTTAAAATTTGATTGCCGACAAATACATCACCTGATCGATCACCAGATCACCAGTGGAAATGTCTGGTAAGCCGTGAATAGATGGCCTTTTGACGGAATTCAAGCAACCCACACTATGCCATATCTCCATTCGCTCGACCTCTCTCCTAATCCATCTCTCTCAATACCCACCCCCATAACCCCATCATCACTAGCATCACCATCAAACCTGTCCACAAAACCCACCAAAATCACATTTCAAACCCACCCACTCCCATACCAAAATCTCCCCCTCCAATTCAATTCATGGAGAAGATCCTCTGCCTTGAGATCATGGGTGGTGAGTGAGTACAACATAAACTTTTAGTGTCCTGTGAGTGTGGCATAGAGAGAGTATCTAAAAGTGTAATGATAATATATGAGTGTTTTGTGGTGTGGCTTGTTTGGTCATGCCACTTCGTAGTGCAACGTATATGTAAGGTGCCCTTTGTATAAATAGTGCTAATAAAAATTAAAGGGTTTATTTTATAAAAATTATTGTGAGTTGTGTTGTGTATGGTCTTGGTCCATCTTAATTTTCCAATACTTCGATATATGTCATCTGAAAAGATTCTCTTCACCGATTGAGCTTCTGCAAACTAATGCATATTTTCGTCGCCTGTCCTTGTTCGGCCCTATCCAAATGAAAATCCTGGGTCTGCCACTGCTTCTTACAGTGATTTTTTTTGTTTTTCTAGTTGGTTGATTGGATTCATTTTTTGTATTTTCAGTTGCTTGACTGGGTTTTAGATAATACAATACAACTAATGCCTTACCCTTGCCAATGGAGGCTATGAGTTGTGAGCGAAGCAGTTCTTTTCCGGACAGGGAAAAACCCAAGCATGTCCAGAGCTTAGACTAGGCTTTGAGTTAGTGAGTTGTGAAGGTTTGACTAAACCTTCTATTTAAGCCTTAACACAGGCTAATGTCCTTTCTCAGATTATTATATGAATTCCAAACATAGGTAATTAAGCTAATTAATTTACCTAATTCCAAATAAGAATAAATCACCACAGAATAGGAAGAGACACAAGTTTTTACGTGGAAAACCCAACTCAGAAAAAAACCACGGGTGGTAGAGACCACCGAAAGCAATGCACTATAATATGAAGATTACAAGTGAACTCACTAGACCTTTGACGCAGTTGTAACTCAACCTAAAAGGACTGTGAAGAACTTGCCGATGACCCGCCGTTCACCTTCCACGTACTAGCTTGAAACCCACCTTGAATGCCCCTTCAAGGTGGTTGATCACAGGAAAAAAGAATAAGTCTTCAGCACAATCTCCCTTGCACGATTACGCCCACAAAACTCTCCAGAGATGAATCTTAAAGCTCAAGAGAATAATATATCTTCTGTATCTTGTTTGTGGCTGCAAGGGGTTAATAAATAGCCCAAGGTTCGTGCAAGATCCTCTTAGAAATAAAACATGACTCTTAGAAGAAGTTTGAAACGACAGCATTCAAGAGTCCCGTTTGGGACAAAAACTTCCAGCTCGCTATAGGGAGACTGCATTCTGTCGTTGACAGAACTGCTCCTCGCTATAGCGAGACTGGGTTCTGTCTAAAATTCTGTAGCCTGACGAACTTGTCCGGGAAAGTCTCTTTTGAGGTATTTTCGTTACTTTGGAAGACTTTCAAGTATATCAAGATCTTTAGAAGAGGTCTTCACAAACCAAATGCTTCCTTCACAGTCCTATTCTAAAAGAAATAGAAAATACAACTCGATTAGGACTTTGAGTTTTGTTCAAATTAAAAGAATTAGCCAACTAAAATTCTAACAATCTCCCCCTTTGGAAATTCATGAACAAAACTCCTAATACAAAATAGATCTCCTAACTCAGTACAAGATAAACCCAAAAAGATTGTTAAACAGATGAGACCACTCGTCTGAAGATTGACCTGCCCGAAACGCAAACCTGAAACAAACCGTGGGAAAGAACAAGCATAATATCACATAAATAGAATTAATCAGTTTGATAGATTTTAAAGTATGTCTAAGTCTAAGACATAAGATACTCCCCCTTTTTGTTTATAGGATTGACAAAGCAGTATAACAGAAAATAAGGGTAGAAGAAAGGTTGCAAAGATAAGGAAACAAAAGTGCAAAACAAATATAAGAGATAGCTCTTTAGAAAGATCACTGATGGCGAAGCCGATTGAACATGTCTGTTATGTGATTACAGAGATCAGTGAAGCCATACGCGATTCTGTCATCCATTTGTTCAATCTGAATAGATTGATAATACACTGCATGTTCTAAAGCCAGGAGACGATTTTCAACGGTGTTTTCAGCGACATTCTCAACTGGAACTAGGGCTTGCTCCCCCTGAATACGATTGCGAACATGAGTGTCAGACATGGCTCTTGTCCTGCCATCTATCTTTTGCCTTTTTGTAACAGGCATTTCATGCGGGTAAACACGGCAACCAGCATCAATCAACAATTTGCTAATCATTGCCCCAAACTGAAGTTGAAGCTTCTGAGGTTCATCGAAGATCTTTAACATGCAGTCAAGAATCGTACGCGGAGTATCTACTGATGTGCCTGTACCCAAGTAGTAGAGAAGAAGAGCCTGGGTTGGTAGAAGGTCAGAGGAATGTCCTCGAGGCTCAATATTATGAACGACAAAGGTGTTAAGCAGGCGATAATCAGATTGCAAACCAAAAATTTTCAGCACCGGAGGAGACCATTCAGTTGGTTCTCCACAGAGAACGGTAGCCACTTCATCTAAGAGATGAACTCGATTGTCCAGATCAGGAATAGGGTAGAGTGGTTGATCAGGTCGTTGAAGTTGTAGCAACGTGGAGATTGATTTTGCATCAACTGAGATAGTCTTCCCTCTAACAAAAGTTCTGAATCCGTCTGCTGTAACTTCAAACATATTGCAGTAGAACTCTCTTACCCATTCTTCAAAACATTCATTGATCAAATTCATGAGGAGCATGAGACAATTTTGATAAAGCCATTGAGTGAAGTTTGAGGCCGTGAGAGAATTTTGAACAACAATTCTCTAAAAAATCAATGTTCGATCTTTGAAGCTAGAGTCAAAACGAGCGGAACTCTCAGCATCCCTAAACCGATCAATATCATACTGAAATGAGGAACTAGCAGAACGCTTTCCTTTTGAAGTTTTTGGAGCCATGCTGATGCCAAGAAGATGCAATAAAGCGCATACAAACAGTGTAGATATTCATTGAGGTAATATCACAAACACTTTGTGTGCACAAATGCATAAAGTAATTTTCAACAAAATGGACAAGCTTCCACAAGAACCCAATGGGTAAGGTATCACAAATAGAAGAACCAAATGAAATCCATCAATGAAACAAAGTAAGCTTCAGAGATAAAAAAATGCAAGCCATTCCACAGAAATTGATCCATTCTTTATAGAAAGTCCACCAAGTTGACATGAAATTTGAAAATGGGAAAGACCATTCAAAGAGAAGGTTTCTTCAATGCCCACATTTGATAATAAAGTGCCAAAACAACCATTTCTTGACCAAACAAACCAATATAGGCATAGTATTATAAAAAAATTTGGTGAGAAGAAGAGAGAAAGATCATACCTTGGTGAAGAGGAAGGAGGAAGGATTTGAGTTTCTTAATGAAAAGGACACTATGAGCAATGTACTGGAGATAGCAAAAAAAAAAAAAAAAAAATGGTGGAGCAAGAAACCCTAGCAGCTTGAGAAAGAAAAAGAGGAGGAAGAAAGAAAGAGAGGCAGAATCGGATTTAATACGAGTTCTGTAGTCTCGCTATAGCGAGACTACTCTCTGGAATGGGTAAATGTAGCTCACTGTCAGTGTGGTTTCCCCCTTTTTTTTTTTTTTGAAATAAGAGAAAAAATTTAAGAGTGTTTTCCATCTACAAAAATATCCACGGATTAGCTCAAGAAATGCACAATTCAAATGATATATAGTGATAGTGTGTGAAAAATGATATGCTCCCCCTCAATCAATTTTTTTTTTAAATTGATCCGTCATAGGTGGCTTTCACACTATCGGACATGGTAGCCTTCTCCACCGAAACTTACCAATCGAGTGGAAGCTATCACTCATGACCGTAGGTAGCCCTGATCCTCTGGTCATATGCATATTGCTATTTTCCCTCTGTGTTTTAAAAAATTTTCGATGAACCATCCTGGGTGACTTTCACACTAGCAGTCATGGTAGCCTTCTCTAACGAAACTTACCAATCAAATTGGAAGCTATCACACATGTCTGTAGGTAGCCCTGATCCTCTGATTCAAGAAAAAAATATGATCCTCATGATTTTTTTTATATAAGATCAGAGGGGAACGTTCATAGTGGCAAAAAAAATGATATCAGTAAACTGTACACTATCAAAAAATAAAATCACATGCAATAATAATCATAGATGGGAGTGAGCATTGTGCATGTGCATAAAACCACAATAGAACATAAATTTAAGGAAGGGAGGAAATCCCCAGAGACTTGCGAAGGGATTCAAATCGATTTGGTTCCAGAGGTTTGGTAAAAATATCAGCCAGTTGATTTTCAGTAGGAACTTTGTCCAGGACAATGATCTTCTCTTCGACTAACTCACGGATAAAGTGATGCCTAATATCAATGTGTTTGGTTCTGGAATGCTGTACAGGATTTTTCGATATGTCAATTGCACTTTGATTATCACAATAAACAGACATAGTATCCTGAGTAATTCCATAGTCAGCCAACATTTGTTTCATCCAAAGAAGTTGAGTACAACAACTACCAGCAGCAATGTACTCAGCTTCAGCAGTGGATAAGGAAGTCGAAGTCTGCTTTTTACTGTGCCAAGCAACCAAGTATTTCCAATAAAGAAGCACCCACCAGTCGTGTTTTTTCGATCATCGACACTTCCTGCCTAATCAGCATCCGAATATCCAACAATATTTGTATTTGTATATTTGCTTAGCCAGATACTAAAGTCAACAGTTCCACTTACATATTTCATGATTCTTTTAACAGAGTGAATGTGTGATTCCTTTGGTTTTGACTGATAACGAGCACATACTCCAACACTGTAAGCGATGTCAGGTCGACTGACAGTGAGATAGAGAAGACTCCCAATCATGCTTCTGTAAAGTGTTTCAATCACATCTTTGCCAGACACATCAATGTTCAATTTCACATTTGAGCTCATTGGAGTTCTTGAATGTTTAGCAGATGTCATCCCAAATTTTGTCAAAATGTTACGAGCATATTTTGATTGAGATACAAAAATTTCATTGTCACACTGCCTGATCTGTAAGCCTAGAAAGAAGGAGAGTTCTCCAACCATGCTCATTTCAAATTCACTCGACATAGTTTCAGAAAAGTGTTCAACTAGCACTAATGAGGTAGATCTAAAGACAATATCATCCACATAAATTTGAGCAATTAACATGTGAGGAGGTTCTTCTTTGATAAATAAAGTCTTGCTACACTCCCTCTTTTGAAATCTTTTTCCAATAAAAAGACAGTTAGCCTCTCATACCATGCTCTTGGAGCCTGTTTTAACCCATAGAGAGCTTTCTTGAGTTTAAACACATGATCCGGGTAATGAGGATCTTGAAATCCTTTTGTCTGTTCCACATAAGCTTCCTCATTCAAGTACCCATTCAAAAAGGCACTCTTAACGTCCATCTGATAAAGCTTGATATGAAGGAAACAAGCGATAGCGAGTAACAGACGAATAGATTCCAATCGAGCAACAGGGGCAAGCGTTTCATCAAAATCAATGCCATCAATTTGAGTATACCCCTGGGCAGCCAATCTAGCCTTGTTCCTTATGACCTGACCCAATTCATCGGTCTTATTCTTATAGATCCACTTGGTGCCGATTACATTGGTGTTCCTTGGTCTAGGAACTAATTCCCACACACAGTTTCTCTCAAATTGTTCAAGTTCCTCATGCATCGCATTAATCCAACAATCATCAGGAATGGCTTCTTTTATATATTTCGGTTCGATGGAAGAAATATAGCAAAAGTTACTTACCTCATCGCGTACCTGTTTTCTAGTCTTGAGAGACTCAGTTGCATCTCCAAGCACTTGAGAAATAGGGTGGCTCTTCATCACCTTAGGTACAGGTCGCGAACTCTTAGAGGCACTTTTTTCTTCAAAATGCTGAATGATGTCCATAAGATCAGAAGTTGATTTTGATTGATCAATTTGCTTATCTTTGGAATCATTATCTTTTGATGTTGTACTTGGATCTTCAAGCTTGCTTGAACTTGTGTTATGATCCTATGTCAAAGTAGGGGAACGAGTTAGTACTTCATCATCATCAGAAAAGTAATATGAAGTTCCTTCATCATCAACAACCAAATTAATCGACTCCATAACTGTAGAGTTTCTGAGATTATAAACCGATAGGCCTTACTCGACATTGAGTAATCAAGAAAAATTCCCTCGTCGCTTTTGGAGTCAAATTTGCTTAGGTGTTCCCTATCCTTTAGGATGTAGCACTTACTCCCAAAAGTTTGAAAATACTTGACAGTTGGTTTGCGGTTACACCAAATCTCATATGGGGTCGATCTTGTTCCAGGCCGTAGGTAAACTCTATTGATAATATGAACTGCTGTGTTTACCGCTTCAGCCTAGAAACGTTGAGGAATTTTCTTACTGTGTAACATCACGCGTGCCATCTCTTGGACAACATGATTTTTTCTCTCGACGACACCATTTTGTTGTGGTGTTTTTGGTGCAGAAAATTCATGTTTTATACCATGCTTGGAACAAAAAGACTCAAAATAAGAGTTTTGAAATTCAGTTCCATGGTCTGAACGAATACGAACTACACCACCAAAGGTTTTTCCTTTATCATTAATGAGCAAAGTCCATAAATCAAGAAAAACTTCAAAGGTTTCGGACTTTTCTTTTAGGAAACGAACCCATGTAAGCCGCGAAAAATCATCAACAGTTAGAAATATATATTTCTTATTGCCAATGCTTTCAGATTTTGTAGGACCCATGAGATCCATATGAAGTAATTCAAGTGGCCTGGTGGTTATTAAGGCATCAACCTTTTTATGTGAGGACCTAATTTGTTTTCCAATCTGACAAGGACCACACACAATTGTGGGGGCTTTTAAACGTTTGGGCAGCCCTATAACAGTTTCATTTTTTGCCAAGTTATCTAGGTCCGTATGATTAACATGGCCTAAACGTTGATGCCACAAATCTATGTCATTGATTATTGCTGCATGACATGATATTGTACTCTCTGTGGCAACGACATAACAATTGTCAGAAGTACGCATGCCATGGAGAACATTATTTCCCTTTTTATCAACAATTAGACAGTCATTAAGAGAGAAATGAACTTCATGTTATGAGTCACACAATTGACTGATGCTTAACAGATTAGCTTTCAGACCATTAACAAAGAAAACATTTGATAAAGAGGACATACCTGGAATCAAAACTGTACCTTTTCCGATTATGTTTGATTTGCTTCCATCCCCAAATTTTACACTACCTCCATTACAGCTTTCCAATGAGGTAAACAAGGATTTGTTTCCAGTCATGTGTCTAGAACATCCGCTATTCAAGTACCAAACTTGTGAATCTGTAGCTGTGAGAGCAGTAAGGACCACATTGCAACGAAGATCAGACTTAATAACCCAAACAGATTTAGTCTTGATCTTTTGAGGAGTATAATTCCTCACCCCACGCTGATTATGTATTTGATGTTTAAGTTGATAACAATGTGGTCGTATGTGCCCTTTTATTCCACAAAAATGACAGATTGGAACAAATATGGGTGTAGACACATTTTTAGATGCTCTTGAGTTCGCATAGTGAGTATTTGGGTTAGCACTCATGCTGGATTGCAAAGCTGGTCCTTTAACAAAAACAAATTTACCTGATTGCTTAGTTGAAGAAGACTCAGAGATGAATCCAAGTCCTGTCTTATGTTTATCACTTCTTTGTTGCATCAAAATCTCATCAAGAGTCATGGATCCTTTATTCATTCGATCAAGCGAGGACTTGGCTGAAATTAATTCTGTTATAGCCATCCGAAGTTTTCCACAGACATCATTTTTCTCAGCCTCCAGCAGGTTGTACTCAGTTTGCAAGGAATCCAGTTCTATTTTAACAGTCTCATATTGTGTAGTTGTGAAATCCTTTTCTTTTCCTGCAGCAATAACTTTGTCAGATAAAATCACGCGTTGAGTTTCTAACTAGGTTACCTTGATGCGGGCATCACTTAGTTCAGAAGTAATGATTGCATTATGGGATTCTGAATCTTCCAGCTTTTGAGAGAGCTTATCGTTTATACGAGATAAACGTAACGAATCTTTGAGAAGTTTCTTATAAGCTACTTCAATATCTTGTTCTTCATCAGAAAGATCATCAATGTTTGACTCGTCATCTGACTTGGAATCCTTGTCAAATGACCCCTGCTCAAGAGATGAGTTAGTACAAGATATAAAATCAACAAATTTAGCAGACTCAGATTGTGACTCAGATTCACTATTTTCATTCTCAGAGTCTTCTTCCCAAGAAACATTTAAGGCTTTTCCTTTGTTTTTCTCCAACCTGTTGGCACATTTAGAAGCTGGGTGACCAAAACCTTGACATTCAAAGCATTGAATGGGTTTGGTAGCAGTTTGGGATTAATTTTTATCATACTTGGGCACACCCTTTGTTTTATTGAAGCCTTTGTTCTTTAGGAATTCCTTTTTGAGAGTTGGTTTGTTTTTATTCAGATATCTCTTAAAATGTTTAACAAACAAAGCCTCGAGTTCAACATCATCAAAATCATTATCAGATTCATCATCATTGTTAGCTTTAGAAGACATGAGAGTGATACCCTTGGATTTTTTACTAGGGCAACGATTTGCTTCAAAAGTCTGTAGATTTCCAACAAGTTCCTCAATAGGAAGTTCATTGAGATTAGTGTGTTCCTCAATGGCAATCACTTTAGACTGAAATCTTTCAGGCAGAGATCGAAGAATTTTCTTTACCACTTTCGAATCTGGAAAAGGTTCTCCCAGATTGAACTTGAATTAACAATATGACCAAGTTTGGCATTAAATTCATCAAAGGTTTCATCATCTTTCATATGTATAGTCTCAAAGGCAGGTGTTAAATTTTGAATTTTGGTTTGCCTGACTATATTAGTGCCTTCATGCACTGTTCTTAAAAGATCCCAAGCCTCTTTAGCAGTGGTGCAAGTTGAGATTCTCCAAAATTCTGGATGAGAAACGCCATTGTACATAGCATTCATAGCCCTATCATTCCAATGGGTCTGATTCTTTTCTCCTTGGCTCCAGCCAGTTACTGGTTTGGGAATAGTTTTCCCTTCAACAACCATTGTTGGTGATTTATAACCATTCACCACTGTTTGCCAAACATCATGATCAAGAGAACGTAAAAACGCAGTCATCCTTACCTTCCAGTAAGCATAATTGCTACTACCTTCAAGCAATGGAGGCTTGGTGGTAGACGTACCTTCCCTAGTGAACTCCATAGATAAAATCTGAGAGGATCGCTCTGTAGAGTTGTGCAACTTGCTCTGATACCACATGAAGGTTTGACTAAACCTTTTATTTAAGCCTTAACACAGGCTAAGGTCATTTCTCAGATTATTATATGAATTCCAAAAATAGGTAATTAAGCTAATTAATTAACCTAAGTCCAAATAAGAATAAATCACCACAAAATAGGAAGAGACAGGTTTTTATGTGGAAAACCCAACTCGGGAAAAAACCACGGGTGCTAGAGACCACCGAAAGCAAAGCACTATAATATGAAGATTACAAGTGAACTCACTAGACCTTTGACGCAGTTGTAACTCAACCTAAAAGGACTGTGAAGAACTTGCTGACGACCCGCCGTTCACCTTCCACGTGCTAGCTTGAAACCCACCTTGAATGCCCCTTCAAGGTACTTGATCACAGGAAAAAAGAATAAGTCTTCAGCACAATCTCCCTTGCACGATTAAGCCCACAAAACTCTCCAGAGATGAATCTTAAAGTTCAAGAGAATAATATATCTTCTGTATCTTGTTTGTGGCTGCAAGGGGTTAATAAATAGCCCAAGGTTCGTGCAAGATCCTCTTAGAAATAAAACAGGACTCTTAGAAGAAGTTTGGAAATACAGCATTCAAGAGTCCCGTTTGGGACAAAAACTCCCAGCTTGCCATAGCGAGCTTCAGTCTCGCTATAGCGAGACTGCATTCTGTCGTTGACAGAACTGCTCCTCGCTATAGCGAGACTGGGTTCTGTCTAAAATTCTGTAGCCTGACGAACTTGTCCGGGAAAGTCTCTTTTGAGGTATTTTGGTTACTTTGGAAGACTTTCAAGTATATCAAGATCTTTAGAAGAGGTCTTCACAAACCAAATGCTTCCTTCACAGTCCTATTCTAAAAGAAATAGAAAATACAACTCGATTAGGACTTTGAGTTTTGTTCAAATTAAAAGAATTAGCCAACTCAAATTCTAACAAGTTGTAATTCTACAATAGTTCTGTACATTTGTGTTCCTTTCCCTGTCTTCCAATGCTTTGTGGAAGGTGAAAAACTTTGAAGTTGGTCTTCATCCAAAACACAACTTTTATTAGCAGTATTTGGTGTGGACCAACTATTCACCTTTTTTTTTGTTGGGGGTGGGGGGTGGGGAATGGCAAATTGTATTGAACAAAAGCTTTACAGTACCAAAGGAGACCCGATGAGAAATCAGAGAAGTGTAAGAGGCTAGCAGGTCTCCATTTTTATCTAGATGTCAAGATTTTCAATGAGTTCACCCGATGATATAGTAGCACACCAGTAGATCCTTCTTTCCACATGATGTTCTGTACATTGTATGCTTGCTTTCACTGTCCGAGATTTTGCTTTATGGGCACATAGGGAATGGGATCATTTACCAACTATTCTTTTAAATTCTTAAGCTTTGTTCCTATGTCTGCATGAGGCTGTGAAGCTCACAAAAATTCAGTTTAATCAAATGGGAAATGAAGTTGAATTACTCATTCGAGGAATTGAAGCCTAGTTTAAGATACCTTAAACACTAACTCATGAGCAAAGCCGCGATATACGCCAATACCTTACCATGTCTAGTGGGGTTTATTTACTAAATGTCACTTATTCTTATCTCATGTTAATTTATTTTCAGTTTCTTTAGGATGTCAGAGGATGAGATGTTTGTTGTATTCCACTTTAATGGAGAGTTTGATTGGAATACGACCAATCCGGTGTACAGGGGAGGTGAACAAAAAATGATGTATCTAAGCAATTTCACAAAGTACTCTACATTGTTCAAGGGTGCATTACAAGCAACGAAGTGGGTAGAAAACGATGAAGCCATTGAAATTCAGTACCTTCACAACAACCGTCAAGCCTTCACATTGATTATAGTAGCTAAAGATGGTAATGTAAATGCAATGTTAAAAGTGTCTCGGGATAATGTAAATGGGCTTTGTTTATATGTGAGCAAAAAGATTGAGTGTTCCAGAGGTATACGTGAAGGACATTCAAGGTATTGCACCATGTCTTAATCACTTTGTGCACTATTTATTTATCTATGGAACTCTAACTTCTTTTTCCCTTATATACATGCAAGGTTGACAGGTTTGAATGTGTTTGAAGACATTAAAAATGCTCTCGATCAAAGAACCAGTAATTTGAAGGAAAAAAATGTTGGATATCCTAGAGGTCGTCCAGTTAGCACAACATGGTACGTTATTATCTTGTTCACTAGATTGAGTTTTGATTTCTTCTTTGAAAGATGAAGATTGACTAATCTTTATTATTTGGATGCAGTGATTCTCACAAAAGCTCTTCGAAAGCACTTGGACGCGACATTTATAATTTTGAAGCGAGTCCCGATACTGGAGTAAATAGTCTCCATTCTTGTGATACCATTTATCCCACCGTTGATCTTGAGGAAGACATTGAAGCAATCTTCTCTTTTTCACCTGATCACTTTGCATTAATAGACTCTCAGCCACGGGCAACGAATGATGATCCTACCATAGGGGATAACATGCAAGAAAATGTGGGAATCTACGCTGAAACGTCAGTTGTTGGTGCAGATACTAACATTGAAGATAAGCAAGTGCCAGTTGACGATTTCACATGTGAGTTGCTAGAGAGTACTGCGCAAGAGTTGTAGAAAGGGAGAGTGTTTCCAGATTGTGATACATTTAGGAGAACCCTCGCGAAATTTGCAATGTACAAGAATTTTGTGTTGAAGCATCTGAAGACCAACAATTATAAAGTTACTGCACGGTGGGACGATGCAACATGTCCATGGTATATACATGCTTCTATTGTGGATTCAGGTCCACAATTTCAAGTCGGGACATATAACCCAATTCATTCATGCTCAAAACCAATGATGGGGATGGCACATAAACAAGCGAAAGCGTCCTTGATTGCAGACTTTGTCAAAGATATGCTTCGATTTAATAATACGCACACACCAAAGGAATTTATATTTGACTTTCAAATGGAGTTAGGGGTGATGATAAGTTATAGAAAGGCATATCTAGGAAGAGAGATTGCAATGAATGAAATACAGGGTTCATTCGAGGAGTCTTTTCAAATCCTTCCTTGATATTGCATGGAATTACAAATGATGAATTCTGGAACAAGAATTGAGTTGCTAAAGCATGAAGATAAGTCCTTTAGAAGATTATTTTGGGCAATTGGAGCATGCATCGAAGCCTTCCGTTCTTCCTTGAGGCCTGTGAAAGCTGTAGATGGAGCACATCTTTGAGGTAAGTATCCAGGTGTTATACTTACGGCCGCTACTTACGATGGTAATCATCAGCTGTTCCCACTTGCCTTTGCCATAGTTGAGGCAGAATGACGAGATAGCTGGTCATGGTTCTTTGCAAATCTTCATATAGCTCTTGGTGAGTCTCGATATCTAACAAATGTGTCTGATAGTCAGAAAGGCCTTGTTCCTACGGTGGAAGAAGTATTTCCAAATGCTTAACGTTGTTATTGCTGTCGTCATATTGTGGAGAATATATGTTCAAGATTCAAAGATGATGGCATTGTTAAGAAATTCTGGTTTGCTGCAAAATCTTATAGGCCATGTGAATATGAGGCTCATATGAATGATATAAAGGCTGTAAACGTAGATGCTTATAACTACATTCATGCAATCGGAAGACAACATTGGTCCAATGCTTTTGTGGAGGGTAGGCGGTACGACATGTTAACTCAAAACATTGCGGAATGCTTAAACAGTCTAATGAAGCACAATAGAGAGCTTCCGATATCAAAACAAGTCGATGGGATTCGTGGAAAGTTTATGGATCTTTTCCATCTTCGGAGGACTACATCGATGCAGCTAAAGACACCCCTAACTCCTTGGGCAGAAACCATTCTAAGCAAATCTACAGAAAGTTCCCGACGTTTGAACTGTCGACAAGCAAGTCCCAATGAATTTCAGATACAGTCTTGGGAGTTCATTGATGTTGTTCACCTAGATAGAAATAGTTGTACGTGTCAGATGTGGGCAACGATTGGAATTCCGTGCGCGCATGCCTTGTCAGTCATGAAAACCAGAGGCCTAGATCCGTATGATTTTTGTTAGGATTGGTACACATGTGATACATATTGAAGGACCATGTAATACATCCAACCCGCGATATACGCCAATGGGAGCACATTAGTAATGAGGTGGTCAAACCTCCACTTGCTACCAGGCAGCCTGGACATCCAAAGAAGAATAGAATTCGTACAGAAGAAGTTAATCGGCAAAGAAGACAAGTAACGTGCTGTATTTGTAAAAATAGGGGTCACGACCGACAAAAATGCCGGAATCCACCAATGGGAAGTTGATCCATGATGGGGAAACCATGGAGCCATGTCTTTTGAAGTGGTCTAAGCAAGTACCTTTTCTTTTTTGTAAAGGTGGGACCGTGTATTTTAATGGAAAATGTGGCTACTTGTGGTTTCAACATTTGTAGCACTTTTTTTTTTTTTTTGTAAAGGTGGAAACCATGGAACCATGTCTTTTGAAGTGGTCTAACCATCTATTTGCTGTACTTTTGTATTTGGTGCCTACATTTGTAGCAGGAGGAAGGATGTCCTATAAGTTTTTGTAAAGGGTGTTGGTGGATCTACCTCTTTCATTTAATAGCAGACCAATGTTTATCTTTTTTAATGGGGTGGATAGAATGGTTGGATAATGTTCTTTCATGATCATTGATGTATTTTCTTTATTCTATTAATGGATCACTGCATTGGATATCTTTTTAACAAGGAGGTTCATAATGTGTCACAGTTTTCATTGATGTCAACTAAAAACTTGTCGACATCAACAAATAAATTGATTGATATCAATGAAAAGTGCACTGATAGCACATATTTCGTTAAAAAATAAGACATAGTATTCGTTGATGTCAACTAACAATTTGTTGATATCAACGAATAAATTTGTTGATGTCAATGAAAATGTACTGTTAGCACATAATTATGTTCCGAAATTCTACACAGTGTTTGTTGATGTCAACTAACAAATTTGCTGACATCAACGAATAAATTTGTTGATATCAATGAAAACGTACCGTCAGCACATATTTATGTTCCGAAATTCAACAGTGTTCGTTGATGGCAACTAACAATTTGTTGACATAAACAAATAATGAAAATGTATTGTTCGCACATATTTATGTTCCGAAATTCAACACAGTGTTCGTTGATGTCAACTAACAATATATTGACATCAACAAATAAGTTTGTTGACGTCAATGAAAATGTACTGTTAGCACATATATATTTCCGAAATTCAACACAGTGTTCGTTGATGTCAACTAAAAGTATGTCGACATCAACAAATAAATTTGTTGATATCAATGAAAACGTCCTGATATCTTGGAGAGTTTTTTTCCCGTGAACTCTATGGGCCCACTTGGAGGCACCTTTGATTAGTGCAAATCCTTTCCAACTTAAGATTGGATCACATTTCCTTTGATCACATTACATTGGATCACATTTTCATCCACATATGCATCACATTGGATCTGCTAGACGGTTAAAATTATCCTATATTTACCTGCGGTTGTTCAACCCTCATGAAACCCATGTTTTAATCAGGCTGGAAATGTGATCTACATCAATGGGATCGAGGGAGCCAATTAGCCGTCCTCCTCCTCCCCAGGGTCTTCTCTGGAATATTTAACACATAATCCAGCCAATTGTCTGCCTTTTTCACAATCAAATATTCAACACATCCCCTAGATGGACAACCTGTTTGGTTACATTTCCAGCAATCATTGTCAATTTTCAAGATGAACTAACCAGTATCACTATAGTGTGACAAATAACTGACACCATTCACATTAGATTAGAAGCCTTCCAACATATGAGAAAAAAATGAAACCAACAACAATGGCTATCAGTTTTAACATGTCAACCATCCAAAATACATAGGCAAATAGTCACAAAAAAGGTTCAGTATACAAAGAGAATTAAACACCCCAATGGGAGAATAGTCGTATCAGATGTCACAACACAAGTCATTTCAGATTGGTCACATATTGAAGATCCATCATCCCCGTCATGTTGATTGTTGATCCCTTTTTCTTGTACAGTTCTAATTGTCTATTGTACTGGTTAATCACTAATTTGCATCGATAATACATCATATCACGCTGAGTGAATTCTTACTTTAGATTGAGGAGGACATGTCTACGGATGCCATTACAAAAAATCCACAGTCATGTGAATTCTCTTGTAAAGGGACGTTCTCAACAATTCGCCTTCTCCATCCCATTGGGTCTTCCCAGTTGTAAGCAGCAAAAGACTCATTCAACCAATGAATCGGTAGAAATAATGTGTATCAAAATAATTAACCCATATTAACAATTAATCTGAATAGAAACAATTAATCTGTATATATGTCGGTACTCAATACTCACAAATTGTTGAGCCATTTCCCACTGTTGCGAGTCCCCTAGCATACTATTCTAGTAGTCCCATGTTTTTTGCATTTGGATATCCCATGATGATTGTGAAGTGCTCCAAATAACACAATGGAATAATGATAATCTCACATTTCTGCATTTCACCCACGCTCCATCCATATTCACCAAAGATGTGTAAATAATTGTGCTTGTCTTCTCTTAGCCATATGTCCTTCAAAAGGTACCCACAAAGTGGCAATATTTGTGTTGAGGTTCATATTGAGTATAAGTTGGACAATCAATTTTTTTCAAACTTCGAAAGTTGAAAGTATATGGAATATGATGAAAGTCATACCGAAGCATTCGTGTCAATGAAGTATGCATGTGGTGCATTGGGCTTCAAATAAATATCAAACCAATTCTGCAGTATACCCGTGTCTAGCCATTCTCTTGATATGAATCTCTTCAATCTTTCAGGATTAGGGCTAATGCAGACCTTGGCAAGGTAATCAAACCTGAGGGAAGATAAATCATATTGATCAGTAATTCCACCACAAAGACATTCACCACAGAACTAGAAATTATATCAATTCAGATAATAGAGTGACATCAACATTAGATGTAATTCCACCACAAAGGCATTCACCACAAACCTAACATTCACCACAGTTTAGATGTGATTACAGAATCCAAAGATTATACATTATGCATTACCAAATTCCTAGGTAATGGATTTAATTATATGTTGGCAATCAATGGATACAAATAGACCATTAAGTGGACCCTTAACAACATAACCATGTATGGAACACCAATCTTGGAACAAACCTGAGGGAAGATATAACATATTGAGATCTCTAAAAGATCATATCAATATATTAAAAAAGGAATTGCATACCTTTCGTAGTAGTCCTCCCAGGACTTGTCTAGCATATCAGTCTCCTCCTTCGTTAGTTTGTACACAGAATTCTTAGGCCAATTTAGGGAGGTACTAAAACCCTCATATTTTGATGGCACTTTTTATCCCTGATTGCATTTTTTACACGAATAACCATTGAGGGGACCTTTTTAGTGGGAGACTCCATGGGAATGATTTCTTGTTGGATTTTTGGGGGATGACTATCAAGAACAATTTCAACGGGGGATGTTTTGAATCTAAGAGACCTTCGAGGAGAGGACATGGGACTGAGACTTTTGATACTTATGTTTTTGGAGGACTCGGGTGGAGTATTTTCCTTTGAATTGGGTGATTTAGTGGCAAACTCTAGCTTCTTGAATACTATCTGCTGTCTCTCACTCATTTTGCCTTTACCAAGAGATTCACTTGGACTCACTTTGCCATACCCAAATTCCACAAAATCATTTTCAAATGTTTCATTAAAGTGTTCCACCTTGGCACGCACTACACGTAGCATATCCTCCGAATTCATTGCCTCTGATGTTCTTTTGTTGCCAGACAAAGTAGAGATAAGGTCATCTAGGAAGAAACGAACCTGCATGAACAAATTCAAATGAATCATAAATATTGAAAATGATGAAATAACTTGAATTTTACAGCTATGTTACCATGTCACTCAGAGGTCTTTTATGGATGAAGTCATCGTATTTTTTGGAGGTTGGTTGTGTTGGAGGTATCATTTGGTCTTCTTCACCTTCTTTCTTTGGAGGCCTTGAGATTCGCAATCTTGTCACCGCCGAATACCATTTCATATAAAATTCATTGTGGATAAGTGAATCATCAAGTTCATCACTCACTAAGTAAATAGGCTCTTGTGTTGCACTTCTCTTCAACTTCATGTTGTTTTTTTTTCTTTTTGTTTCTTTTGAAGTTCTTCATCCAAGAAAAGTTTAGCCGTGTGCTAATGCTATCTCGTTTTGGCACCAGTTCCATACCTAGAAAATCCATGCATATCTCCGCTGTTTGCTCGGTACTAAGCAATGTTTTTCCCGTCACTGCCAGTCCATCTATGGGGAGGCCGTATATATAAGCCACATCTGTTGGAGTTTGAGATGACTTAAGAAGTTTAATGAAGCATTGAAGTGTTTAGTATCTCAAGTAATCATTTGATGTTGGAATTATTGTCAACACAATGTTACAAGTGTGGTGTTGATAGACTAGCCTGTCAATCCTGTTTAGGTTTATATGACCTAGCCTCAGGTGCCAAAGTTTTATTGAATTAGATGAAGGTGACTTCCTCTTTAATGTTAGTCTATTAATTATTTCGGTATCATGTATCTCATACATTGTGGGAGTTAACAAATAAAGCCCATTGATTACCTTGCCAGAACATATAAAAGTACCATTCCTCTTTATGTCAATTTTAGTACCAAAAGTAATAGAATAACTTTTATTCACCAAACTAGAAATTGAAATTAAATTCAGTCTTAAAGACGATACATAAAGAGTATCTAACAAAATCAATTTATTATTTGAAAATACTAAAGTAATAACTCCCATTGAAACCGCTCTTGCCTTAGCATTAGATCCTAGGTTGATAATGATTTCCCCATCACTTAGCCTCCTGGTTTCCTTGAACCCCTGTAACGAGTTACAAATGTGATTAGTTGCACCGGAGTCAACACACCAGGATTCTGAAGTACTAGTTGCAAAACTAACTTCAGAAATAAGTGACTCAATCATACCTGGGGTCTTTTTCTTAGACAGATAATCAGGACAATTCCTCTTCCAATGTCCTGTTATACCACAGTGGAAATACTTTCCTTTTGTACCTGCACCTTTAGCCTTTGCCACACCACTAGTGGCACCATTTTTCGCCTTAGGACCCTTGGGAACTGATTTCTTTTTGCCTTTTCGCCCTTTGCCTTTCGGTTTGGACTTAGCATATGACTTTTCTGTCATAAGGGCAGTTGGCTTCTTCATAATTCCTTCAGTTGCTACCAGCTGGCTAGACAGCTCAGCTAATGTAAGATTCATTTTGTTCATATTATAATTGACCTTAAAATTGTTGAATGAATCTGGTAGCGACTCGAGGATTATGTCAATCTGCGATTTTGCATCAATTGCGGCACCCAGTATATCTAACTCATTCAATGAGTCCATCATCTTAAGCATGTGGTCCTGTATTGGTGTACCTTCAGCCATCTTAGTACTTATAAGCACCCTCATAGCTGCCTGCCTAGTAAGCCTGCCCTGTTCCGCTAACATCTTCTTTAAGTTTGATATCATATCATATGCAGTCTTAAATGATTGATGTTGGTGTTGCAAAACACTAGACATGGATGCCGGTATGTAACATCTGGTCATCTCATCGTCTTTGGTCCACTTAGCATAAAGGTCTTTCTATTCCTGTGGTGCATCTGGCATAGGCTCATCAAGGGGAGTTGTGGTAAGGACATATTTGTATCCTGAAGCAGTCAGGGCAATATCTAGATTTCTTTTCCAGTCCATGTAGTTGGATCCCACCAACTTATTCTGGTTGAGGATAGTCGTAAGTGGATTGAAAATATTTGAATGCATGCTGTATAAACTGAAGCACATAACCATATATTCAATAAAAGAATATGAATGACATTAGGGTTTAGTATTCTACCAAATTCATGTGGGAATCCTCATAACCACTAAATTTAGAATATATCGGAATCTCAATCCCCTTGGGCATGCCTCCTTGGGGAGTGCAAATGCCATATAGATTGGTGCAGATCAAAGTTGTTCAAAATTAGAATTAAGACTAACTATCTATGAGCCCCATCATTCATTATTATCTAGGTATCTCATACCAAATAATGTATGACTCCCGATTAACTTTGGTTTCTAAAATACATGAGGCAAATCCTTGCGGATACTATATCATTATTTTAGTTAAGTGTGACCCACCAACTAATATTGCATGACAACCGTTTTGGGCAGCTCCTCCTTGGGGAGTGAACCCCCACCACATCTCGCCTATACTATCCATAGGAGATCCATATCTAGTAACCAGACAAATAAAAGCCCTTCGTGGGGACGGCCATGCTCTTGATGGCGCGAGGCTAATATTTTCCTTACAATGGACCTATGGTGGAAAACCATGAGGATCTCTCAATTTAAATGCCCGTTCCCACTTAATATTTTAGAATTGAGGATTTTCTTTTAAGGTATTAGGTCCCACATATTAATATGAACATCAAATCATCACATGATATGATCTAAGATTGGTTCCAAGTCAAATTATTTTAAGGAAAGTCCAGTTTCTTAAACTAGTGTTATCAATGTGTCTATCTCATGGGTCATCGATCAACACTAATTAGAACTCTTTTCAAAAATTAATTTGATTTGACCAATTTTAGTAACTTGCTATGTTTGGATCAGATTTGGAAACAATATTCTATAAGAGCATTCATCCATAAATAGAAAATATTAAAAATAGAAACTAGTCCTCTCCTCCACATGGCCCAAGCAGAATAGACTTTTTGGACTTCTAGACTTTCCAAAAATTTGGAATTCCTCAAACTCTTTATGCAACTCCAAAACACTTTTGGTAATCTTCAAACTCCTTGATTAGGAGTCCACCTGCACTTTCTTTCTTCGTCTCGAACATCGCCAGAATTTACAAATTTAGAAAATTACATAAATTTCTATGTCTCTACGATGAGACTTACATGGTAATTTAACATGGAAATAAAAGGGCTATAGAGAAATTCACCAGGCCTTGCCCTTTCATGGGAAACCAAGGAAACCATGGTGCCCTTTATACTTAGCCTCAAATAAACCAATCAACCATAAATAAAAAAAACAAAATCTTGTGGGTCATATGGAGAGGATAATATAACCTGCAAGTTAGCATATCATACAAACATACAAATCACACAAATAGGCTGCCAAACAATGCTGGAAAAATAGGATTAAGAAAATAACCCAAAACTATAAAATTCAAAATTCTACACTTTCTGCACAGTGTCTTCGGTCGACCGACCTACAAGTGTTCGGTTGACCGAGCACGGGTCTCGGTCGACCGAACTGACGGAAACCAGAATTTTGGATTTCTGTAGTTCGTGTCCATTCTTCTCCAAATTACTTCCAAAGTGTTCCAATGGCTTTCTATCATCCATCCAACATTACTAAACCACTTTGTGACTATCCAAACATGAATTTACTAATAAACAAAGTAAATCCATCAAAACTGATCCTGACATAGCCCTTGCTCTATCCTCTTTGCATCTCATGCTTAGATTAGAATAAGCTTACTGATCTAACATGATTAGAGATGAGGTAAGTCTCTAATACCAATTGTTGGAAATAGTGGTGGGCCTCTAGGATAGGTTTCAAACTTTTGACCCACTTGATGCAGGTATCAACCATCCAAAAGGCTACCAAAATCAATCCAAGATACATACCCTCAATCTCAGTCATCATGATCAGTAAATACAATCTATCTAGAAGATAGAAACAACAACTAATCACAAGTTGTATGAAACTAATTGAGACTAAACATGTGATTAGTGTGCAATGTTGTTTTCAAAAACAAATTAGTTTTACTAAGGTTCTAATAGTTATTGAAAACAACAAAAGGATTCAACCAAGTAAATGAACCATGCTATAGAAGAAGACAAAGGTTTTGGCAAAGCATGATTAATGAAGTTTTTTTAAACAAACTTGGATTGAATCAAAGTGAAGAATCCAATACAACTAAGATCAAAGATTAAAAGTAAGTAATGGATTCAACACATCATAGTTAGCATGCTAAAACTCATTTACCAATAACTTAAACAAAGCATGAAACATATGATTTAGAAAAGTAAAGCTTACTTAAAGATTTAACTTCATGATTCCTAGCTTTATCTTTCCAAATGACCCCTTAGTCCCTTTTACCTTAGTCCCTTTTAGTTCATTCCCCTTTTTCTTGTCTCCAAACATCTCAAAGAAGGCTTAAGAGTTGCTTATTGTTCCTCAAATTTTTCAAAGGAATGAACCTCATTTTATAGTCAAAAAGTGACTTCCAGCATGTCCCCAGTCGACTTGGTACAGAGCCCGGTCGACCTCATACAAATGGTCAGAAATATGACCATTGGAGAGACAATGGCTCTCTGCCCGGTCGACCTGCAGTGTGCTCGGTCGACCGGGTCCATGGGCTTAGTAGACCGAGCACACTAGAGGTCGACCCGGGCCCAGGGACCAAATTCCCATTTTTTGCTAATTTCAAAGTCCTTTTCTTTTGGGAAATTTGGGCAATTATATCAAGCTTGGAAACATGATTTAAATCAATCTAAAAGAGTTTTAAAAACATGAAACCTAAAATACCGAAGATGATTTGAAACTATTAAAACCATTGGCTAGCTTGATTCAGAAAACTTCTTTTCAAATTTATTGGATCCAAGTTTAAAATCAAAACATGCATGAAACATATGTTTTGAAAGATTTAAAACAATGCATGTGAAAATCAAGATTTCAAGAATTTCTAAATCAATGCATGTGTGAAAATTTGAATGGTGCTAAAATGATAATGCATCCATCAAATTGCTAAACACAAAATCCATAAGAATCTCCCTCTTTGCAATTTGATGGCAACTCACTCAACACTGAATTTACACACTAAGTCTTCAGCTCCCCAGAAGCTGGACAACTCTTGAAATCTCTTGGATGCTTCCTTCACTTAGCTTGGGCTCTAGATCTTTTTCATCATTCTTCTTTATGCTTGGGGCTTGAGCTTTCTTCAAGCTTCCTTTTCGTCTTTCTTTCTTTAGCCAAGCATCTTCTTTAACTCTCAAGCTTTCTCTTATTTCAACTCTCCCCCTTTGACCATGCACTCTCTCCCTTTGGCAAGAAATGCATTCTCTCCCCCTGTGGAAGATCATACAAAATCTCCCCTTAGGCAACTTGGACATTCTCTCCTCCTTTGACATTAATGGCAAAGGTACCTACACACATGAAATAAGAAAAATACCTTTTAGTAGCACCTGCTAACAAAAGAAATCGACAATGAAATACATAACAGGGTATCATGTATGGGTAGTAAGCTATAAGGGTATAGAGCCAATACAAGAGTGAATTTAATCAAAAGTAATACTTCCTATGAAGGTTTACACTCCCCCTCAATCCATTCTCTCCTTTTGTCAAATTGTTGACAAGCATTTAACTATTTGGTGCAAGAAGAAGATGGTTTAACCAATTGAGGGTAAACTTCAAGGAAAGAATTAGACGCTTTTAACTATAGAGCTCAATATGATCAAATTACCAAAATTAAGAGCAAGGTCATGGAGAAAAGTGATCATGGATACCAATTAGAATAAAGAGTACCAATTGAGATCAAAGATATGATAATTAACTCAATCACTCTAAAATGGAGTTAAGAAGAATATAACTACTAGGATTTAATCCAAATTAGAGCTATCCATGATGTTATGGGGTTTACTAAACATAGCATTAATCAATATAACTATGAAAATCATATGCTATGAATATTTTGAAATCATTTCATCCAATCATAAAATATGACTATCATGAGGAAGATGAATGAAATGAAGTTCAAATAAGAAGCATACCTTAACCATTAACCAACCAAGATTATGAATACATAAACATGGTGATCATGAGATTTACCTATAAGTGCAAGAGAGGTGGCAAACATGAAAGTTATTATGCTAATTGAATGTGACATGGAACAAAAATATATTACTATCAAGTTCAAACCAATGGGCACAAGGTCTATCACATTCTCAAGATATGACATCAATTGGATATGACATTAATAAAAAATTATACTAATTGAAACCAACCGAAATTGACAACATGATTAAGAGCAAGGATGTGACAAACACAAAATTTCATCAAGCATCCTACAAGGAAATTCATCACTTTTAATGATATAACTAATGTGCATTGTGATGAACAAGTTAAATTGCATAAAAGAATATAGTTTGGTGATGTATGCAATTTTCAAAGTGTCAAATCATATGAATTCAATATCAAACAATAGATTCAAACAATATAATACAAGGAATCTATTTTAAAGAGGTTCATATGATCAAGAACACTACTATGAAGTTGAAACATGTATAAGGATGACATCACTTAGAGAATATACATGAATCAACATCATAACCATCCATTTCAAAAAATAATTACTAGAAAGCACAAAGGATGGGTTTGAGAGTTCTAGTATGGCATCTTCAAATAAAAGTAAGATCACAACCATACATGGAACTATTTGACATTTGCATATATAGAGAGGATTAATCAAAATCAAGATCTAACTCATACCATATCATCAATAAAGAATTCAACTGAGTGCACAAGTATATATGAGGTTAGAAATGTGCCATGTATTACTTAGTGATGAAAATAGCTTCTTATTTATATATGAATACCTATAAAGAGCATGTAAAAAGAGATTAATGCCAATTCATCTAACATGGGTCATTAAAAATTCCACTCTAGCAAATGTACTTAGAGGATCATGAAGCAAAGATTTTCATACAATGAATATTATCAATTTACATTTAAGGAGGTGCACAAGGTTAAGTGTAAAATGCAAATCGATTACATGATCCATAAGTCATACAACTCAATTTACACATAAAAAGAATGTAACCAAATGAGTAAAGATGCAAATTGCTTATAAGTTAATATAACAAATGCATAAGGAAATGAAAACATGGAACATGTTTGATGATTATAACTAATGATGTTTTAGAGTATTTCCATTCAAACAATCTTCAAATCATTTCAATAAAAAAATCCAACAATGAGCATAGAGAGTATGAATTTGAAGATAACACATTATCAATTATCAATTTGTATTCTAAACAATATAACTACAAGGGGCTCATACAAATTAACTTGAACAAGTATGACTTGAAATCAATTGGAAAATACACTCAAATGAAAAGTATAACTATAAGGCTCTAAGCAATTGAATCTCAAGTATATCAAAGAATTTGATTTTCATTTAAAGAAACTAACTTATTAAGCATATAATTAATGAAAATCAATTTTGATCCTCATAACTCAAGAATGAGACACAATCATTTTTCAACTTGCATTTTAAAACTTATTTGGAAAACATACAAGTTGAGCTTTTTAAAAACAATAATTTTCCATATGAAAGTATAACTTAGAAATCCATCGGAAATTTGAATCATTTGTTTTTCAAAATAATATAACTATGACATCCATGCAAATGATTTTGCAACAACAGTTGATCATGAATAATCTAGCTATGAAAGCTTTTGAAATCATAATCAATTGATCATAAGATAACAATGCATTTTAAGAAATGTAACTATGAAAGAACAAAATTCAAACGTATCATGACCAACAATAGGATTTAACTATAAAGGATAGGTTGGTCAATGAGGTTCAAGGCCTTAAGGTTTGTCTAAGTATCCAACTTTAGGAATCCACCTAAGGTCTTAAGAGGGTTCATCTTTGAGATCTAGTTTAGAAGTCCCACCAACTCTAGGAGATTTGACTTGATAAGTTTTTAATTTGGACCTATCACCATAAGATTCGAATAATTTAAGCTTAGGTTGGGGATTAGTCTCTTGAGTTTGTTTCTTAGGGGATTGATTCATTTTTCTTTTCTTCTTATTTCCTCCCTTTATTTGACTTTTGAATTTTAAATTTAACTTTGCAACTTTCTTCAAAAGTTGTTTCATTTGTTGATTCAGGGGAGGTAGGTTGAGAAGCTTTTTTGTTGATAAATTCTTTTATTTTTGGTTTAACTTGTTTAACATTTTCAGAATCTATCTTAGGAGACTCATTTTTAATAGGTTTAACTTGTTTAATCTTCTTGGAGTCTTCCTTGATATTTAGTGTCTTACTCTTCATAGTGTTTGATTCTCCTTTCTTGGGTTCATAGATGGGTTTAGACCTCCTTAGTTTGCACTCAAACCTAAAATGCCCTTCAATGCCATAATAATTACATTTAGTCATGGGCAAGGAAGGATGAGTGCTAGAGAATGAAGACTCACCTTTCACAAATGTGTTGGTGAATATAGGGCCATGTGAAATATGCCTATCAAATCCAAGACTCGTCCTATCTCTTAATTTGTGAATTACCCAATCTAAATAATTTTTCAAATTTCTCTTCTCCTTGAGTAAATTTGTACTCATACTTTTGTTTGTAGCTTTCAAGTTGAGTGACTTGTTCTTTAAGGGTTGAGTTTTCATTTTTAACTTTTATTAGTTCATTTTCAATTCCCTTAAAGTTGTTTAGTTCTTCATGGGGAAGTTTTAATTCAAATTTAAGTTCTTTAATAACATTAGGTCCAAGTTCTAGATCTTTTATCTTACTTTGAGCATTTGAAGAATTCTCTTTAGAAATAGACAACTTGGATTCTAGGTTGTTAATATCTTTGTCTTGCCTTTGTAACTGATCTCTTAGTTTTAAGTTTTCCTTATTAAGATCATCACAGCCTGTCTTTAATTCATTTAGTTCATCTTTAGCATTATATAGGTTATGCAAAGAGATCATAAACTTAGAGTCTACACAATTTATTACTTCTTCTTTCTCTCTAAGTTCATTCTTTGAAGAGACTAATTCTTTGGTTAGCTTTTTAGATTCTTCTTTTAATTTTCTTATTTTTCTTAACAAGCTCTAAGTACAATGTATACGAATCATCAAAAGTTTGTTGAATATCATCTTCATTTTCATCATTTTCTTTTTCTTTTGATTCAAATTGAGATTCATTAAGTTCAAAGTTTGAATCTACAATTGTTGGAAAGAAGGGTCTAGAAGAAACTACCAAAGTATCTAGACAATCTAATATAGTGGAATCCATTCTAATGATTTTCATGAAAACACAACACTAGGGTTTTGACTCTAGGTTTTTACACCTAATCAAGAGTTCCAAAACACTTGCTCCTAATATAGAGCACGAGGCTCTGATACTAATTGAAAGTCCTCGATCCGAACCTCAGAGGGGGGTGAAAAGGGTGAGCTTCAATTTAGTGACCAATTATGACCAATATTAATTTCTTTAAATTAAATTAGCCACTAGTGATGATTATCAAATGAAATGCGGAAGCTAACAAAAACAATCACCACAAAGCATGCACCATCACATAATGATTTATAGTGGTTTGGCCTCAATGCCTACATCCACTACCGGCTTGTGAACCAACACCCCACCGGATTTCCACTATCTATGATTTTCAATAGGCTAAGCAATAACATTTACAAAGATATTTTTCAAGGCTTAACAACAACCTATCAATGTGTTTTTCTAGGCTAAGTAATAACCTCTACACTATGCTTTTCTTAGGCTAATTAAGCAATAACCTTTATAATTAGAAGAATTTCTCTCAAAGTAGTGTCTACACAAACATTAGAAGAGATACAATTAAAGCTCAATTACAATGCCTCTAATTAGGCGGATTTGAAAGTGAACAACCAAACTCACACAACACTTTATGTAATGCAAAGATGAATGCTCATGATGTGTGTGTGAAAACTTCAATCAAGTTTAAAAAGTAAGCCCTATCAAAATATGCTTAAGGCATTTAAAAGTCTAAGGCACATAAAAAGATTTGATTGAAGAGAAATACAAATCACATGTGTGAATACTAACTTATTGATGATATGACAATCAAAGGCTCACAAGTTGTATGAAACTAATTAAGACTAAACATGTGATTAATATGCAACGTTATTTTCAAAAACAAATTAGTTTAACTAAGGTTCTAATAGTTTTTGAAAACAACAAAAGGATTCAACCAAGTAAATGAATCATGCTATAGAAGAAAACCAAGGTTTTGGCAAAGCATGACTAATGAAGCTTTTTAAAACAAACTTGGATTGAATATCACTACTAAAAAAAGGACATTTTATATCGGTTACAAAAGCTGCCCTATATCGGTTTTTCATATAACCGATATAAAATCTTCAGTCAAGGTTTTTCATATCGATTAATATTTTTTTTATATCGGTCAATTTTTTTTATATCGATTACATAGTAACTGATATAATAATCGCTATATATAATATCAGTTAGCACATATGTGATATTAATTGCTATATTTTATATCGGTTATTATGAAACCGATATTATATACACTACTAAAAAATAATGAATTTATATCGGTTTTAAAAATCCCTTAATATCGATTATTAGTAAAACCGATATAATATGCTGCTCCAAACTATCTTATATCAGTTCAACTTTTGTGATATCGGTTGTTGAAAATGGTCGCATATTTGCGACTGTACGTTTCTTTTAATCAAAGACTCGATCATTTCAACACACGAGATTAATTCCCCGCGGGCTCACTACCGTTTCCCACCCTTTTTTTTCCTTCTTTCCCTCTTTTTTTCCTTCCCTCCCTTTTCTTTCTTTCTCCATCAATCATGCCATCTTTGTTTGGGGTTTCTCTTTTGTGAACTATTTTGGGATCACTCTTCTCATTTTTCTTTTGATTTGATGCTCAGAAAGGTTTACACTCTTTGGATTTTCTCATCTGTAGGTCTGTATACACTCTTTGGCTTTTCCCCTAGCAGTCAGGTTCCTTCAGTTTTGGTTGCAAGGCGGTTTTCGGAATGCAGGGCTAGCGTAGATTTTGCATATGGGTTATGCTCCTTCTTGCTTGGTTCGGTCTGCAAGGCTTTCTGAGCAGTTGAAATCTTCGGTTCTTCTCCCCCCTTGGTTGCCCAGTTTTTCTTCCTGTAGAAAGGTCCCTTTCTCTTTTGGTTGCAGCGTGGTTTTTTGGTCTGAAGGGATGAATTATCAGCTGGATTGTAGCTGCAGTAGGTTTCGGCATTTTCCTTCCTTGGTCTGTTTTGAAGGGCTATATGAGTAGTTCAAGTCATGGATTTTTGCAATTTCGATTAGAAGGTGCTTCTCTTTGTTAGATATCGCGATCACTGAGAGTTGGGGGGGGGGGTGAATCAGTGATTCCTTTAAAAACAGGTCCAATTTAACAACAAAAGCAAATCAAATCACACAAGGACACCAGATTTAACGTGGTTCACCAAAAGGCTACGTCCACGGTTCAAAGACTGTCCGAACACCGATCCGGAACAGGTCTGAATCTATTTAGTCGCACCAACGACAAAGAGCACCAACCCTTAAGTTTCAGATAGCACCAACTATCTAGGAAGCACCTACTCCCTTTACAATTTATCTGCACCAACAGATAGGATCACCAAACCCCTAACACCAAGCACCAACTTGATGTTCTACAGAATAAAAGTAGAGAACTTTTCTACAGCCCTTCCCCTCTACAATCTCTCTCTCTCAATCCCTTACAAATTGAAAATTAAAGCATAAACAGAGAGACACTTATCTTATGGACGAATCACCATCTTCATGAGCGCATTCTCGTCCACACTTGCTGTAGAAACGTGCAACACAACAGCACACAGCAACAGACAGCAACAGCACCTTCTTCTCTAAAAAACCCTCTCTTTTCTTCTCTCTTCTTTTCTCTTCTCTTCTGTACTCTTAAAAACGAACCTAGCATGCCTTTATATAGGTTATGGTAACCCTTAACAGTGTTTAAATTAGGCTAGAATTCGTTTAGAAAGAGTCCCAAACGAAATACAAGAGTTTCCTGAATTTTCGTGCAAAACTTCTAATTCTGCGCAATTCTGGTTCCCGTGCTCGGTCGACATCATGGTGTCTTCGGTCGACCTGCGACACACTGTGGAAGCAGATAACTGTCGTGCTCGGTCGACCGCGTGGGGTCCCCCGGTCGACCTGCGACACACTGTGGCAACTATTAACTGGGAGCTAACTGAGACTTGTTTTCTGCAGACTTCTCATGCTCGGTCGACCGCGTGGGGTTCCAGGTCGACCGGCCACACTGCTTCAGGACTTCTTATTTCCTGTACTGTATCAGTCTGTTTTCTCTTTGAAGCTCTATCAACACCACACTATCAACACCACACTTGTGACATTGTGTTGACAATAATTCCAACATCAAATGATTACTTGAGATACTAAACACTTCAATGCTTCATTAAACTTCTTAAGTCATCTCAAATTCCAACAATCTCCCCCTTTGGAATTGTTGGCAACACTTGGAACTTCAACACTTGGAACACTTTGAACCAATTGACCTTCATGAAGCTTCTTCAGAACCATAGACCAACAGAATCAAGATCTTCACATTCTTGATACCAATCTCCCCCAAGCTATCATAGCATAACTTTTTCTAGCATAGCTTTCTCCTAGTAACACTTTCTCCCCCTTTGACAACAAATCCAAAGGGACCAACCAAGGAGCGAATAGGATTTTCAAGGAATACATTGCTCCCCCTTTCAAGCACAACTCCTAAGGATTAGGAGTGTGAGTAACTCCTAATTTTTTTCGGAGATACTCGAAGACTTCCTTTGGCAGAGGTTTTGTGAAGATATCAGCAACTTGCTCAGTAGTTGGAACATATTCCAACTTTACCTCACCGTCTGCAACCTTTTCCTTGAGAAAGTGATAGCGGATTGCAACATGCTTCGTTCTAGAATGCTGAACAGGATTCTTGGAGATGTGAATTGCACTTGTGTTGTCACAAAGGATCGGCGTAGGATCCGTTGTCGGAACTCCTAGATCAGAGAGCATTTGCCGCATCCATAACACTTGCGTACAACAAGTTGCCGCTGCAATATACTCCGCTTCCGCTGTAGAAAGGGATACTGAATCTTGTTTCTTACTGTGCCATGCCACCAACCTTTTACCGAGATAGAATGCACCACCGCTTGTACTCTTGCGATCATTTATACATCCAGCCCAATCGGCGTCAGAGTATGCAACAAGAGTGAAGGATTTGCCTTTAGGATACCAAATACCAAGCTCCATGGTACCTTTTAGATATCGAAATATCCTTTTTACTGCTGTAAGGTGCGTCTCAATTGGTGATGCTTGAAATCGAGCCACCATACATACTGCTTGCAGAAGATCCGGTCTTGTAGCAGTCAAATAAAGCAAGCTTCCTATCATAGAACGATAAGTGGTGTGATCAACGGACGAACCCTTATCATCTTTGCTTAGCTTTGTGTTCGTTGTCATTGGTGTGCTCACTGGCTTGCTGTCTTCCATGTTAAAACGCTTCAGCATTTCCTTGATGTATTTCATCTGTGATATGAAGATACCATGTTTCAGCTGCTGAACTTGTAAACCAAGGAAGAACTTTAGTTCTCCAAGCATTGACATCTCAAATTCTTTCTTCATCTCTTCAGCAAAATTCCTGCACATTTCCTCATCATTGCCACCAAAGATTATGTCATCGACATAAACAATGACAACCAGCTGTTTGCTCAACTCTGTTTTGACATAAAGATTGCTATCAACCAGTCCTTTTCCAAAGCCGATCTTGCGGAGATAGAGGTCCAACCTTGCATACCACGCCCTTGGCGCTTGTTTCAGCCCATAAAGAGCCTTTTTCAACTTGCACACAAGGTCTGAATTTTTGCTTATGAGAAAACCATCAGGTTGCTCAATGTAGACCTCTTCTTCAAGTAATCCATTCAAGAAGGCTGACTTTACATCCATCTGAAATACCTTGAAGGTTTTGTATGCAGCCAATGCAAGAAACATACGAATGGCTTCCAGACGAGCCACCGGTGCAAAGGTCTCTTCAAAATCTATGCCTTCAACTTGAGCATAGCCTTTACAAACCAACCTTGCTTTGTTTCGTATGACTTGACCATCTTCATTCAGCTTATTCCGGAAGACGCATTTAGTACCAATAACATTCTTATCGGTAGGTGTCACGCCCCCGGACCGAGGGTCCCGCTAAACGAGGCCTTAATCCGGGGACGCGGCGCGACGGGCCGGAAAATTCCGCCCGCACACGCTAGTTTCCCACAGGTTTCCGCGGTAAGGATTCACGGAATCCGATCCAATAGTGATAAATAAAAATCACTTTCATACAAATGACTTACGCGGAAGCATTGTAGCAAACATGAAGTCTCTCAAACGGGTATAAAAATGAGAACGCAAGAGACTAGCATCAAAAGAGAAACATTTACTGTAGGCCCCAAAGTTAGTTTAAAGTTGATACAAAAGTAAAGTTAATCATTAATTACAAATTTTTCCCCAAAAGAAAATAAGCCAACAATGGCCATAACAAAAACCCAAAAGGTATATCATGAAATCCCCAAAATGTGATCGCAGCTCCAAGGCAACCCGACGTCTAATTGACATCATCGGGCCGCCACTCGCCCTCCACTGGAACTATAGGTTCTGCCTCGAAGTGCGCCTCAACCGCGAGGGGCTCGACATCTGGCACCAAACAAAAGAGAGTCAGACACGACGGTCTGGCAAGCAATTACAACAATAATAGGATGAAAGTAAAACAAAACATGATAAGTAAGAGCTACGATTAAATCACGATTAATAACAATGTCAAAGTGAAGGTAGAAGATACATCTCGATGGTTTACAAATCCAATGTCATGATGAGTAACATAAATAAATGCCATGAGATGAACATCAATGCATAAAAACCTTGGCAACCCACATAAAGCTATGTTCTCCTGTTACCGAAGTAACCGGAGCAGACAAACCGAAGCCACTAATCGTGGGACCGGAACGACATAGTCGTTATCAAACAGAACCGTAGCCACTACTCGTGGGACCGGATAATTACCGTTGCCATGGTCGGTACAGACAGAATCCAAACTGCAGCTGGCAAACAAAATAAAGACCCCAAGCCGGATGATCAGTTCGACAAGGTGACCTAAGCCTAGTGGTGCCATTTTAGTGAAAATCCGAAACCTTGAAGAAATGCAATTCTATTTATAAGATACATTTCCAAAATCGATAAGTAAACTACTCCAAACAATGCATATTGGCGGATCCGAGCGAAATAGGTGAGTAGTTTCCTCATTACTAAAACATGGGGTAACCCACTTCAAAACATTAAAAAGAATTGGAGAAAGAACCTGTAAGATCCCGACCCCCAGTTCTTTTGTTTAGTATGGTTTTAATCATGGTTTGGCTTTTTAAGCGAGATTTGATTCAGTTTGAACTTGTTTTCGAGTTTGATTGGATTTTTCCATAGCCTTGAAGACCGTTGACTTTGGTTTGACCCGGTCTTTATGATATGTATTTTTATGAGAAATTACTTTTCATTTCTAAAAATTCTGGATTTGGTGTATTTTGACTCATTTTATG
Organism: Litsea cubeba; assembly: GCA_012931725.1. NCBI lineage: Eukaryota > Viridiplantae > Streptophyta > Magnoliopsida > Laurales > Lauraceae > Litsea > Litsea cubeba. Next base: position 58,806,976 of record CM022949.1, read on the forward strand.
AAGTTTAACAACTTTCATGTTTTGATCATTTTGATTTGATACTCAAAAATCACGTTTTCGAGGAAAAAGGGCATAATTGACCTTTCACACTAAATCTGTCCATGAATTTCGAAAATTTCAGAAATTGGGGAAAGTATACTTTTTGGAAAGTAGAAATTTCGGTGATCATTTTTGTCTTCTTCGTCATTTTCGTTCGGGGCCCGCAAATGTGAGTTTCGGCCTTGTGAAGTTTGGGGCCCATGGGGCCCAGCCCATTTATCCCTTATAAAACCAATGGGTTCTCTTCTTTCCCTCATTCTTCTTCTTTTCCTGCAACAAAGGGGGAGTTAGGGTTTCTCCCAGCCATCTTTCTCTCTCCTCTTGGAAACCCCTCTTCTTGGATGCTAAAGGGAGATTTGATCTCCCCATCTTCTTCCTCCCTCTCCAAGCTTTCCAAAGATGCCTTTTTCAAGGATTTTGAGCTAGAGCAAGGCTCTCATCCAAGCCCTTCTTCTTGTTTGGAACACCCAAAGGTTAGCAATGGTTTTCTTTTCATGAGATCTTGGTTTTTCAAACCTCTTGGAGTATTTCTCTCATTTATGCAATGGGTTTTCATGGAGTTTTGAAAATGGATTTGTTTTCTAGGGTTTATTCATGAGCCATTTTGGGGGTTTTGTGATTTTGGGAGCTTGAGACCCTAGAGCATGGTTTGAAGAGCATCTTAGCCTTCATTGAGGCTTGAGGCAAGTGAAATTTTCAATTAATATGATGATTGCCCTCATTTAGTTCTATTTTATGATTTTTCTTTTATGTGTTAATCTTCTTTAATCTATGGGTTTACTTTGATTGAATGAATCATGGTTATATTGATTTCAATAGATGTTATTGTTTTATCTGCATAAGAACCTTGCTTTCATTCTGGTCATTTAGAAAAAAATGGGTTTCTTGGTGTCAAAGGTAAGTGTTCATAGGAATGGAGAAAACTTTGATCTAAAAAGTGTTGTGTTTGGCTAATTAGAATGATTTAGGAATGGTGATTTGATGAGTTTGGAAGGTCAAGGAAGGGCCCAAATGATCTAGGAAGATTGTGTGAAAGATTGAGAATGAAAAAGATCTCAAAAATGGAAAAAAAGAGGAAAAGAAATCAGAAAAAAAATGCACAAAAGAGTGCATTCTGCACTCAGCCCGGACTGGGACAGAGCCCAGTCCGCTCGAGCGACCCAGTGGGCCGCTCGAGCGGACCAGGTTCTGTCTGGGCTTCGCTCGAGCGGACCTTGGGTCGCTCGAGCGAGGCCCAGTTCTGCCTGGGCCTGGTTCAAGTCCGAAATTGGGTCTGTTTCAAGGATTTTTTGGGCCCGTTTAAGAACAGTTTTTGGACCTGTTTTTGGAGTGTTCTTTGGGCCTATTTCTTAGACCATTCAAGTCAGTTTTTGGGCCATTTCAAGACCTGATATTGGGGTCATTTTAGGGCCTGATATTGGACTGTTTTAAGACTTGTTTTGTGGGCCTGTTCAAGGCCAGTTTTGGGCTGTTTAAAAACTGTTTATTGGGCCATTCAAAGTTTAGTTTTGGGCTATTTTAAAACTGTTTATTGGGCCATTCAAAGTTTAGTTTTGGGCTGTTTTTAAAACTTGTTTTGTGGGCCTGGTTCAGGTTAGTTTTGGGGTTGTGTTTTAAAGTTTGTTTGTGGGCCATCTTAGGTTCAGTTTTGGGCTGTTTTAAGGTTTGTATTGTGGGCCATCTTAAGATTAGTTTTGGGCTGTTTTTAAGACCTGTTTTGTGGGCCATTCAAGATTAGTTTTGGGCTGTTTTTAAGACCTGTTTTGTGGGCCATTCAAGAGTAGTTTTTGGACTGTTATTAAGGACTGTTTTGGGCTCGGTTTAAGGCCAACTATGGGCCTGTTTTAATGAGATTTGGGATTATTTGTGATGCTTGGAAATTTGTGAAATGGGAATGATGTGAGAATGAGTGTATGTGAAATTACCCGGGAATCGTTCGAGTCTCAATGCGCACTTTATCATTTAAATATTATGGATTTTCATTGGCATCAAACCCACTATTTATTAATCAATGTTTAAAGGTTAAATGTGCATTGAGATGGTTCCTTGGCAAGGCATTAAGTCATTCTCCACTATCCATTCCATTTCAAGTCAGAAAAATGTGCAGGTATTTGTATTTGCACTCTTTGGTAAACTAATTTGAATAGCATCGATGATTTGCTATAAAATCATGTGACTTTCCATGTTCGAAAGGATTGACCGTATGATTTTATACAAATCACTTTGATGTGTATTTGAACGGTTTACCATGGATATTCGTATGTTTTCTCCGATTCGATTTGAAAAGAGATTGGAGTATGTTTGTTACATTCGGGATTTCTTCGATGAGACTATTGTTTTGATAAGACTAGTATTTGAAAATAAAAACCTCGAGGCAAGACGGGGCCAGAGCTTTGTAGTGCGAGCCCATGAGCCAGAGAGGCTATGATTTCGAAAACAAAACCTCGAGGCAAGACGGGGCCAGAGCTATGTGGTGTGAGCCCCTGAGCCAAAGGGATTAGTATTATGTTAGATTTGTATCGGTTTGAGTTTTGAAGACTAAAGGCACCACTAGGCTTAGGTCACCTTGTCGGGCTGATCACCCGACTTGGGATCTTTAATCTGTCTGCCAGCTGCAGCTTGGATTCTGTCTGTACCGACCATGGCAACGGTTTTATCTGCCGGTCCCATTTGTATGGCTACGGTTCTGATTTTTGATCTGCCGGTCCCATTTGTATGGCTACGGTTCTGATCCCATTTTTAGTACCACGTTCAGTGGCTACGTTCTGTCTGCTCTTATTACTTCGGTAATAGGAGGATTTAGCTATTTGTGGTCGCCAAGGTTTTATCTGCATATTACTTTATTTTATGATTCTTGTGGGTTATGCTCTTTATGCTTTGATTTGGTTAATGTTTACGATATCGATCATTTACCCTATTGTCGCTACTATTCAGTTTTAAATGTATTTTCAATTATTAAATGTTCTGCTTAGGCGGTTATCTTTTCGAGATATTTATATTTTAGAGACTGTTCGCTTATTTGTCTTGATATTTCTGTTCGGACTTTCGATTATTTTAGCATGTTTTATTGTCATTATTGTTTAGACTATTTATTCGGTTTTACGATGATTTCATCAGGTTTTATATATGTTCTTTTGTTTCGTATTACTTGATTACTTGCTTGCCAGACCGTCGTGTCTGACCCTTATTTGTTTGGTGCCAGATTCCGCTCTTTTTATTTTTAGGTGTTTCATCGGAGGAGGCGGTGGGACCGCCGGTCTGACGTGAGAGGCTGCCCATTGATATCATCTAGATGTCAAGTTTGGCACCGGAGTTCGTATCAAATCTCATGGGGGTGGTATTTCTGTTTAGTTGGATATATTTTTGTATGGTTTTGTTAGCCTTTTTCTTTGGGTTTGTAATTAAGACATCTGTTAATTGTAACTTGAATATGTGGGAAATAATAGTTTGTTACTACCAGCTCAGTTTATTTGGATTATGATTTGTACCAGCCTGCTTATGTGATGGCTTTGTGATATTGGTTGCGTGCGACACGGAACCCGATGGCCACGGATTCCGAGTCGTAACACCATGTGTAGCTTCCGCGAAAATATACTCTGATCGTGATGGAATTTGTTTATCCTCATTCACGCGGATCTTGGGAAACATAACAAAAGTTTCAAATTATCCCAAAATTTCGCACCCCGAGGTCGGATCACTGCAGGGCCCGGTTTCGGGGTGTGACAGAACCCAAAGCAAAAGTCTTTTTATACGAAAGAATGTATGATGGTTCGGTCGACTAAGCGGGTAGTCTCGATATACATTTGACCCCTTTATTGTCATTAAAAGAAAGTGGTTTGGTGCCACCGAAGATCATTGACAATCATAAGGGATTAAGTGTACATTCAGACTTAAGGGTTTTCCTAAGTGGTATTGGTCATAGTCCAAGACACTTCTCACCATGAATTCTAGGCTTGTAAAAGGTTGAATGGGCTTCACTTATAGGAGAGAGTTTAGGGCTGAATTGAGCTTGGACATAGGTCCGAAGTGGACTTGAAATTATATAGAATAAGTCTTCCTTAGAAGTAGATTTAAATCCCTTTTTAATCAGGCCCACAGCTGGCCTTATCCAAGCTCAAACAGTCCATTGAAAACAAGCCCGAACAATCCCTAAAGTAGCCCACAATTCATGTCATACATAGCCCAACATTAGGACTCAAAAACAGCCCGAGAATTGACCTTAAAATAGGCCCAAAAGACACCTAGAAAATGGGCTCATCACAATCTCCAACTGGGCCATCAAACAGCCTCAAATAGGCCTTTAAAACAGGCCTAAACCCGAGCCCAGACTGAGCTGGGCTCGCTCGAGCGGACCCAGACAGTAGCTGGGTCGCTGGAGCGGCCCAGTGGGTCGCTCGAGCGGACCCAGACAGTGCCTGGTCCGCTCGAGCGACCCAGTGGGTCGCTCGAGCGGACTGGGCCTGCCCAGTCCGGCCCGAGTGCAGAAATCTCATTTTCCTTCTTGTTTTTCTTCTTCTTTCTTGATCATTTCAATCCCCTTTCAATCCTTTCTTCCATCCACACTTCCACAACATCTTGGGCCTCTTCTCAACCTCCACAAACTATTAAACCACCATCCATAATCATCTAATTAACACAGACTTAACACCTTTAAAAGAATCCAAGTTCTTTTCCATTTCTTTGAACACCCATTTGAGCACAAAATGAAACCAAACTTTGCAAGAAACCAAAATAGAGCAAACTTCCCATGCATGGTAGAACAGCAACATAAATGAAGATACTATTACAATGGTCCATTAAATCAAAACAAACCATAAACTAAAGGAGATTAACACAAAAAGGAAAAATCAAGAAATAGAACCAATAAGAGAAATCATCACATAATTGTTGAAATATACTTGCCTCTAGCCAAGATAAGATCAAAATCACTCCTTAAACCAAGCCTTAGAGCTTCAAGCTCCAAATCTACAAAAACCCCAAAATTTTCCCAAGAAACCCTAAAATGTCAACATTTGTGAATCCTCAATGAAAACCTTAGCAAATGGGATTAAAACACTCCAAATGGAGAGGAAAGCAAGGATCTTGAGTTTAGAAAGCTATTGCTAACCTTGAGGAACCCAAACAAAGAAGAGAGGCTTGAATAAGGGGCTTCTCTTAGCTCAAACTCCTCAAGAAGAGTATCTTTGGGAAGCTTGAAGAGGGAGGAAGAGTTTGAGGAGATCAATCCTCCAAGAGCACCTCACCAAGTGAGAGTTCCAGATGAGAGAGAGTGAGAAGAGAGGAAAGGAAAAAGCCCTAACAAAGGAAAGTTGCTGGAATGGAATGAAGAAGGAGAAGGAAGAGTCCCCTTCTTAAGAGACAAGTCATTGTGGGCCCCGATCTTCACAAGCCTAGAAACGGTACTTGCGGGCCCCGAACGAAAACGACGAAGAAGACAAAAATGATCGGCGAAATTTCTACTTTCCAAAAAGTATATTTTTGACAATTTCTGGAATTTTCGAAATTTGGGTACAGGTTTTGTGTGAAATGTCAGTTTTGCCCTTTTTTCTCGAAAAACGCGATTTCTGATCATAAAGTCAAGTTGGCCAAAACATGAAAGTTGACGATCTAGATGAAATAAGTCAAAATACACCTAAATTGGGATTTTACAAGCATCATGAACAAACTCAACAATTTCACACATAATCCACGGGCGCCCCGGCCCGTGTCAAACTTAAGTCAAAGACTAATCAAAGGTTCTCAAGCTAATCAAACACTCTATTCTAGCTTAATAAAATAAACTAATCGTCCACTAACCCCACTTATCTACTAATCACGGTTAAAACATAATTAAACATCCAAACCTGGGTCGGGGTCTGACATCCTCCACCCCTAAGAATCACATTTGGTCCTCCAAATGATCACTAACCTCTGGGAATAGCTGAGGGTACTTCTTTTGGACTTGCTCACGAAGTTCCCAAGTGGCTTCTTCTGGTCCATGATTCTCCCAACGGATCTTTACCCACTGAATTGTCCTATTCCTCAGTTCTTGCTCTTTGGTGTCAACAATCTCTGCCGGTTTTTTCGATGTATGTGGCATCCTCTCTGACATCCAACGGCTCATGTTGTAGCACATGCGAAGGGTCTGAAACATACTTCCTTAACATTGACACGTGAAACACGTTGTGCACACCCGACAGTTCTGGAGGTAAAGCTAATCTGTACGCCACTTCCCCGATTCGACTCAAGATCTCATACGGTCCAATAAATCTCTTAGACAATTTGCCTTTCTGCCAAATCTCAATGTCCCTCTGACCGGAGATACCTTTAAGAATACCTTGTCTCCAACTTGGAATTGGAGATCCTTCCTACGAACATCAGCATAGCTCTTCTGTCGGTTCCTCGCAATCTTCAATCTCTCATGGATAATTCTGACTTTACCACTTGTTTCCTCAACTAAAGATGGACCATGAAAACTGCGTTCTCCGACTTCTTCCCAACACACGGGGGTTCTACACTTCCTGCCATATAGCGCTTCAAAAGGGGCCATTCCTATGCTTGAATGGTAACTATTGTTGTAGGCAAATTCACAAAGCGGTAGATTCTCGTCCCACTGATTCTTGAAGTCAAGGACACAAGTCCTAAGCATATCCTCAAGGGTCTGAATGGTCCTTTCCGACTGGCCATCCGTCTGCGGGTGGTACGCTGTACTGAACTGAAGCTTCGTCCCCATCGATTCATGCAAAGTCTTCCAAAACCTCGAAACAAATCTACTATCCCGATCTGAAGTGATGGAAACCGGCTGACCATGACGACTAACAATCTCCTTTACAAAAGCTTGCGCTAAAGCCAACATGTGCATCTTCTTACCGGTCTTCAAAGGAATAAAGTGTGCCGACTTCGTTAACCGATCCACTATGATCCAAATGGCATTGTTCCCCTTGCTTGTAGTCGGTAATCCTGACACAAAATCCATTGTCAGGTGCTCCCATTTCCACTCTGGGATTTCTAACGGTTGCAAAAGACCAGGTGGTTTCTGATGTTCTGCCTTCACTAATTGACAAGTCATACATCTAGACACAAAGGCTGCTATCTCTCTCTTCATATTGTTCCACCAAAAACGACTCTTCAAATTTTGATACATCTTCGTACTCCCTGGGTGCACTGAATACCTCGTATTATGAGCCTCTACCATAATGTCATCTTTCAAATTGTCAACTTTAGGGACACAAAGTCTGCCACGGAAGTACAAAACTCCATCCAACATCTGAAAATCTGGCCTTTCCGAGATATGCTCCACAATTTTAGCCAAGTCTGGATCTTGCATCTGATTGTCCTTAATTTTCTGAATGAAGACTGGCTCGGACACTGTCATGTTTGCCAACACAACTCCTTCTCTCAAGGGTTCGAACTCTACTCCCAAATCCTCAAATTGCTGAAAATTGTAAAACCCATGCAGACTGGCCAAACAAACTGATTTCCTACTCAACGCATCAGCCACTACGTTAACTTTCCCCGGATGATAGATAATCGGAAAATCGTAGTCCTTGATATACTCCATCCACCTTCTTTGCCTCATATTTAATTCCTTTTGAGAGAACAAGTACTGGAGACTACGGTGATCCGAATGAACTTCAAATTTTTCTCCGTACAAGTAGTGTCTCCACATCTTCAACGCGAAAACTATGGCTGCTAACTCCAATCGTGCGTTGCATATTTCTTTCATGTTCCTTCAATTGTCTCGAGCCATATGCAATCACGTTCCCATTTTGCATCAACACACAACCGAGTCCTACTCCTGAAGCATCCGTAAGATAACGAATCCACCACTCCCCGAAGGTAAGGTGAGGACAGGCGCCAAAGTTAACCTCTTCTTTAACTCTTCAAAACTAGCTTCACACTTCTCTGACCATACAAACGGCACATTCTTTCGGGTTAACTTAGTCAACGGTGCTGCGATAGACGAAAAGCCTTGAACAAATCTCCTATAATAACCTGCCAAACCCAGAAACTTCTAATCTCTGTCACATTTTCGGTCTCTCCCCAATTGATAACTGCTTCAATCTTTGATGGGTCAACTGCTAGCCCTTCTTCCGAAATAATGTGACCAAGAAAAGAGACTTGCTCTAACCAAAACTCGCACTTCCCAAGCTTCGCATACAACTGGTTATCTCTCAACAACTGCAAAGAAGTCCTCAAATGCTGCTCATGATCTTCTCTCGACTTGGAATACACTAGAATATCATCAATGAAGACGACGGTGAACTGATCTAGGTAGGGTGCAAAAATCTTGTTCATGAGAGCCATGAATACCGCTGGTGCATTCGTCAGTCCAAAGGGCATCACCAAAAACTCATAGTGCCCATATCTAGTTCGAAAAGCTGTCTTCGGGATGTCTGATTCTCTAACCCTCAACTGATGATATCCGGACCTCAAATCTATCTTCGAGAAAAACTTTGCACCTTGCAACTGATCAAACAACTCGTCTATCCTAGGCAGAGGGTACTTGTTCTTAATGGTCACTTGATTCAACTTCCTATAGTCTATACACATCCTCAAACTTCCATCTTTCTTCTTGAAAAAAAGCACCGGGGCTCCCCATGGGGAAACACTTGGCCTAACAAAGCCTTTATCTAGCAACTCTTGCAATTGCAACTTCAATTCTCCTAACTCCGCTGGAGCCATCCTATAAGGAGCAATGGAAATCGGAGCAGTTCCTGGCACCAACTCTATTGTAAACTCAACTTCTCTGACAGGTGGTAACCCTGGAATCTCTTCTGGAAAAACATCGGGAAACTCACACACTATCGGAATGTTCTCCACCCCTAGGGACTGTTCGTCCTTGGAAACAAAAGCGATAAATCCCTCACAACCTGATCTTAACAACTTAGCTGCCGAAAGAGCTGAAATAAACCTAACTGGGGAAATCCTTTTCTCTCCCTGAAACTTCACTCCGGAGGACAACCCATCCAACCTAAACATGATGGTCTTACTATAGCAATCCATGGAGGCATGAGGACCCGCTAGCCAATCCATGCCTAGAATAACATCGAAGTCATGCATAACTAAGGTGATAAGATCTGCAGGGAAAATGACTCCTCCTATCTTCACTGAACAACCCGGGTAAAAAGTACTACACACCACTTGCTTCCCTACCGGAGTAGTAACAGTCAAAACAAACTCTAACTCTCTAACAGGTACACTAATCTTCTTAGCAAACACAAGGGATAAGAAAGAATGGGTAGATCCCGGGTCAAACAACACTTTAGCTTCTACATCACAAATTAGAAGTTTACCTTCCACAACATCACCCGCCGCTTCTGCATCCACTTGATTGATATGATTGAGACGGCCTTGCTGACGCGGTCTGTTCTGATTCTGATTTGGCCTCCCAAGCTGCATATTCCTATTTTGCTGCTGTGGACGGGCATTCTGGTTCTGTGGCTGTTGACGGGGCTGCTGGATCTGTTGCTGCCTCGGTGGGTTCTGAACTACTTGTTGATTTTGCTGAGGGGCTTGCCTTGGCGGCTGCTGGGGTGCCCTGTTGCCCTGGTTCCTATTATTCGGGCAATCCTTCACTTGGTGGTCTGAGCTACCACACTTGAAACACGCCCCTGAAATTCGATAACACTGCTGAGAAGGGTGATTCTTGCCACAATGCTCACACCCGCCTTGAGTTGGAGCATTCTGCTGTTTCTTTTGTTTCTTTCCTTGGTATGATTTCTGCCCACTCTGAAACTGCTGCCTCTTTCTTTGGTTGTCCTTAATAATCTGATTGTTTATATCCTCAAACCTGTAGGCCCTTTTGATAGCCTCTTGAAAGGTGGTTGGTGGTACCACACCCAAAGCATCTCTCAAAATAATGGGATTGAGCCCATCCATAAACTTAGTGATCTTTTTCTCCTCAGTGTCCACCAACTCTGGAGCATAGCGAGATAACTTTTCAAACTTGGTAAGATATTCCAGGACAGTCATATCTTCTTGCTTAAGCAACTGGAACTCCGCTGCCTTTTGCTTCTTAATATGTGCTGGGACATATTTCTCACTAAACTGCTGCTTGAAAGTGGCCCAAGCAATCCTATCTTCAATGTTCTGATAGCCTTCCTTGACAGTCTTCCACCAAATGTCTGCTAACCCAGTAAACATGGATGCTGCTAAGTGAACCCACTGTCTGCCTGTACATACAAAAATGTCGAAGATGTTCTCGGTATGAGCCAACCAATCATCCGCTGCCAAAGGGTCTTCCTGACCCGTAAATTCTTTAGGACCCCTTTTTCTGAACTTCTCAAATAGAACATTAGGGTCTCGGTCCCTATTCTGCACCGCTTCCACATTAGCTACTGGTTCCGGCCTTCTACCCAACACTTCAAGCAGTTGCCTTTGAACTTGAGTCAATTCCTCATCCTTCTTGGCCATTTGTTCTTGAAATCGAGCTTGATTTTCATTGGCTCGCCACTGTTGTTCGACCAACATTTGCATGAGTTATTGGAATTGACCCGTTATCGGGTTTTCAATCTCGCTGTCATGATTGCTACTTGATGCATTCGCACCTGCCGGAGGTCGACGCGGAGGCATAGTGCTGCAAAACAACTTGTCAGTACAACGAGATATAATAATAAAGCGTTCCCAAACCCAAATCGATGCTAACTAACGGTAATGCTAACGAATCCTTGCCACATCCTTATGTTTCTAATCCAATTTTAATTGCCTCAAATATTTCTCGCTCTGATACCAAGCCTGTCACGCCCCCGGACCGAGGGTCCCGCTAAACGAGGCCTTAATCCGGGGACGCGGCGCGACGGGCCGGAAAATTCCGCCCGCACACGCTAGTTTCCCACAGGTTTCCGCGGTAAGGATTCACGGAATCCGATCCAATAGTGATAAATAAAAATCACTTTCATACAAATGACTTACGCGGAAGCATTGTAGCAAACATAAAGTCTCTCAAACGGGTATAAAAATGAGAACGCAAGAGACTAGCATCAAAAGAGAAACATTTACTGTAGGCCCCAAAGTTAGTTTAAAGTTGATACAAAAGTAAAGTTAATCATTAATTACAAATTTTTCCCCAAAAGAAAATAAGCCAACAATGGCCATAACAAAAACCCAAAAGGTATATCATGAAATCCCCAAAATGTGATCGCAGCTCCAAGGCAACCCGACGTCTAATTGACATCATCGGCCGCCACTCGCCCTCCACTGGAACTATAGGTTCCGCCTCGAAGTGCGCCTCAACCGCGAGGGGCTCGACATCTGGCACCAAACAAAAGAGAGTCAGACACGACGGTCTGGCAAGCAATTACAACAATAATAGGATGAAAGTAAAACAAAACATGATAAGTAAGAGCTACGATTAAATCACGATTAATAACAATGTCAAAGTGAAGGTAGAAGATACATCTCGATGGTTTACAAATCCAATGTCATGATGAGTAACATAAATAAATGCCATGAGATGAACATCAATGCATAAAAACCTTGGCAACCCACATAAAGCTATGTTCTCCTGTTACCGAAGTAACCGGAGCAGACAAACCGAAGCCACTAATCGTGGGACCGGAACGACATAGTCGTTATCAGACAGAACCGTAGCCACTACCCGTGGGACCGGATAATTACCGTTGCCATGGTCGGTACAGACAGAATCCAAACTGCAGCTGGCAAACAAAATAAAGACCCCAAGCCGGATGATCAGTCCAACAAGGTGACCTAAGCCTAGTGGTGCCATTATAGTGAAAATCCGAAACCTCGAAGAAATGCAATTCTATTTATAAGATACATTTCCAAAATCGATAAGTAAACTACTCCAAACAATGCATATTGGCGGATCCGAGCGAAATAGGTGAGTAGTTTCCTCATTACTAAAACATGGGGTAACCCACTTCAAAACATTAAAAAGAATTGGAGAAAGAACCCAAAACAAAAGTCCTTTTTATACCAAAGAATGTAGGGTGGTTCGGTCGACTAAGCGGGTAGTCTCGATATACATTTGACCCCTTTATTGTCATTAAAAGAAAGTGGTTTGGTGCCACCGAAGATCATTGACAATCATAAGGGATTAAGTGTACATTTAGACTTAAGGGTTTTCCTAAGTGGTATTGGTCATAGTCCAAGACACTTCTCACCATGAATTCTAGGCTTGTAAAAGGTTGAATGGGCTTCACTTATAGGAGAGAGTTTAGGGCTGAATTGAGCTTGGACATAGGTCCGAAGTGGACTTGAAATTATATAGAATAAGTCTTCCTTAGAAGTAGATTTAAATCCCTTTTTAATCAGGCCCACAGCTGGCCTTATCCAAGCTCAAACAGTCCATTGAAAACAAGCCCAAACAATCCCTAAAGTAGCCCACAATTCATGTCATACATAGCCCAACATTAGGACTCAAAAACAGCCCGAGAATTGACCTTAAAACAGGCCCAAAAGACACCTAGAAAATGGGCTCATCACAATCTCCAACTGGGCCATCAAACAACCTCAAATAGGCCTTTAAACAGGCCTAAACCCGAGCCCAGACTGAGCTGGGCTCGCTCGAGCGGACCCAGGTCCGCTCGAGCGGACCCAGACAGTAGCTGGGTCGCTCGAGCGGCCCAGTGGGTCGCTCGAGCGGACCCAGACAGTGCCTGGTCCGCTCGAGCGACCCAGTGGGTCGCTCGAGCGGACTGGGCCTGCCCAGTCCGGCCCGAGTGCAGAAATCTCATTTTCCTTCTTGTTTTTCTTCTTCTTTCTTGATCATTTCAATCCTTTCTTCCATCCACACTTCCACAACATCTTGGGCCTCTTCTCAACCTCCACAAACTATTAAACCATCATCCTTAATCATCTAATTAACACAGACTTAACACCTTTAAAAGAATCCAAGTTCTTTTCCATTTCTTTGAACACCCATTTGAGCACAAAATGAAACCAAACTTTGCAAGAAACCAAAATAGAGCAAACTTCCCATGCATGGTAGAACAGCAACATAAATGAAGATACTATTACAATGGTCCATTAAATCAAAACAAACCATAAACTAAAGGAGATTAACACAAAAAGGAAAATCAAGAAATAGAACCAATAAGAGAAATCATCACATAATGGTTGAAATATACTTGCCTCTAGCCAAGATAAGATCAAAATCACTCCTTAAACCAAGCCTTAGAGCTTCAAGCTCCAAATCTACAAAAACCCCAAAATTTTCCCAAGAAACCCTAAAATGTCAACATTTGTGAATCCTTAATGAAAACCTTAGCAAATGGGATTAAAACACTCCAAATGGAGAGGAAAGCAAGGATCTTGAGTTTAGAAAGCTATTGCTAACCTTGAGGAACCCAAACAAAGAAGAGAGGCTTGAATAAGGGGCTTCTCTTAGCTCAAACTCCTCAAGAAGAGTATCTTTGGGAAGCTTGAAGAGGGAGGAAGAGTTTGAGGAGATCAATCCTCCAAGAGCACCTCACCAAGTGAGAGTTCCAGATGAGAGAGAGTGAGAAGAGAGGAAAGGAAAAAGCCCTAACAAAGGAAAGTTGCTGGAATGGAATGAAGAAGGAGAAGGTAGAGTCCCCTTCTTAAGAGACAAGCCATTGTGGGCCCCGATCTTCACAAGCCTAGAAACGGTACTTGCGGGCCCCGAACGAAAACGACGAAGAAGACAAAAATGATCGGCGAAATTTCTACTTTCCAAAAAGTATATTTTTGACAATTTCTGGAATTTTCAAAATTTGGGTACAGGTTTTGTGTGAAATGTCAGTTTTGCCCTTTTTCTCGAAAAACGCGATTTCTGATCACAAAATCAAGTTGGCCAAAACATGAAAGTTGACGATCTAGATGAAATAAGTCAAAATACACCTAAATTGGGATTTTACAAGCATCATGAACAAACTCAACAATTTCACACATAATCCACGGGCGCCCCGGCCCGTGTCAAACTTAAGTCAAAGACTAATCAAAGGTTCTCAAGCTAATCAAACACTCTATTCTAGCTTAATAAAATAAACTAATCATCCACTAACCCCACTTATCCACTAATCACGGTTAAAACATAATTAAATATTCAAACCTGGGTCGGGGTCTGACAGTAGGTCTAGAAACTAGTTCCCATGTGGAGTTCTTCTCAATTTGCTCCAACTCCTCATGCATTGCTTTCAACCAACTTTCATCGAGACTGGCTTCAGCCACAGTCTTGGGTTCAATGGTGGACACAAGTGAGTAATTGCTAACTACACTTTATCTTGTTTTAATACCGGCCTCAGGATCTCCAATGATTTGATCCTTAGGGTGTTGCTCTACCCAAGTACTTTTCTTTCTAGGTGTAGCATCTTCTGAGTCATCCTTTGATTTCTCAGAATCATTAGGTTCAGCCACTTCATCATTAATCTCACTTGAGTCATCATGATGAGTTACATTCTTTGATTCATGGTTTTCATCAATTCTAACATCGGCACTTTCTGTGATTTTTCTAGTCCTTTTGTTAAGACATCTGTAAGCCTTACTAGAGGAGGAGTAACCCAGAAATATACCTTCATCAGCTCTTTCATCAAATTTGCCCGGATTTTGTTCAAGACGCTTGATGTAACACTTGCTACCGAAGACTCTGAAGTGCTTGACTGTTGCTTTTCTCCCAAACCATAGCTCATAAGGAGTTTTGTCTTCATGTGGCCTGATCAAGCATCGATTCTGAATGTATACAGCCGTATGGATTGCCTCCTTCCAGTATTTGTCAGCTAGCTTACTCTCAGTTAGCATTGTGCGAGCCATCTCTTGCACGGTGCGATTTTTCCGTTCCACAACTCCATTTTGCTGTGGAGTTCTAGGGGCTGAATATTGTCTTTGAATGCCATGGTGCTCACAATAGTTAGTGAACTCTTCAGATGTGAATTCACCGCCTCGATCAGACCTTAAAATCTTGATACGTTTTCCAAGCATATTTTCAACCTGTGCTTTAAACACTTTAAAACGATCAAGTGCTTGATGTTTATGCTTAAGAAACAATACCCATGTCATACGAGTATAATCATCAATGCATAACATAAAATACTTATCTCCATTGGTGCTTTGAGTTCGCGTTGGTCCACAAAGATCAGTGTGCACTAGCTCAAGAGGTTTCTTTGAATGATGCTCCTTTGACTTGAACATTACCCTCGTTTGCTTTCCCTTTTGGCAAGAATCGCAAATGGGGTTGGAAGGCTTTTCAACTGTAGACATACCTCTGACAGCCTTTGAATTGCAAATCTTTGACATGTTATCAAAGTTTAAATGCCCAAGGCGTTTGTGCCACAACCAACTTTCCTCTATCCGACTCATCAAGCAAGTCTTTTCAGCTCCATCTGACAATGTATAGAGATTTCCAACAGTCCTAGATCCAGTAGCCACTGTTTTGCCGTTGCTACACTTCTTGATAGCAAACCCATTCTTAGTGAAAACAACTTCGTGGCCTCTGTCACAGATCTGGCTCACACTAAGCAAGTTGTGTCTCAGTCCCGACACATATAAGACCTCGTCTGATCTGATCTTGTTTGCCTTTAGCTGAACAACACCTTTTCCGCATATTTTGGCACCATCATTGTTACCAAACTTCACTGATCCGCCTTCATAGTGCTGTAATTTGACCAACAGCACATAGCAACAGACAGCAACAGCACCTTCTTCTCTCAAAAACCCTCTCTTTTCTTCTTTCTTCTTTTCTCTTCTCTTCTGTACTCTTAAAAATGAACCTAGCATGCCTTTATATAGGTTATGGTAACCCTTAACAGTGTTTAAATTAGGCTAGAATTCGTTTAGAAAGAGTCCCAAACGAAATACAAGAGTTTCCTGAATTTTCGTGCAAAACTTCTAATTCTGCGCAATTCTGGTTCCCGTGCTCGGTCGACATCATGGTGTCTTCGGTCGACCTGCGACACACTGTGGAAGCAGATAACTGTCGTGCTCGGTCGACCGCGTGGGGTCCCCGGTCGACCTGCGACACACTGTGGCAACAATTAACTGGGAGCTAACTGAGACTTGTTTTCTGCAGACTTCTCATGCTCGGTCGACCGCGTGGGGTTCCAGGTCAACCGGCCACACTGCTTCAGGACTTCTTATTTCCTGTACTGTATCAGTCTGTTTTCTCTTTGAAGCTCTATCAACACCACACTATCAACACCACACTTGTGACATTGTGTTGACAATAATTCCAACATCAAATGATTACTTGAGATACTAAACACTTCAATGCTTCATTAAACTTCTTAAGTCATCTCAAATTCCAACACTCTTGCTGCCTGCTCCATCTCAGTCTTTCATTCTCTGCTTGTTGGATAGCTCGCGGGTTGTAGGGATGGCTTTGTTTCTGTAGCAGGTTCTTCTTCCAATTACTTTGCGCTGGCTCCTTTTGCTTGGCTTTCTGAGTTGAAGGTGTCTTTTGCCTGATCCCTGTTGAGTGCTTTCATATTCTTCATCACAATCAAAATCTCCAAAACCTTTAAAACCCCAAAACCCAATGTACATCACAATCTAGGGGTGTTTGTTTGTTTGGTATTTTTCTTGGGTTTGCAGGGCCTGAGAGGTAGACGTCATGGATGGGGTGTGTTGGTGTTTTGTTTATTTCGGTTTTCTAGTTTTGGTTGGTGCTGGTGTTTGATTAGTTGGTTTTTGTTTGTTTTGGTTTGGGAAGATGGGTTTCGTTTGGGCGTTTGGTTATTTGGGTTTTATGGTCTGGGGTTTTGGTTGGTACTGTAGCTATTTGTCTATTTGGGTTTTGGAAGATGGTTTTTTTTTTTTTGGTCACAAGGGAACAATTGAGCTTGTTATTATCCTCAAATGCACAATTTACAGTACGTGGGACATGAATAGTCACTTTAATGCACAATTATATCTCTACATTTTCTAAGTCAATTTACATATATGAATAGACCTGTGTTTTTTGAAAAATAAATAGTCAAACCCATTTTATGAACAAAATCATTGTATGGGATTTATATTGGCTGGTTGCATTGTTGGAGTGTTTGGATTGTAATAGAATCGTGACAAACCCAAGTTATTGAATAGTTCATTGGGGTCGTGCTGTTGTCATCAAATTTTGTGTGCAGCTACATTACTCTTCGCAGGCATTTGTTTGTCATTAGATCTTTTTATTTTATCTTATTAATGTCAGTCATTTTTTTTTCTGTGGAATTTCTACATTACTCTTCTCAGGCATTTGTTTGTCATTAGATCTTTTGAATTTCATCTTTTTTTCTATGAATTTTGATATGCTTACCAAATGTGGATTTGTAGAAATCATCACTGAATCCACTGGACCAGCCAAATGTGGAATGAGATAAATCCTCTCTCATAAATCCTCATCGAGAAAAGTTTGATTACATGGCACCCAAGAATCCTCCGAAGAGAGGATTCCCCTCCCATTACCAAACATGCCCGTGTGTTTTTGTTTCTTCTGTTCCTGAAGGTTTCAGCCCTTTTTCTCTAAATACAATCTCAACATTTAGCAAAAAAAGGGTGTCTATACCTCTTATCTCTTTCATTGACAATCATTGGGTTAATTTTTTAAATATTTGTATCTGGTTTCAGTTGTGAGTTTATGAACTTGGTTGCTTTTGTTTTGTTGTTTGGTGAATCTCTATCCATGGATTTATTTCTACAAATCTTCAGCCAATCTGAAAGCTTTGCCCGAACGAGAATAACCAAGTGATAATCTTTTTTTTTCTTTTTTTGAAATTGGGTTTTTGTGGTTTGTAGAAACCAAGGTTGGAAACAAGGATATTCAGTTCGTTTGGTGCAAACCAACCTAGGTCTCTCTCACATTAATTGGTTGTACATTAGAAGAAAGTTTCTAATGATGTTAAGGTGCATGCTGGTGTAATTCATTTGGTTATCCTAATCCTTGCCTATTGAGACCATAGTTATAAGTGGGGAGTTTGACCAGTTGAATTTTCTGTATTCGGCAATCTATAAATTATTATAACCAGTTCAATAATCTCAAATTATTATACTACATAGTTTTGTTTTGTGTATTTGTTTGAATATATCTATTTTTAATAAGTTATACACGTGTTTTTTTATGTAATATTAGCATTATATGGCAATGACTTTCTGATTATTGCTTGTCTCCAGCATTTTATTGGGCTATACAGAAATGGACAAGTCTTGGATGTCATTGAATCGGTTTTCTATTGCATACGGGGAAGGGGTTGAAATTTTTTTGATGTTTGCCAAAAAGAAGTTTGGTGAACTAAATCCCATGCCATGTCCATGCAAAACATGTGGGAATCTCAATAAATTTGTAGCTAAGGATGTTGAGTACCATCTGTTTTTCGATGGTATCGATCGAAGTTATACTAGGTGGATATGGCATGGAGAAGCATCTGTTGGTGAAGCTCCCTCAAGTGTGCCTTTAAATAGGTCCACCCAACACCATTTTGGGAGTGATGTCCCAGATGATACTACACCCCCGGATGATGATGCAAGCTCATTAAAATTGGCCCAGACCGCTTGTGACCTGTATTCATCTAATCCTGAAAAGTTTCAAAAAAATTCTTGTAGAGGCTGAGGAACGTTTATACAAAGGTTGTCTAAAGTTTACCAAATTATCTGCAGTAGCAACATTGTTTAATGAGAAAGTGAGGAGTGGGTGGTCTGACATAAGTTTTTCACGGTTGTTGAAAATCATTGGAGACATGCTACCCGACGATAATAATTTACTGCCCCGAGGTATGAGAGAGGTTAAAAAGACATTGTCTGTGTATGGGATGAGCTATGAGAAGATAGACGCATGTCCAAATGATTGTGTGCTTTATAGAAAGGGATCTGATAATGAGAATAAAACTAGTTGCCCTACTTGTGGTGAGTCAAGATACAAAGTGAATAAGAACCTGACTGAGCAACGTAAGGGGGTCCCAGCAAAAGTTCTATGGTATTTTCCACCTATCCCTAGGTTTAAGAAATTATTTCAGTCGGTATAGACATCAAAACATATGACTTGGCACGCTGATGAGAGAATGGTTGACGATAAGTTACGCCACCCAGCTGACTCCAATGCATGGAAATTGGTAGATGATAAATGGCCGGAGTTTGCACAAGAGCCAAGAAATTCGCGCTTAGCACTTTCAGCAGATGGGGTCAATCCGCATGGTTCGATGAGCAACAAGTATAGTTGTTGGCCAGTAATGTTAGTCACTTACAATCTCCCGCCTTGGTTGTACATGAAAAGAAAGTTTGTGATGTTAAAGATGTTGATATCGGGTCCACGACAACCTGAAAACGACATCGATGTTTACCTAGAACCATTAATCAATTACTTGAAAACACTATGGGATACAGGGGTTAAAACTCATGATGCTTACAGACAAGAGGCTTTTACATTGAAAGCAGTGTTGTTCTGGACCATTAATGATTTCCCTGCATATGGTAATTTGTCTCGTTGTGTTGTAAAAGGCTATCATGGTTGCCCCATATGTGGCGAAGAGACACAATCATGCAGATTAAAACATTCGGGGAAGAATGTATACATGGCCCATCGAATGTTCCTTCCAGAAGATCATCCCTTTCGGAAATGTAAAAAGGCATTTAATGGTGAGCAAGAGTTTCGATCAGTACCAATTCCTTTGACTGGTGAATATGTGGCAGAAAAGGTTAATGGAATCAAAATCTTGTGGGGGAAACCAGTACCAAAAGAGAAGCCCAAGAAAAAGAATAAAAAATCAAAAAGACCGACTTCATTGAAGAGGAAGCGAGTGGAAGATGTTAGTGATGATGGTGCTAGAATTTGTTGGAAGAAGAAGTCAAATTTCTTTAACCTCGACTACTAGGAATACTTGTTTCTTCGACACAACTTGGATGTGATGCACATAGAGAAAAATGTTTGTGAGAGTCTTATTAGAACCTTGCTGAATATTCCAGGTAAAACAAAGGATGGACTAAATAGTCGCCTTGATTTGCAGGATATGGGTTTAAGGGATGAACTGGCACCTGATGTAAGTCAAAATAGAGCATACTTACCACCAGCTTGTTTCTCATTATCCAAAGAAGAGAAATTCAGTGTGTGTGAAACATTGCATAAGTTAAAAGTTCCAGATGGATACTCATCAAATTTCAGAGCATTGGTTTCTATGCAAGACTTAAAGTTGGGGGGTATGAAATCTCATGATTGCCATGTGTTGATGCAGCAATTACTTCCTGTTACTATACGATCTGTGCTACCAAAACATGTGAGAGTTGTACTTATCAGATTTTGCTCATTTTTTAACAAATTATGTGCGAAGGTAGTAGATGTACCTTGATTGCTTGAAGTTCAGAAGAATCTGACGGTCACCTTGTGTTTGCTAGAAAAATATTTTCCACCATCATTCTTTGATATTATGGTTCATTTAACCGTCCATCTCGTTCGAGAAGTTCAGATTGGGGCCCTGTTTGTTTACGATGGATGTATGGATTTGAGAGGTATTAATAACTTTAAATATTCTTCAAGTACAATTTACTAATTTAAATTATTTAAAGTAATCAATGGTTTACTATGTTTTAGGTATATGTCGGTTTTAAAAGGTCTAGTAAGAAATCGTTACCGTCCAGTAGGTTGCATGGCAGAGTGTTATATTGCGGAGGAAGCGGTTGAATTTTGTAGTGAGCACTTCTCTGGATTGTATGCAGTTGGAATTCTACCATTTGAAGATAAAACTTACCCTAAAATTGTGACTGGAAAGAATCCTCCAGGAGGTGATTTTGTTGAAGTTGATGCTAAGTCCTTGGAGCAAGCACATTGTTACGTATTGCACAACACAAGTGTTGTTCAACCCTATATTGAGTAATTATATTTTAACTTCTTGACTTACAAATTAAAGCATTACACTAGTTTTAGAGCTAACATACGGTTCGTATAGAAAACTATACAGGAGACACATGAACCACCTAAAGAAAACATTTCCTCGGTAGTCCAAAATTCAGAAATGGTTACAAGATGAACATAACCATTCTTTTAGTTCTTGGCTCAAAAACGAGGGTAACAATTGTCAACCATAAGACTTGTGTTGTGTCTATTTACTAAATGTGACTAATTTTCTTAGGAACACAGGTTTTTGAAGATCGGCGTGTCACCGGTAACATCTCAGAAATCTTGAGATGGGTATCACAAGGTTCTCGTATACATGTTATGAAATATCATAGTTATACCATTAATGGTTGTCATTTTACCACAAAGGATTGTGATGCTTCACATGTCACTCAGAATAGTGGTGTAAGTCTAGTGGCCACGGCGATGAACGTGTCTAGTGCAAAGGATAATAATCCCGTTTTCTGCCAATCAGGGTACTATGGTGTTATTGTGGAAATATGGTTGATTGATTATAGTCATTTCAAAATCCCATTGTTCAAGTGTGATTGGGTTGACAATAAGACTAGCTTTAAGGTAGATGAGCTGGGATTCACCATAGTTGATCTTGCTAGAATTGGTTATAAATCTGATTCTTTCATTTTTTTAGCCTCTCAAGCAAAGAAAATCTTCTATGTACCTGATCCAGTCAATCATAAATGGTCCATTGCTCTAGCAACTCCTGAAAGAACCTATAATGTTGATGACAATGAAGAAGTCCTCTTTGATGTTGGCATTGAAGATCAAGCTCGTCCTGAAGTAATGGAATATGATGAACCATTGGATGTTATAAATGAATCTGAGGCAATGTACACTCGTGAAGATCCTGAGGGGACTTGGACTGACATTGATATTTGAAAATGTATTATAATTGTGTTTTTTGTGTAAGTGTTTCTTATTGTTAAATATTCCTTTATGTACTTGTTTGTAAGAAGCATATATAGGTTATTTGAACTGTAGTCTGCACACACTCACACTAAAAGTCCACTGTAGCACACCCCTGCACACCACACAGCACCCCGCTGCGCTGCAGTCTGCCCACACAGCACTCAACGCACCACACATCACATACACAGCCAAACGGCGACATTCACTGTCTTATATGCTGATGTATGTATGTTAATGTCTTTTCTTCTTTGTAATTTTAAGGAGTTAAACATTTTATAATCTAAAAGGCAGTCCAATAATGTGTATACACACCGACTAAGCAGATCAGGCGATGCGGGTCTTGAAGAAGATATTGTAAGTACATTTAGTATAGAACTATTTTAAATAGTTTCTTACAGTTGAACTAAACTAACTCAGATGTTTAATTGTGTTTTCATATTTCATGTATAGAAAAAAAATCCATAGAGACAGGCATTTTCGTTGATCATGAAGATAGGAGTGTCAAATGGAAATTGGCTCGTCAAAACAAAAACGGGGAATATTCAAATGATTCCACAAGGGAAGTAGTAGGAAAAATTGTAAATTTCCATTCTCAGAAAAATTGTAAATTATTTTAGACTTTTTGTAAGAGTGCCCAAGGTAGATACGAGGCATCAAACGTCTTCACTATAACTTGTAGGTCGAGTATTCTCCCTAAGTGCCTTTAATGACCATGCATCAAGGTATTTGAATATTAGATTTATACATATGGCTCGGGATTCATTGGTGTCATGGTTATTGTAGGATGATCTGAAAAAGAAAGTAAATGAGAGGGTTGTAATGACTAAGGGGAGCAATGATGTTCTTACTATGGTTTTGGGTACCCCGGAGCATTGTGGCCGAGTTAGAGGGGAACATGTCACTCCAATGGCCTATTTCAAAATACCAAAATGCGGAACAAGAAGTATGATGAGGAGTTGTTGGCCCAGTTACATGAATCTTAGGAAAGGGTGAGAATTTTAGAACAAATTGTGAAGGATAAGAGACACATCAGAACTCTCCTCATTTAGAAAATATTGCATCCAATAGTAGCGGCGTTTTAAGAGGTCAACAGGTAGTTTACCAACCATAGTTTTTTGTTTTTTTGGTAGATTATGTTGAATACATGATTTCTTAACTAAGGGACCTAACTATATGCATTGCTTAATAACCATATGAATTCATAATTAACTCTTATAACATGCAGCTTGAAGATGGTGGTACTTCAAAAGTGAACAAGACATCATCAAATATTCTTAGTTCCCCGCAAGTATGTTTATGGGCCGGCTATTAAATTATGAAATCACAACCAACATTAGTTTCATCGTATTATATACATTAGTCGATGTAAGATTTAGTAGTTATATATATTATTTGAAGATGCAGAATTATAGATTGGCTTTGGGATCAAAGGATAAGATTGTTGCGAAAGGAAAGGTTTATGGGAAGACTGGACCATTGGAAAAAATTCATAATATTTCTTTAGGGGAGCACAATGTAAAAGTGTCGATTGATTGTGTATTGTGTCCTGATTCCCCTCTTCCTATACCTGTACGTGGTATTTTGACCACTATTTTAAATGCACACAACTCATTTGTGGCTTGGCCTGAAAAATGGGTGACATTAGGTGATAAGGTAAAGTGTATTTTCCAACTCTTATTAGTTATGCTTAAGTTAAACTACCGTAATTAACTTTTTCTTTTTAATTTGCATTTCCATGTAGAGTGTGGTTGATGATTCTTTTGCAGCTAATGGTGATGCAACTAATGGTGAAGGGGTAAGTCAGCTCCAAAAGTTTGGCAAGATTATAGAAAAGATGATGAAATCAAGTCAAATAAGTATTTCACTTGAGAAAGGGGTATTTGAAGAAGATATAGAATTCAATTATTTTTTAAAATCTGATTTGTTAGATCTTTGTAACATGAAGAAGCTAGAGGTTAACTCAATGACTGCATACCAAAGGTAAACTATTTGTCTTTTCCTAAGAACTATCAGTCTTTAATATATTTGATGGTATGACCATTTTATTTTTATTTTATTTCTTTAGGTTTCTCTACGATCGATTTGAAATTTCTCGAGCAAGATATTGATTTTCCCATCCTGCACATTTCAATGATTTTGGAAACAAAGAAGAGATGAAACGCAACATGATAAAGAGAATGAAAATTGCAAAAAAGGACCAACTAATTTTTGTTCCATACTCCACCATGTAAGGGTGTACTATATTTTCACGTGTCTTCAATTTATCTTAGTAGTCATTTTATATCCACTTGTGTGTAATTAAATCTTATTTGTCATTTAATCCGTCCGCTTTTATGGATTTAGGGGTCATTGGCTTCTATTAGTCATTGATATGACATCAATGGAAGTGTTCTAGTTGGACTCCTTGGTATGAAAGGTTGTTGACTTGAATGTAAAGTTCATAGTGAATGAGTGAGTAGTTCATTAATTATTCTTGTTCATTTGTTTTCAAGGCTTCTCTTTTAAAATACTAAGTCCTAATGGATATCGTTGTGTGAAGTGCGATGAAAGTGGTAGCTATGGAAATGGGAAAAAGAATTAGAAATCTGACTTGGGAATTGGTGAAGGTGAGCAATGAATAATTGTATTTGTGGTATCACACATACTTCCTAATCCTTTTTGTATGTTTTTTATGGTCTCTATGTAGTGCCCTAAGCAAACGGGAAAAAAGGAATGCGGGGTTTATGTAATGAAATTTATGAAGCACCTTGTGGAAGATCCTCTCGTGTCGACAAAATCTAAGTTGAAAGAACTTGGGGAGGTAGCGACATATGGCGATGAGGAGCTTAATGATTTACGTTTGGAGTTAGTTGAATACATTTTAGATTTTATCAATAATGGAGAATAGGTACATTCTATGCTTTTGCCTCTAAATTGTCATGAATGCATGTTTTATCTTTCTTCATGGAATCGGGGAAGTGTCAGTACTATGATTGGCTGATTTGTTGTACTTACTAGATTTAAGTTTGTAGTACTTGGTGGATTTGTTGTGATGGGTTTGTTGGTCTTTTTTGAAATTTATACATTTTCCATGTTTTATGATTATTTGTTGTTGGCTATGTGTTTAATATGATTATCAATTGATCTGTTGGTGTAGTAGCTTGTTAATTTACATGTAAACTCATGAAATACTTACATGTGTCCCATGTACACTTGACTCAAGGAGATAAAACAGTACCACTACTCAACTGAGTGGGTTGGCTTTGGGTGAGTTTTGAAGGTGGTGTTAGATATTGGTGAAGTGCGTTGGATGTGTTGTGATGTGCATGATGGGTGGAGATGTGTTTGTTTAAGTGGTTAGAGATATGAGGAAGAAGATGAAGATGGCGATGGGTGTGAAGATATCTGGGATGATGGAGGCTTGGATCATCATCCTAACCACTTGATCAACTGACTACAAGCTTTTACCATCCAAAATGAGTGCATAGTCAATCAAATGGTCTTGTCCATTTGGATAATTGCCCCTATTTTAATGTCCACTTAGATGGATCATAAGGTGGGCCCCACTAGCTGTTTGTGCACGATGAGCTCACGATAAGGTGCACTCGTATGCTTGGCGGATGAATATATATATAATTACTACATATTTCCTTCTTTAAAACAATTAAATATTTTAGAGTAAGATTTGTACTTAAATTTTTATTGGTGCAATATTTTCTTAGTGTTTTTATTTTAAATTTATTTGAATACTATGCTGAATCCACGAATCCTATGTTTTGTGATATGCCACATCAGAAATAGTATTGATTATTTAATTGGATGATCTACATGAACAGGGCTTACGGAACCTCAACATAGGTAAAGACAAACAAGAGATTATGTGATGAATCACCAATGATAATCATAGAAACTACATGGATATCATGATGAACAAGGCAGCCTCCAGGATATGAGTGAAGAAACCATAGGCCTCGGCACTATCAATCGCAATCTCAAGCTTTTGAATCCATGACAGGATTCTGTCCTCTCCTGTAACATATTTTTAGCTTACTGTCCAAAAGGTGACAGCCCCAAAGGGAAGCACTTTGTAGAGAGAGGAAATACCAAATAGCGACTCTGAGAGATTCCCGTTGGAGCACAACTCATAAACAAGAAAACATTCATCTTCTTCTTCACAATGCCCTAGTAAAGCCACTAGGTTTGAATGTCTGACATGTGATAGCCTCGTAACTTCCCTCATAAAAGACTCAACATATTCATCCTTGATGATGTGCTTAACTACAACATGCCTTCCATTTGAAAGTATTCCTTTATACACCTTCCCTATTGAAGACATAGAAAGTCAGAATAAAACCTGACTCTCTCTTCAAAATAACTCTAAATCTTAAACAGTGTCTCCTTGATTTGTTTTGGCTAAAGTATCCATCAAGAAGTGATGCATTACAGTACTATCTCTGTACATGTATAGAAGGCTAGTTCCATTTTCTAAAAAGATTTAGAGAGATGCAGATATGGCACGTGTTAACAAAGCAATTAGAAACACCCACTAAAAAAATCTCAGTCACTTCATGGAGTGATTGTAGGACTGCTTGTATCTTTGAGCATCATGGCGTGTTTATAGAGAAATTATGACAAGCAACTAGTTGCACTGTAGATTGCATTAGTATGATGAAGTATACAATGCAAACATTGCATTGGATCCCACAGGCAGCCCAATCAATCTGGAGTATACCTTCAAATGAATGCACTCTTCACTATCCCATAAAGAAAATACGCTGATCAGAAAATACTACCTCATAAGAAGATATAACTGATGATGGCTATGGAATGCAAAACATATGTTCCTCATAAGAAGATATAACTGATGATGGCTATGGAATGTAAAACATATGCTCCTCATCAGAAGTTATGACCCAGTTGTGTTATAATGCATACTGAAACATCATATATGTCTCTCAAACTCGTGACTATTATGCTAATGGACAGATGGGCAGGTGATTTTTGCGCATGAAGACACCAAAATGAAAGTCTGTTGTTCTCACTTACTATCATGTCATGTTGGGTAGATCCTCCTCTTTTATTCTCTATGATGCCTCCTCCTTTGTCCTTAAGTTCTTTTTTCTTGTGGGTATCAAGGGCCTCTTGATATTGGGTGGTGGTGTGGGGCTGATGAGCTGGTCGTTTGGTTGAGGGAGAAAAGAAAAGAAAACAAAGAGAAGTACTAACTGGATCGTTCCAGCCAGCAGTTGATGTCCTCAGGCTTTTATATAGGAGCTGGCTTGGGTGAGAAAAGAGTGGAAGGAGGAAAGTAGCTTTTTTGCCTCAGAAGCATGAACCAAGGCCTAATTGTGGTGAGAGCTGCATAATTGTGTCTTTGTGTGTGTGTGTGTGTGGTATTGTGTTTAATTTCCATTTTATTGTTGTTCCATTTTTTTTGCTTGAGGTGGTGTCTTGTTTGATACTTTTCCTTGTTGGTATGTCAGTGGAAAATTCATCTGTTTTGAGGAAGCACAAGATAGAAAATCCATCTTTTCTATGAACTACTTTATTTTGTTTAAGTTGTGTTTGATTGCATATGGTGGCTGTTTTTACCAGGAAATCTCATTTTACTGTATAGTTCATCATGCATGAGATACGAAGCATTTATATATATATATATATATATTAGCTAGGCTTCTCTTGCAAAGTATTGATCGATGAAGTGATTTATGCCTTGTAGGTCCATTTTTCATTAGAGAACTAGTCGAGGAAGCAGCGGTACACGGAGGCATCATATGCTACATAGTACATATACATACTTTTGGTTTTTTTGTTTATATATAGTTTAACTTTTTGTACATCCCATGGAAGACAATGTAGATACTATATATATACAATATTTCCATAGAGATTTGTCTAGTCAAGCTTAATTTATGTTAATTATTAGTTATGATCACTTTGTATATATAGTATAAAGTTTTATTGGAGTACAGTGTACTGCAAGGGTACTGCATGTTTTATATGGTAGTGCAGCGATGCAAATTCTTTTGATAAAAAAATACATATATAATATTATATCGGTTACAGAACAAACGATATAATACAATTTTCCAAAAAACTAATATAACAAAGCCCTTTATAACCGATATTATAAAAAAAACTTATATCGGTTTCACTCTTTTTTATATCGGTTTTACAGTAATATGTGTTATAATTTCGTTTTCAAAAGACATCAGTTCTCCAAAAACCGATATTATAAATATTTTTTATATCGGTTTCACTTCTTTTAATATCAGTTTTATAGTAATATGTGTTATAATTTCAGGTTCAAAAGACATCAGTTGTCCAAAAACCGATATGAAATAATACACATATTATATCGGTTATAGTTATTTATTATATCGGGGGTACTTATATCGGTTTGAAGTTTACTGAAAAACCGATATAATAGGTCTTTTATATCGGTTTTTAGCCGATATAAAAACCCTTTTTTTTAGTAGTGATAATTAAAGTGAAGAATCCAATACAACTAAGATCAACGATTAAAAGTAAGTTATGGATTCAACACATCATAGTTAGCATGCTGAAATTCATTTACCAATAATTTAAATAAAGCATGAAACATATGATTTAGAAAAGTAAAGCTTACTTAGAGATTTAACTGTTAGTTTTATGGACTCAATCCAATAGATGATATAATAAATTGATTAATTTCTTTATTTATCAGTATATTCATGCTTTCCTTTTATGAGATGTATAGTGTTTTATTATATACTTGCACATAACAAATACGAATGACATGATGGTTCATGAAATGAACCGGAGTCTATAAGTATACTAGATGGAATACATGTGTATGGATAAGATCCACATACGGGAGACATGTATAGCAAATCTTATACTTTGGATATCTTCACAACCAATGATGAGACTGGACATCTCATCTGATAAGGTTGCAGCGCTTTGATCACTATGAGATATGTGATTTGTCTCAATCATCAGAATGTAAGATTCTGGATCATAGTGCTGGCACATTGGATGTATTGAATGACCATGAGAAGCACCTCATGAACACTGTCTTTAAACTTAATGTCTGCTCTCATAATTCCCTAGCAGTAAGCTCTCAATCCTGAGGCATTAATGAACTCAAGTTTCTATCTATTCATTTGCTTTGAGTCACCAATGAGTGAGGCCAACTGTAGGTCAACACCTCGGTGATTTGGGTACGTGGTAGTAGAACTGTAGGAACATTCAATGGTCAAAATGGAATCTATCTCTAATATCCCCTTGTGCCAATTAATGGATTATCATTGGTAAGTGCGCACCCATTCCGATTAAGAGTTAATTGGAAAGGTACCTACGATCGTTATAATTACTTGGGGCTCAAGGATAATAAGATGTGGATCTAGTTTAGAAGACAGGTCCAATTGATCCATGGATATTGATAGAGGGGCCTACTTGTGATAATGTGAAAGTTAAGAGTCTTCTACGTAATATTCCTAAGACTGGAGTTCAATTGCATTATATAGTGGAGTTATTTGCAATTAACTGTGGGCTCGGATTACACATGAGATGTGGGGTCGCGAGTCTCAGTTGGAGCCGGCTTTCTAAGGAATCCCTAGTGGTCCCCACGCTAACCAAATTATTAAGATACTAATTCTAGTTGAAGTGAGATTTCTATTTTAATTAGAAAGGAATTAGAAAGTTACTAATCATATTTGAAGTGAGACTTCTAATTATGATATGGTAAGTTACTAATTATTGTGTAAGTAAGACTTCTATTTTAATTAGTAAAAGAAGTGAAACTTACTAATTCTTATGGAAGTGAGACTTCTAATAGAAATTAGTAAGTTGGGCTTGCAAAAGCTATAAATAGAGGAGATATAGGGCTGTAATTTTTTATGCTATTATAATTCACGCCCAGGGGTCTTCAAGTCCAAGAGTTGGACGTTCCATCTCCCTTTGTGCAAGAGTTGCACATCCTCTTCCTCTTCTAGTTCTCTTTCAAGTTCCTCCTTTGAGTTCCTAGTAGATTTCTCTTGGAGATCCCACCATTTTCTTGAGAAAAAGAGAATCTGATACAGGTCATAGCATGGAAGATCAAGAGGTCTTGGAGATCTTAATTTGATACGTGAAAGAGTTTCTTCGTCAAAGAAAGACGCAACTTCTCCATTAGAGCACAATAGAGATCCAAAGGTATAATTTACTTCCTTGTATGTTGTAAATTTATTTGTTGCTTGTTACTTGCTATTTCAATCTTCTTGATAGAGTTATTTACTGATCATGATGGTTGAGATTGAGGGTACGCATCTTGGATTGGTTTTGGTAGCCTTCTGGATAGTTGATCCCTGCATCAAGTGGGTCAAAAGTTTTTGAAACATATCCTAGAGGCCCACCTATTTTCAACAATTGATATCAGAGCCTTACCTTATCTTTAATCATGTTAGATCAGTAACCTTGTTCTAATCTTTGCATGAGATGCGAAGAGGATAGAGCAAGGGCTATGTAAGGATCAGATTAATAATGGGTTTGCTTACTTTTTGTAGTAGATCCATGTTTGGTATGTCACAAAAGGGTTTCATTATGATGGAATGATGGTAGGAAGTCATTGGAAGGTATTTAGGATCATAAGGAACTCTTTGGGATCAGCAAGAAGCAAATAGGCGAAAACCCAAATTTCTGAGTTTGTTAGTTCGATCAGCCGAACTGGTCAATTCAGCTAGCCAAACTCAGGCAGTATGTTTTGTTTTTGGATCTGAATTTTTCTATTTGGCATCTTGTCTTTCCATTATGATTTGGCAGCCTGGTTTTTTGAGTTGTATGGTTGTATGAGATACTAACTTGCAGGTTACCTTTGTCCTCTCCATATGGCCCACAAGATTTTACTTTCTTTTATGGTTGATTGATTTATTTTTGGCAATTTGTAAAGTGAAATTCCGAGGGATCCTACCCTAAAGGCGGGGGGGGGGGGGGGGGGGGGGGGGGGGGGAATAGGGTGAGCTACACTGAATGACCAATTATGGCAATTTTAACTTAATTAAAACAAACTAGTCACTTGTGATGATTAACAAACAAAATGCGGAAGCTAAACAAAACAATCACCACAAAAGCAATCACCACTACACAAAGATTTATAGTGGTTCGGCCGCAATGCCTACATCCACTACCGGCTTGTGCTCAACACCCCACCGGATTTCCACTAATAAGCTTTTCAAAAGGCTAAGCAATAACCTCTACATTGTTGTTTTTAAAGGCTTAACAACAACCTATACAATATGCTTTTCTAGGCTAAGCAAGAACCTTTACACTATGCTTTTCAATGGCTAAGCAATAACCTTACAAACAAAGATTTCTCTAAATAAAGTGTTTTCACAAAACACTCTAAGAGATTACAATTTAAGCTCAATTAATATGCCTCTAAAATAGGCGGATGAGAAAGTGTAAAATCAACTCACACAAACACTAATGAATGCAAAGATGAATGCTCATGAATTGTGTGTGTGGATACTTCAATCAAGTTTAAAATTAAGGCTCAATCAATATATACTCAAAGCATTTTAAAGTTTATGCACATAAAGATATGATTGAAGTGATATGCAAATCACATGTACAAATTAACTTGTAGATGATATGAAAATCAAAAGATTCACAAGTTGTATGAAATTAATTAAGCCTAAACATGTCATGCATGTGCAATGTTGTTTTCAAAAACAAATGTGTTTAACTAAAGTTCAATTGAATGAAAACAACAATGATGATTCAAACAAGTGAAAGAAACATGTTATCAAACAAATCAAAGGTTTTAACCAAACATGTTTTAAAAAGTTTTAAAACAAGACTTGGTTTGAATCAAAGGTGAAGAATCCAATGACTTAAATCAAAGATTAAAGAAGTAGAGGATTCAACACATCATAGTTTATATGCTAAAAGTCATTTACCAATAATTTAGACAAAGCATAAAACATATGATTAATAAAAGGTAAAGCTTACTTGGTGGTTTAACTTCATTAATCCAAGCTTTAGCTTTTCCTAAGGACCATTAGCCTTCCTTAGCTCGATCCCCTTTCTTTTGCCCCAAAATGCTTCAAGAAGGGCTTCAAAGATCATCACCAATGGCTAAGGACTGAACTCACTTTTATAGAAAAAAGTGTTCAAACGGCTACCTGTCGGTCAGCCGACAATAAGGTGTCGGTCAACCGACAGCCCAATGGTCGCATTGCAATGGTCATATTTCTTGAAAGTGTTCTGACCATTTACTCTTTGTTGGTTGACCCTCATTTGTCGGTCGACCGACAAGGAACCGACGGCTGAACCGACAGCACAAAAATATTGAAAAAGTTGCTATCTGGTTTTGGAATCGATGAGTCCTCGGTCTGAAATTTTATGCACTGTATGCACTGTCGGTTGACCGACAAGAACCGATGAGCTGACCGACAGAGAAAAACTGAAAATGAAGCTCTCTGGAAATGCGACTGATAGAGGTTATCGGTTGGCCTCGGTTCCATTGTCGGTTGACCAACACCTTGACATCGGTTGACTGACAGCCTTAGACAAAAGATCCCAACTTAACATATTTTAAAGTATTTTCTTGAGGGGATTTTTGGGCCATTAAACCAAGCTTGGAAACATGATTTTAAATCATTCAAGTGCTTTTAAAATAATGAAACATAAAATGCCAAATAAGATTTGAAACTTTAAAACATAGGCTAGCTTGATTTGTTAAAATTGTTTAAAAAAAAAACATATGCATCCAAGATTTAAATCCAAAACATGCACAAACTTTAAGATTTGCAATATTTAAAACAATGCATGTATAAATCCAGATTTCAAGATTTTCTAAATCTAAATCATTTGTGAAAATTCAAGTGATGAATAAAATGAATATGCATCCATCAAATTACAGTATACAAAATCCTAACATAAAGTGCATCATGGTTTCCTTGGTTTCTACGTTTAGGGCAAGGCATGGTGAAGTTCCCTATGAGCCTTTTTATTTCCATTAATAGATTACCATGAAAGTCTCATCATAAAGACATAGGGATTTATGTAATTTCTCAAATTTGTAAATTCTGGCTATGTCTGAGATGAAGAAGGAAAGCGATGTTGGACTCCTAATCAAAGAGTTTGAAGATTACCAAAAGTGTTTTGGAGTTTCTCAAAGAGTTTACGGAATTCCAAATTTTGGAAAGTCTAGAAGTCCAAGAAGTCTATTCCGCTTGGGCCATGTGGAGGAGAGGACTAGTTTCTATTTTTAGCATTTTTTATTTATGGAGTAATGCTTTATTTAGAATGTTTCCAAATCTGATCCAAACATAGCAAGTTACTAAAATGGGTCAAATCAAATTAATTTTTGGAAAGAGTTTCAATTAGTGTTGATGACCCATGAGATGGACACATTGGTAACACTAATCTAAGAAACTAGACTTTCCTTAAAATAACTTGACTTGGAACTAATCTTAGATCATATCATGAGATGATTTGATGTACATATATATATGTGGGCCCTAATACCTTAAAAGGAAATCCTCAATTCAAAATATTAGGTGGGAGCGGGGCATTTAAATTAAGAAATTCCCATGGTTTTCCACCATAGGTCCATTGTAAGGAAAGTATTAGCCTCGTGCCACCAAGAGTGTGGCCGTTCGTTCGGAGGGCTTTTACTTGTCTAGTTACTAGATATGGATCTCCAATGGATAGTGTTGGTGAGACGAGGTGGGGGCTTACTCCCCTAGGAGGAGCTGCTCACAACGGTTGTCATGCAATACTAGTTGGTGGGTCACACTTGACTAAATTAGTGATGTAGTATCCCCTAGGATTTGCATCATGTATTTTAGAAACCAAAGTTAATCGGGAGTCATACATTATTTGGTATGACATACCTAGATGATAATGAATGATGGAGATCATGGATAGTTAGTCTTAATTCCAATTTTGACGAACTTTGATCCGCACCAATCCAAGGACATTCGCACTCCCCTAGGAGGCATGCCCTAAGGGATTGGGATTCCGATGTATTCTAAATTTAGTGGTTATGAGGATTCCCACATGAATTTGGTAGAATACTAAACCCTAATGTCATTTATATTCTTTTATTGAATGTATGGTTATGTGCTACAGTTTTAATTAAGCATGAATTCGAATACTTTCAATCCACTTGCGACCATCCTCAACCAGAATAAGTTGATGGGATCCAACTATATAGACTGGAAAAGGAACCTAGATATTATCCAGACAGCTTCAAGATGCAGATATGTCCTTACCATACCCTCCCTTCCTGAGCCTAACCCTGATGCACCACAGGACGAGAAAGACCTTTACACCGATTGGACCAAAGACAATGAGATGGCCAGATGTTTTATACAGGCATCCATGTCTAGTGTTGTGCAAGATTAACATTAATCCTATAAGTCAGCATATGATATTATATCGAACTTAAAGGAGATGTTTGCGGACCAGGTCAGGCCTACTAGGCAGGCTGCTATGAAAGTGCTGATAAAGACTAAGATGGCTGAGGGAACCCCAATACAAAAACATTTCCTAAAAATGATGTTGGCATTGAATGGGTTAGGTGTACTGGGGGCTACGATTGATACAGAATCGCAGATCGACATGATCATACAATCACTACCGGACTCATTCAAACATTTCAAGATCAATTATAATAAATTGAAAATGACCATAGCTGGGTTGTCTCACGAGCTAGTAGTGTTTAAGGAAATCATGAAGAAAAGATCAACTGCCCTCATGACAGAAAAGTCATTTGCTAAGCCGAAAGGCAAAGACCAGGATAACAGGAAGAAATCAGTCATCAAAGGTCCTAAGGTGGAGAATGGTTCTACTAGTGGTGTGTTCAAGGCCAAGGGTACGGGAGCAAAGGGAAAGTGTTTCCACTATGGTATGATAGAACATTGGAAGAGGAATTGTCCAGTTCTTCTGTCTAAGGATAGGACCTCAGGTATGATTGAGTCACTTGTTTCTGAAGTTAGTTTTGCAACTGGTACTTCAGAATCCTGGTGTGTAGACTCCGGTGCAACTAATCACATATGTAATACGTTGCAGGAGTTACAGGTAACCAGGAGGATTAGTGGCGGAGAAATCATTGTTAACCTGGGATCGGAAGCCAAGGCAGAAGCAGTGTCTAGTGGGAGTAATAACTTTGTTATTTTCAAATATTAAGTTGATTTTGTCAGATACATTAAATGTACTGTTTTAAGACAGAATTTTAATTTCTAGTATGATGAATAAGAGTTATTCTATTACTTTTGGTAATGAAATTGTCTTAAAAAGGAACGGTACTCTTATACATTCTGACAAGGTAATCGATGGCCTTTATTTGTTTAACTTCCACAATGTATGAGATACATGACACTGCAATTAATAATAGACCATCATTAAAGAGGAAGTCACCTTCATCTGATCCAACAAAACTTTGGCACCTAAGAGGCTAAGTCATATAAACCTAAACATGATTGACAGGCTAGTGAAAGATGGTATCTTGCATTCATTGGTTTAGAACCAATGCTTGTCTGCAAGTCTTGTCTAGAAGGCATAATGACCAAAAGACCCTTATTCATCTAAGGGCAATAGGGCCAAAGATTTATTTGAGTTAGTGTATACTGATATGCATGGACCCATAATATTAGAGCGGGAGAATGATACGAGTATTTCATCACTTTCACCAATGATTACTCAAGATATGGATATATATACCTTATGCACCGTAAGTCCGAGATTTTTAAAAAGTTCAAAGAGTTTTCGAGCGGAAGCGGAAAAGCATTTAGGTAAAAGTATAAATATTATTCGATGAGATCGAGGAGGAAAATATCTCTCTGCTAATTTTATGGTATACCTATCAGAAGATGGGATTCGATCCCAGTTGTTTGCTTCTGGTTTGCCTTAACAGAATGGAGTAGCAGAAAGAAGGAACCAGACTCTTTTAGATATGATCAGGCCTATGATTGAGTTTCTACGGATTACCTATATTTTGGGATATGCAATATATATACTAAACCTTATTCCATTCAAGTCTATACATGAGACTCCCCGGGAGTTATGGACCGGGCGAAAGCCTAGTCTACAACGTTTTTAGGGTTGTCTGACACACGTGCTAAAGGTTAAGACAGATTAGTTGAAATCGAAATCAAAAGTATACACGTTTATAGAGTATCCCAAAAGGAACTAAAGATTGGTTAATCTATAATCCCAGAAAGCAGAAAGTGATTGTAAGCACCAGTGCGGTTTTCTGGAGGAAGATAATATAATTAACTGAAAATCTCTAGAAAAAGGTTATCTTGGAAGAGATTCGAGAGTGATAAATCCCAAATCCAAGAATAACCGAACTTTAAGAAAATCCGCCCATACCTAATCCAGTAGTTACACTAGTGCCTCATCGTAGTGGGAATATTGTCAGGATCCCTGACAAGTTCTCGGATTTGGGAAAGTCTACGAGGTAATCTCTGAAGAACCTGAATAAGATCCCTGTAACTATGATGAAGCAGTTAATGACATAGTTTCGAAAAATTGGCTAAATGCTATGAAAGCTGAGGCTGAGTCTTTGTACTCCATTCAGGTCTGGATACTTGTAGACTTGCCTGCCAATAGCAAACCTATTAGGTGCAAGTAGGTCTACAAAAGAAATGAGGACCAGATGGAAGAGTTCCATCCGGATACTCTTATCCATTGCGGTTCATCTTGGTGATGTCAAGACAGCCTCTCACGACGGCAATCTTGAGGAAGGCATCTATATGATGCAGCCAGACGATTTTATAGCTAATAACCAAGTGTATAGAGTTTGCAAGCTGCAGAAGTCCATTTATGGATTCAAGCAGATATCCCGGAATATGAACATCCATTTTGACAAGGCAATCAAGTCATTTGATTTTTGTCAGAATCCGGATAAGTCGTGTGTGTACATGAAAAGTCAAGAAGGCAGTGTAGTTTTTCTGGTATTATATGTCGACGACATCCTTCTCCCATGGAGTGACAGAGGGATATCGTCTACGGTAAAAGTTTTGGTTGGCTAAGACTTTTGATAATAAAGGACTTGGGAGAGGCCAGCTACATCCTAGGGATCAATTTCCATTGAGACTGGAATAATAGGATGATAGGCTTATCCCAACATGCGTATATAGATAAGGTGTTGGTACAGTAAGCTATATTTTGTACTAGACCAGATATCTGTCTCGCAATAGGCCTAGTCAGCAGATATCAGTCTAGCCCAGGTCCTTATCATTGACTGCTGTAAGATGTGTTCTCAAATACTTGAGAAGGACTAGAGATCACATGATGATTTTCGGCAATGATGAGTTGATTCCAGTCGGTTACATAGATACTGACTTCTAGTCAGATCAGGATTCTAGGTAATCAACTTTTGGGTATGTGTTTATGCTGTAGATGCTACGGAAGTAGCTTGACTCAAAAGATTCCTAATGGAACTTGGAGTGGTACTTTTGGCAAGACAACCGCTCACAGTTTACAGTGATAACAACAGGGCAGTCACTAAGTCTAACGAACCCAGGAGCCAAAAAGCATGTACAGAGGAAGTTATACATGGTCAGACAGATTGTGCAGAGAGGTAATGTACGATCACCAAGATAATCTATGTAGACAATCTGGGATATCTATTTACTAAGCCTTTGACTACCAAAGTCTTTGAGCAAGATGTAAATAGG
Organism: Litsea cubeba; assembly: GCA_012931725.1. Lineage (NCBI taxonomy): Eukaryota > Viridiplantae > Streptophyta > Magnoliopsida > Laurales > Lauraceae > Litsea > Litsea cubeba. The sequence continues at coordinate 58,844,326 of CM022949.1, forward strand.
ATAAGCATGAGATGCAAACCCTAACTGGCAATGAGCCCAAGTGGGAGATTGTTAGTTTTATGGACTCAATCCAGTAGATGATATAATAAATTGATCAATTTCTTTATTTATCAGTATATTCATGCTTTCCTTTCATGAGATGTATAGTGTTTTATTATATACTTGCACATAACAAATACGAATGACATGATGGTTCATGAGATGAACCGGAGTCCATAAGTATACTAGATGGAATACATGTGTATGGATAAGATCCACATACGGGAGACATGTATAGCAAATCTTATACTTGGATATCTTCACAACCACTGATGAGACTGGACATCTCATCTGATAAGGTTGCAGCGCTTTGATCACTATGAGATAGTGTGATTTGTCTCAATCATGAGAATGTAAGATTCTGGATCATAGTGCTGGTACATTGGATGTATTGAAGGACCATGAGAAGCACCTCATGAACACTGTCTTTAAACTCAATGTCTGCTCTCATAATTCCCTAGCAGTAAGCTCTCAATCCTGAGACATTAATGAACTCAAGTTTCTATCTATTCATTTGCTTTGAGTCACCAATGAGTGAGGCCAACTGTAGGTCAACACCTCGGTGATTTGGTACGTGGTAGTAGAACTGTGGGAACATTCAATGGTCAAAATGGAATCTATTTCTAATATCCCCTTATGCCAATTAATGGATTTATCATTGATAAGTGCGCACCCGTTCCGATTAAGAGTTAATTGGAAAGGTACCTATGATCGTTATAATTAATTGGGGCTCAAGGATAATAAGATGTGGATCTAGTTTGGAAGACAGGTCCAATTGATCCATGGATATTGATAGAGGGGGCTACTTGTGGTAATGTGAAAGTTTAGGGTCTTCTATGTAATATTCCTAAGACTGGAGTTCAATTGCATTTATATAGTGGAGTTATTTGCAATTAACTGTGGGCTCGGATTACATATGAGATGTGGGGTCGCGAGTCCTAGTTGGAGCCAGCTTTCTAAGGAATCCCTAGTGGTCCCCACGCCAGCCCAATTATTAAAATACTAATTCTAGTTGAGCTCTAAAAGGAAAGCTACTATTTCTATTTGAAGTGAGACTTCTAATAGTAGTAATAGTAAGTTACTAATTTTAGTAGAAGTGAGACTTCGATTTTAATTAGAAAGGAACTAAAGAGTTACTAATCATATTTGAAGTGACAGTTCTAATTATGATATGGTAAGTTACTAATTATTGTGGAAGTAAGACTTCTATTTTAATTAGTAAAAGAAGAGAAACTTACTATTTCTTATGGAAGTGAGACTTCTAATAGAAATTAGTAAGTGGGGCTTGCAAAAGCTATAAATAAAGGAGATATAGGGCTATAATTTTTTATGCTATTCCATCATTGGAATTCACGCCCAGGGGTCTTCAAGTCCAAGAGTTGGACGTCCCATCTCCCTTTGTGCAAGAGTTGCACATCCTCTTCCTCTTCTAGTTCTCTTTCTAGTTCCTCCTTTGAGTTCCTAGTAGATTTCTCTTGGAGATCCCACCATCTTCTTGAGAAAAAGAGAATCTGATACGGGTCATAGCGTGGAAGATCAAGAGGTCTTGGAGAACTTAATTTGATATGTGAAAGAGTTTTATCATCAAAGAAAGATGCAACTTCTCCATTAGAGCACAACAGAGCTCCAAAGGTATAATCTACTTCCTTGTATGTTGTAGATTTATTTGTTGCTTGTTAGTTGCTATTTTTATCTTCTAGATAGAGTTATTTACTGATCATGATGGCTGAGATTGAGGGTACGCATCTTGGATTGGTTTTGGTAGCCTTCTGGATAGTTGATCCCTGCATCAAGTGGGTCAAAAGTTTTTGAAACCTATCCTAGAGGCCCACCTATTTCCAACATTAACTTCATGATTCCAACCTTTAGATTTCAGAATGACCCCTTGATCTCTCTTACTTCATTCCCCTTTTTCTTGTCTCTAAACACCTCAAAGAAGGCTTAAGAGTTGCTTATCGTTCCTCAAATTTTTCAAAGGAATGAACCTCATTTTATAGTCAAAAAGTGACTTCCAGCGTGTCCCCGATCGACCTGGTACAAACGGTCAGAAATATGACCGTTGGAGAGCCAACGGCTCTCAGCCCAATCGACCTGCAAAACTTGGCTTTCAAAAAACCTGGCTGTCACGCCGAAAGTTTGGCTCTCATGCGAACAAACAAACCTGGCTTTTACGCCAAAAACCGGCTTTCATGCCACAAAAATCTGGCTTTCATGCCAAAAATCGGTTCTCTTGCCATAAACAAATCTTGGCTTTCACGCCGAAAACAAAATTTTGTCTCTCATGCCATAAACCCAAATTTGGCTCTCATGCCGCAAACAAAATCTGGCTCCCATGCCAAAGCAACCATTTGATAAAAGACTTTCACAAAATGACAAGCTTTTGATCGAATTTTCAAAACAAACATTCTCATTTAACTATTGCTTTCATCACAAAATGATTTAAGTAAAAGAAGGGAATACAAAGAGAAGTGTTAAAATAAAATGGTCACAAGCGCTACAAAAAAGAGTACCAAAAAATGTGTGTATACATGGGGTACCAAAAAAATATATATGAAGAGGTTCTGTTATAAAAAGAGAGAAACTAGGAGCTTAGCCAAACATGGCCTCCAGCCAAAGATTCAGCTCCTCAAGCAATCTCCTAGCCTTGGCTGTCAAAGCTTCCAAGGCACGCTTCTTCAGGAATTTGCCATGAGATACAGCGGAATGCTGTAACCCATCTTCGACACCGGGAAGCTTTTCCCAAGAAGTTTGCCATCGTACGTTTTCTCGAGTCCTCTCTTTAAGAACCCAATCGGCGTCCACGACCTGGTGAATCAAGGTCCTCTCCCAGGCATGAGCCTCTACTAAAGCAGCCCACTTGGCTGCAGCTTGCGCATCCAAATGCTCAAGACGTCGCCTAGCCTCGAAGACCGCCCCATCAAGGCGTTCAATATTGTCACAACTCCGGACTGAGATTAAGAGACCCGGGCCCGCGACGTAGTATTTACCACAGGTTCCCGCAGTGAGGATCTCAAAGACACGGGGATTTAACTCATATGATCAAGTATGCGGAAGCGTATAGCAAAACATGTTCAATTACAATTTCAATAAATTGCATGAATAAAATCAACATCAAGGCTTACTATCGGAGAGAGGAGTGTAAACATGGCATTCCCAACACGATTAAGGTTTCAAGATTAAACAACAGTAAGTTAAGTCAAGTTACATCCCATAAGAGGCCAACAGAGGCCAATACATCAAAAAGTCCATATAAAAACCCTTGGCAAAATGAAACGAATCTCAAGATCCCGCCCAACGTCTAGACGACATCGTCGAACTGCCACTATTGCACTGGGGGCGGCTCAACAGCCTCCTCCGGGCACTCCTACTCAAAGGCAAAGCCTCCTTCAGCTAGGCACCAAAATACAAGCATCAAACACAACGGTTTGGCAGGTAATCAATTTAGGCATGAGCATGAAACAAGATTCTAAACAGTTTAAAATCAAGATATACATTTCAGAATTACAAAACTAGCATGAGTACTTAAAATATCATAAAAGGGTAAATCCACAAAGAGCTCATCCTTTCTCTACCATAATAATGATAAGAGTAAGCACGCGCAACAAGCACGACACGCAAAACACGATCCCACTCTACACGAGGTAAACTGGGAGGCCGGCCGCGGAACCGAAACACGAACGATGTATATACAATACACGACTAGTCTACAGACAGTCCACATGTTTAAGGACCCCCGGACAGTGGATCGGACTGAAGGAGTAGTCCAAGCTCAGTGGTATTTACTTAGAATCATGAATGCACAAAACCAGGACGAAATACTTATCAAGCTTATCGAAAATCAAGGGAAATCACTTATCAAAACGAAACATAACACGGCTAGCAAAATAGCATAAGACAAATGCATAGCAAGCTTAAGAAGTGATCCCCTGTTTATTCTAGCAAACAAATCATCAAGACACACTTATACATGAAAATTCAAGACAAGAATATGATGGTAGTTCTTGTATCAAAATTGAAGTTCAAAAACAAAATCCATCAAGCACGTGTTAAGACCATTCATTGACCTTTATGTAATTGAAACCCAAATACCGGAAAATAAAAAGAATTGGTGCCCCCGAAGTTAGAAAGGTATTTCAGAATCTCAATTGCACAATATCAATTTAAAAGTCCTTAACATAAATTGGTTTTTCATTCCTATAGAAATCCTTCAAAAATCTATTTTTCTCAAAAATTGGTCAGCTTGCAGTTACCTGGCGGCTAGCCGAAGTGAGGTATGGCGGCTAGCCACTAGCTGACCGATGGCTGACCGTTGGATCCAAAACAGAGCATTGCAGTTATCGGGAAAAGTGACCAAAACGGGACTCGGTTGGCTGTCGGCTAGCTGAAATATGCATTTCGGTTAGCCTCCAGCTGACCGGATATTCCTAGACGGATTGCTCGCTTCTAGAAAAGGAACTGACAATTTTGGTTGGCTGGCTGCTACTGACCGACGTCTAACCGCCAGTCTGCGGGCAGTAGCTGTTTTGCCCAGATTTTAACATACATCCTTCCCTCCTCCTCATTTCTGAACTAACTTGCATTCCTTGAGCCACCATGCTCTCCAAGGGTGATTTCAAACATTCTAAACCATCCATATCATCAATCATTCACTATCAAATCACTTGATCAAACAACTTCTAAACATTAAGCAAAATACAAGTTTCCAATCAAATAAAACTTTAAGTTTAGAAGATAATTAGTAACTATGCTTGAGATATTTAAACAAACTAAGAAGATTTAAATATGACATGGAATGATGAGAAACTTAGTAACAAGGGCAATATTTCCTAAAAGCGCAATGCACTAAATCATACATGCAACATGAAAACCCAAAATGATTACTTGCCTTTGCCCAAATGCTAATCAAATCTCTCACAAATCCTATCCAAGAGTAGAGCCACGGAATCTACACAAAAGCCCCAAAGAGAACACACAAAAATCACTATTTTTGAACACTAAAACCCCCATTTCGAAAATGGGTTTGAAAGCTAGGGAAAAAGGCTCCTTATGAGCTAAATAAACTCCATGGAATAGATGGTTTCAAGCTCTAACCTGGAGCTAACCAAACAAAGAGAAACCAGTTGGGAGAGGAAGAAAAGTTGCAGAGATTCGACAAAAAAAAAAGAGTACCCAACTGTAGCTTGAGATGAGAGGAAGAGAATGGTAGTCTTAGATTAGAAAATGGAGTTTTCTAGCCATAGATCCAAGAGAAAGAAGGTTTGGAAAAAGAGGGCTTTCTCCTCCAGCCCTAGGTCAAAAGTTGTAGGAAAAAGTGAAATGGAATGGAAGAGGAAGGAGATGACTTAAAGTAGTGGGAAGTGGGGACTCATTCAGTTGAAACTTAAAGTAGTGAAATCATGGTCTTGCAGGCCCCGGACCAGATCGACGAAGAAGGATAAAACGATCCTCGAAATATCTAGTTTCCGAAAAGTTTAATTTTGACATGGTTTTGAGATCTTGAAATTTGTGCCTAGATTTAGTGTGAAAAGTCAATTTTACCCCTTTTTAGCCAAAACACAGGTTTCTGGGCTTCAAACGCTGACGAGCTGACAACGAAAGTTGTAGACAATAATAAAAATATTCAATTGAAATCAAAACCACGATCAAAATAAAAAAACTAGGACAAAGCTCCCATTCTCACACGTGTACTCAGGGCCTCCCTAAGCGTGTCTGACTAAAACTAAACGTTCTCAAAATTCCCAAAGCTATAACCAAGACTAAATCCAATCTTGTTCTAACCCAACAATTACTAAAACCCAATTAAGACTAAACACTCACTTAATTAGTACTAATCAAGTTGGTCTGGATCGGGGTCTGACAATATCACACCTCAACTCAATGATGGCTAACTTTGTGATGTTCCTCTCCCGGACAAAGTGCTTCTTGCTCTATGTGGTCTCATCCATTTTAGACTGGGCTTTATTAGCAGGGTCCAGAAACATCTTCTTGAAGATGTCGCCATCAAGAAAGGCCTTAGTCTTAGCCCACTTGTCGCCCAGTACCATGATCCTATCAACGATTGCCCTGGCACCTATGACATCCAAACCCACCTCTTCGACATCAGCAAAAATAACCTGCACATGCTGGACCATGTCGAATCCAGCATCCAAGTGACCAAAAAGGAGAGCCTCAATCCAAGAGCTAAAAACTCGCGCCAACACCTTCTTCGCAAACTGAAGGGATGGCCTAGATGAAGATTCACCCCTCTCCGTCGGTTGGCTGTCCATGCCGTGCCCCGTTGGAAGAGTAATAAAAAAATAATTTCCAATTGGAACCACTGAGGAAGGAATCGCAGCACGAGGTCTTGCCTCTACCGTGTCAGAACTGGTTATAGAAGCCCCTACCTCCAGATCAACCTCTGGCACCTCTTGCTCTGGTTCTGAAGAAAGCGATGGGATCTCTCCTGTCACTTCACAACCTGGCAATGAAACACAAAAAGGTATGAATACGATCATGATGAAATAATCATTATCATCAGGATTATCACTACAAAAAACCTTCTTCGACGGCTGGCAAAATACTTTTTACCTCCATGTACTCATCCAAAGCATCGTCAACAGTTGCATTCATGGATGGTTCAAAGTTATCGGAATCCTGTGGTAAGTCAGCTGACAAAAAAACAAGCAGCATGTTAGCAAACGACGGCACAAAAAAAAAAACATACAAAAGAAGTCATACCAGTTAGAGATTCTGGAATCACTCCAGAGTCCCTCGGTTCTTCTTCAGATGCCGCAATCGGATATGTCACCGCCTCATCGGCCGGAACCTCAGGCATCACCAAGTCATCATCCTCTGCTAAAAAAATGGGGAGAAAGCAAATTAGAACATGGAAAGCTCCATGAAAGAAACAGAAAGATAAAAGAGGAATACTCATACCTTCACCGAAGCATTCCTTGACAACTCCTCATTGATGGTAAGAGGGACTTCCAAATCAGGAGAGTCTTCGTGTCGTCCCATGCTACGGCGCTAACTCCTCTTCCTCTTGCCTCTATGGGTCGGCTTTCTTGAAGAACCTGCCCCACTGTCAAAGTCAGGTCTCTCACTTGACCCCTCACTGGATGGTCTGCTCTTGCCAGTGGACTCTGATGGAAATAGGTGGACCTCTAGGATAGGTTTCAAAAACTTTTGATCAACTTGATGCAGTGATCAACTATCAAGAAAGCTACAAAAACCAATCCAAGATGCATACCCTCAATCTCAGCCATCATGATCAGTAAATAGATCTATCTAGAAGATAGAAACATCAACTGACAAGCAACAAATAAATCTACAACATATAAGGAAGTAGATTATACCTTTGGAGCTCGGTTGTGCTCTAATGGAAAAGTTACGTCTGTCTTTGATGATGAAACTCTTTCACTAATTAATCTAACATCTCCAAGACCTATTGATCTTCCACGCTATATCTCGTTATCAGATTCTTCTCTAAAGGAGATGGGTGGGATCTCCTAAAGAAAACTACTAGAAACTATAAACTAGAAGAGGAGCAGAAAGAGATGTGCAACACTTGCACACAGGAAAGGGGCTGGGCGTGAATCACTATGGAATAGAGAGTGGATGTCCAGCCCTTGCATCCTCTATATATAGCCCAAAAGCTCTCTTATTCTTACTAATTAAGAATTAGTAATCTCTTCCTTTCTAATTAAAATAGAAGTCTCACTTCCATTAATTAATTAGTAACTTACTATTACCACTATTAGAAGTCTCACTTCAAATAGAAATAGTAACTTTCCTTTTATAGTTCAACTAGAATTAGTAACTTTCTAATAACTTGGACTAGCGTGGGGACCATTAGGGATTCTATAGAAAGCTGGCTCCAACTGGGACACGCGACCCCACATCTCATATGCAATCCGGGCCCACAGTTAATTGCTAATAACTCCACTATATAATGCAATTGAACTCCAGTCTTAGGAATAAATTACATAGAAGACCCTAAACTTCCCATTGACCACAAGTAGGCCCCTCCATCAATATCCATGGATCAATTGAACCTGTCTTCCAAACTAGATCCACATCTTATTATCCTTGAGCCCCAATTAATTATAATGATCATGGTACCTTTCCATTTAACTCTTAATCGGAATGGGTGTACACTTACCAATGATAAATCCATTAATTGGCACAAAGGGATATTAAAGATAGATTTCATCTTGACCATTGAATGTTCCCACAGCTCTACTACCACGTACCCAAATCACTGAGGTGTTGACCTACAATTGGCCTCACTCATTGGTGACTCAAAGCAAATGAACAGATAGAAACTTGGGTTCATTAATGTCTCAGGATTGAGAGCCTATTGCTAGGGAATTATGAGAGTAGACCTTAAAGTAAAGACAGTGTTCATAAGGTGCTTCTCATGGTCCTTTAATACATCCAATGTACCAGCACTCTGATCCAGAATCTTACATTATGATGATCGAGACAAATCATATTATCTCATAGTAATCAAAGTTCTGCAACCATGTCAGATGAGATGTCCAGTCTCATCACTGGTTGTGCAGATTTCAAGTATAAGATTTGTTATACATATCTCCCGTATGTGGATCTCATCCACACACATATATTACTTTTAGTATACTTATGGACTCCGGTTCATCTCATGAACCATCATGTCATTTGTATTGGTTATGTGCAAGTATATAATTAAACATCATTCAACTCATGAAATGGAAAGCATAATTTGTATTGATAAATAAAGAAATAAATCAATTTATTACATCATGTACTGGATTGACGACCATAAAACTAACAATCTCCATGGAAGGTCGCCTTTGCGCGCTTGCATCCAAGCGTCGAGCTCAGCTTCCTCCTTTTCCAGCTACTCTAAGGCCTCTCCAGGTACTTACCGGGCAGCTTTAGATCCGATGACTCCCTGCTCACCGAGAAAGCCTATCCTATGCTTTTCTCCAGAAAGGAAGACCAAAACTTCCTCTCGCCGGACGCCATCCGGTTTCCCAATGCCTTTTCCAGAAGAATGCTTAACATCAAGCTCCTTCTTGGAAAGCCCCATGTACGCCAAAAAGCTCTCCATGAACCACTTCGTGAAGCCGGCAGTCTGGAAAGTCGATAGTTCAAGATAAGAAATCATGGCAGTAGTGTCTTCAGCACTATAAAAAGCCCATGCATTTCTATTATCCTGCCGACCTCCAAAGTGCTTCACCATACTCGAAGGCCCTCCAACAACGCCTTGAGAGAAGCCCAACTGCAGCGCAAAGTACGAAGGAGCATACGGCTGGATGTCGACAAAAAGATGTATGCGGTACACCATTGTGCCGATGCGTATGTTAAAGAGCCACTCCTTCTCTATGTTAGTCAGGGAGTAATGCTTTCCCAATCCTGCCCTAGTGGAGTCGCGAGGGGCACCAAAATCAAAAGCCATCTTCCGTAATTCTGGAGAAAGCTTCACTGAAGATTGCACTATCTAGATGTCCCTGAATCGTCGGATCCTCATACAGGCAAACACAAGAGATTCGAATATGGCTTTAGCCCTAGCCAACCAAATCATAAGAGGATCATCATCCTGTGTAGCACCCAGCCGGTGGAAGCCGGGACAGTGGTATACCCCACGAGTAAAAGATGTAGGCCGAAAATACCCTATTTATAAGGAGCCCATACCGAAACAAGAAAGCAGTAGCCTGCAGTTCGGTGCATAAATAGGAGTAAAGACCAGGCACCAAAGCAAGCCTTTCTCCGAACGCCATTTGAGAAGCTGGATAAATGTAATGCGACCTGATGTACATTCCATATCCACCAACAAAGATAGCCTCACCTAGCCAATAAGTGAGGTAAACAGCGAGATCTCTCCGCAATGCGATGTCAGAACAAATGACATCTGTACTAGCGAAGAAATCCCTCAACTCTTCTCGCATGATCGAAGTCTTCTTCGAACTCGGATCCTTAGCACTAGCTTCCCGGGTTGTGCTATCAAAAGATTCCCTGCTATCAAAGAAGTTGGGGGACGAAGAGCTAAAACTCTTCCAACTATTGGACCTGACTTTCGAGCCCTCCTTCTCCTTCAAAAACTCATAGAAGGCGACAAGCAGAAAGTACAGAAGCCTAAACTCCTCATACTACTCCTCAAAGACGCTGTCGATAGGCATGAACTCCTCATAGAGTTTGTCAAGGATAGGCAACCCAGTAATGGCGCTCAGCTCCTTCAAAGAAAAACCAATCTCACCATTCGTGACATCGAAGGTGTTGGTTTGTGGAAGAAAAGACTCTAACATAGCCATGAAGGCCTCATCGAAAAAGATCACGGTCTCCCTAAAATCACGGACATGATCAAAGATCCCTACTTCCTTTAGAACGGCACCATAAATCAGCAGGTCGCGATCAGTCCACGACTCCCAATCGGAGTCAGCACTGAAACGACCACGAAGTCGAAAAGGCTTCACCTAATTGCTACCGTCACTGCAGAAAATGCCGGTCTCAAATCGACCGATAGATAATCAGAACCTTGGTAGCTGCTGGCCGACATCAACATGTCCACACGGGTAGGCGACTTCTCCATATATCCGGAAGGGCCGCCACCAAAAATCTTGGTCTTGATCACATTCGTCCTTTTTACCCAGCTTGGAGGATCTTCCCTCTTAGATCGTGTGGGAGAAAGGCTCATGATCGAGATAGTACGATCAAAAGTCGATCGAGTAACAACAGTCCTCCACTCACCATTAGCTGTGTAAGAGAATTGGAAACATCTCCTCTAGTATGTCATGTCGTCAAGTACTGCATCACCAAAGAGAAAGGTAGGCTTGGGCACAACGCTCTGATCGTTCATAGCCCAAGAACGATTACTTACCATGATCTTATAGAACTCCTCACCCTTGAGAGCGATCAACCGCTGCCTCATCTCATCTTTGTTGAGGGAGTCACACTCTTCCAAGTTTCTCTCCACATACTGGACCTTATCCCAAGCCTATTGAATAGCCGCATTGGAAGATCAAGCTGATCGACGGGGTACGCCTTGTTTATTCTGGAGGAACCACCTGCAAGGGTTGGAAAAGAAAAAGATCAATCACCAAAATGACAGAATTTCGTTAAAAAAAATCTGGCGAAATTTTGGCATGGTTCCGGGGCAATTCCGAAGACACATTCAATTAAAAAAAATATAACTATAAGGTTCTTAACTAATTGAATCTCAAGTATCAAAGAATTGAATTTTTTATTTCAAAATTCTAACTTAGTAAGCATAGAATGAAAATCAATTTTGATCCTCATCAAAGAATGTAACTGCAGACACCTCATTTGGCCCCTATGATAGCCTTAAATACATGTCATATATAGTGATGCCCCCATTTCACCCATAATTGAATGATTAATGGCATAATTCAGATTAATTAATGACGATGAAGATGCTTTTTGATAGTTTTAGACTTAGTTCAACGACTTCTAGAAATTCGTGAGAAGAAAGCCGAATCGCATTAAGATCTCGAGTCCAACTCACCTTTCACACAAGGAGTGGACCACTACACTAACTCTACATATTCCATACCACTTAAGACATGCTTAGGCCAGGTCTTACAAAGATTATACTTAGCTTGCCTAAATGTCATCAGATTACCCTAAGTCAGGAAGCCAGATCCATTGATCCAGAGGTCCCCCTCTTTTCTCGGCCCCTAATCATTAGGACAGTTGGACCCTTGATTCTTCACTTCAAGAGCTTTCCGACGGTATGTAGAGCGTCCAAATCCGATAAGCGGATCAAAAGTTATGAATTTTCGAAGTTTGCCTTAGAAAGAGTGATAGAAATCCATCTAGGCACCCAATATGTGGCGCCCACCCTCTTACTCCATCAATTTAACTTAGGGCAGCCCGGGACCACTCCAAACAAGGACCCAACTTCAAGGTGACGGAGTTCCATCTAGGCACCACCCTTGTGGCGGACCACACTCCACTGCACACCGCCTGCACATCCCCTCTTTCCTATCTTTTCTTTTTCTTTCTTTCTTTTTTTCGTTTTCTTCTCCTCGCCTGCGCACCACACTCACCAACACACCTTCACAGCCCTGCGCCCCATCCATCATCTTCCCTTCTCTTTCTTTCTTTATTCATTTTCTTCTCCTCCCCTGGGCACCACCCCATGGGCGCCCAACCTATTTTCCAAACCCTAATCTATCCCAAAACACTTAGGCCGCATTGGGATGCGTGGAACCTTCTAGAAACACGAACTAATGAAGCCCTAACCCTCCTAAACTCATCCCAAACCCCTATTTAAGGATCTCTTAGCCTCATTTAGAAGAGAGCTATCCTAAAAAGAGTGAAAAGTATAGAGAATAGGGAAGAGGAGAAAGGTAGCCACCATTAGAGAGAGAGCTTCAGATCTAGAGAAGAAGAAGGGGAAATAGAAGAGGAGACTTCCATATCTTCAACTAGAGCTATGATTCTTCGCGTAAGCTTCATTCTAGGAACTTAATAAACGCATCATATACCGGTATTCCTAGATCTCCCTCTTCTTTTATTGCATTTTATCATCATCTTTGTTTAGAAACTTGCTTAGGATCATTTAGGCATCATAGATCTATATTAGTTCTTGATAAAAATGGTATCAGCGTCTCATCACATTAATAACATGTTTAGATTCATACTAGTGGTGTAGATCTGCATTGATTTCATTGTTCTAATTATTTAACTAGGTTAGATCTTGCATTTATATCATCATCATCATCATTTAGATCGAGGAGATCGCGAAAGGCCTATCTCAGAAGGCTGGGCGCCACCCACTGGGCGCCTACCCTCTCCGGATTGGCTGGGCGCCACCCTTTGGGCGCCTACCCTTCTAAGACAGGGTTTGGTTTTTGTTGCATCGTTTTTTCGTAGATTTATTAATTGCATCATTAGTAGTTCATATTAGGATATTCGCATCAGTTGCTGAATATCGAAAATTGTGCTGAGAAATTCTAAGACTGTTGTGCATTCGTTGCGTTTTGTTGGAAATCCTGACTGAACAGGGTAGGCACCACAGGTGTGGCACCCAGGTGGACTGTTCCACTTTTGTGCACCATATCCGATCTTCCGCATTTAGTTCATTTAGAAATTGCATAACAATGATATGTTTGCTTGCTTGATTTGTTCTGAACTTCAAATTATCGTTTCTATCACACACCACCATATCATTTGAATCATAAATTCATGACCCAAAAAAATAAACATAAAACATAAAACTACTTCTTCTCTTTCCTTACTCTCTAGTAAATTAGAGGAGAAACCAAAAACAAATTAAAAAATACAAAGAAAATCCAAAAATAGTAGGTAGATAGTCTAGGTTATCAAATATCGTGCCTAAGTAGGATTAACCCTAAAATATTATAATTAATCAACTTAAGGACCATCAAATCATTGAGAACCCTAAAACAAACAATCTAGTTAACTTGGACTAAAATTGGATTAAGGAATCACCAAGATTGATTAGGGAACCCAAACTATTAGGATAGGCTTCTCCTCCTTTGAGCCTAGCTTGCTTATTCACTAAAAGTCGCTAATTGAGGATTAAATATAATTAATTAAGGCTCTAATCTCACACCAATTGATACAGTAAAAACCTTTATTTCAAAGGATCCCGAGGCCTTAATTAATTCATATTAGAAATAACTAAGAACATAAACTGAAAACCTAAAACAAATCCATCTGGGCGCCACCCCCTGGGTGCCCTGTTGCCAAATCCATCTGGGCACCACTCCCTGAGCGCCCAGCCTATTCATTCCCTAAGAAGCCCCACTTGAAATTTAACCTAATTAATTAAGACTTTAACCAGCCCCAATTAACACATTAAAATACTTTTGGCTTGAAAGACCTGAAATCTTAATCAACTTAGATTTGAATTCACCAAAAAAATACAAAACCAACAAAACCCTAGAACATATCCATCTGTGCGCCACCCCTTGGGTGTCCTACCTGCCAAGTCCATCGGGCACCACCCTCTGGGCGCCCATCCTATTCTATCACTAAGACACCCTAATTGAAACAAAATTTGAATCAACACAGACTTGAAACCTTAATCAATCTAAACTTGAATTAATCTAAAAAGAACGCACAAATACAAAACCAAGATAGACATCCACCTGGGCGCCACCCCCTAGGTGCCCTGCCTTCCAAGTCCATCTGGGTGCCACCCCCTGGGTGCCCTGCCTGCCAAGTCCATTTGGGCACCCCCCTGGCGCCCATCCTATCCCTTCACCAAGAAATTTCGAATTAAAACTTCTAATTTAAACCAACCCGAATTAACACATTAAAACACTTTTAGACTTAAGAAACCTGAGACTCTAATCAATTCAACCTCAAATTAATTTAAGGACCATCAAATCAACTCAAACCACAAGGGAGTCACCTGGGAACCACCCCTTGGGCGCCTAGCTTGTCAATCCACCTGGGCACCACCCTCTGGGTGCCCAACCTGTGAACTCCACCTAGACTGCCCATTCCTTAGGAAACCCTCTATTAAAAAAATCAAATCTAATTAATTGAAACCTAGTTCTTTCCCAACCAAATACAAAGAGACACCCTTCATCAAAATACATCAACTTCTAATCAAATCCAACTTCGAATCAACCTAGAAACACAAAACCAACCAGAACCTCAAGATAGTCACCTGGGCACCACTCCTTGGGCGCCCAGCCTATCAATCTACTTAGGCACCATCCCTTGGGCGCCTACCCTACCCATTCCTTAGGAAACCATTAAACCCAATTAATTGAGACCTAATTTATCCCCAATTGAACACACGAACAAACACTTTCCATCAAATACACAATCCTTAAACCAATTCAAACTTGAGTTGACCTAAGAATCACAAAACCCGACCAAACCCTAAAATACAGCCAATCTGGGTGCCACCCCCTGGGTGCCCATCCTGCCAGATTCACGTGGGCACCACACCCTGGGCGCCCAGCCTACTCTTTTTCAGAAAAGCCCCAAATTCATAACTTAACTTAATTAATTAAAACCTCAAACCAATCCCAACCAACATAATAAAACACTGAAACCTTAATCAATTCGGACTTAATACCCAAAACCCTTTGGAACCGATCAAACCATAAAGATTCCACCTAGGCACCAATCCCTTGGTGCCCATCCTGCCATATCCACCTAGGCACCACTCCCTGGGCGCCTATTCTACCAATCCATCTGGGCACCACGCCTTGGGCGCCCAACTTATCAATCCACTTAGGCACCATTCCCTGGGCGCCTATCCTATCAATCCACCTGGGCACCACTCCTTGGGCGCCCAGCTTATCAATCCATTTAGGCACCACTCCCTGGGCGCCTATTCTATCAATCCACCTGGGCACCACCCTCTGGGCGTCCAACCTACACTTCAACCCTATAACAAATAATTAAAAACCTTACAACTAAAACTAATTAAGACTAGAACCTAAATCAATCCCTGGACCCAAGGACCAGTATGTAACTCCCATCCGGAATAGTTGTAAACCACAGGCAATCCACCTAGGCACCACTCCTTGGGCGTCCACCCTGCCAGATCCACCTGGGCACCACTCCCTGGGCGCCCATCCTGCCAATTCACCTGGGCGCCACCCCTTTGGTGCCTATCCTTCCACTTGCACTAAAACACGAATTCCTGATTTTGTTTCAAAATCCGGACCCGCGTCACTTTGACATTAGAACATCAGAGACATTAAAATATTTCTCAGATTAAAACATAGCCCTTAAAACCCTCGGAATTCCGAAAAGAGATCGAAAAGTTTGAAAAGCATAAACTGTCAGGATAGGCTCCACCCCCTGGGCGCCTACCCTGTTTTTAATCTTAAATTGCGATCTTCAACTACTTTTTGGAATTCTGATTTAAATTGAAAATAGGATAACTTTAAAATATTTAAAAATACATTAGTCAGAACCTCAAAACATCCCTAAATCACTCTCCATCTAAACCACAACTCAAAACAAATCAAATCAATTAAGATCTTACCCAACTAACTGCTTAGGCGCAAGAACTATCGAACTTAGTCTATTTACACCCTATGATTAAATTGGATTGCCTTGTTAGGTAGCATAGAGCATTAGGCTTCACCCCATCACTCTTCCTGTTCCGTTAGGGAAATGGGAGAGCTAATGTGGGCCGTCTAGGACCTTAGGTTAGGGTTAATCCAATGATCAGTAATAAAGCATTAATTATGTAAATCCAAGTAAATCCCCTAGTTAGGCCCTTCTGGCCCAATATAAAAATCCATAAAAACTATAAAACCAATAAAATAAACGCAAAAATATTTTTCCTTTATTTCTTCCTCCACCTCAGGTGCCAGATATTTAATTGAACTTAATGATAAAAGGAAATGAAGAACTGACTTCTAAAATTGAATAAATGAGAATGACGAGATAAGATGAGTGATTTCGCACACACTTTTTACTTCGGCCCATCGGCCACCCTTAAACAATCACGGCCCATCGGCCACCCTAAAACAAACACTGGCCCATCAGCCACCTCCAATCAATTACGGCCCATTGGCCTTTCATTTTTATCACTCATGTATCGCACACGAAAAACACAGAAATCACAAGTCAAAATCTCATTTGCATCATTATTTTGGTTAGAAAAGTCAGCCTTTAAACCCTATTTTGCCAAGGGATCTGAAGGGGGTACCCGGGAACGGGGCCAATCCTCTTTTTAAATATTTGGTACCTCCCTTCATTATTTTTCTTTAGCTACTTTATTTTACTTGGATATACTATGATTTTGTTATGTGAGGATTAACCTTTATTTAGACTTTAACTCTTGACCCTGAATTGACCCTATATTAAACAGATCCAAAGAGACCCAAATTAATGTGACAGGACAACCGTCGTGTGTTGCCGGCAGTACATTAGATGAGAGGAAGAACCCACCCACTTATTTTCTCCCCACATTTCTTCGGCTTTCGTCGAAGAACGGTGTTACGGCCGTATCCGTAGCTGGCAATCGTGATCCATTGATTTTAAGGGTAGTCGGAATCCTCATTTTCAATGTAAAATTTAAATAGCATATATAGATGAATAGAGATTTCCCACGCAAAATGCCCTTTCTTTGGGTGGTTGAAATTCACATCCGACAGTAACAATGAGGCATAAATCAGTTTTCAAATTGCATTTTAAATTATGACTTCTTTGGAGAACATACAAGTTGATCTTTCAAAAACAATAATTTTCCATTTGAAGGTATAACTTAGAAATCCATGGAAAACTCAAATTAATCCAAATCATTTATTTTTCTAAAAAGATCTTAAAACAAATGATTTTCCAACATCAATTGATCATGAAAAAATCTAGCTATGAAAGCTTTTGTAATCACAATCAATTGATCATCAATAGAAATGCACTACAAGTGATATAACTATATGAGAACAAAATGCAAATCTATATGAGGATATTGCAATCAATTGATTTTGAAAATCAAAGATATAACTAAGAAAGTTCACGGAGACAAAATCAAATGATCACAAAGAAACATTGCATTTTAATAGATGTGACTATATGTAGGAACAAAATGCAAATGTAACATGACCAACAATTAGATATGACTAAAAAGAATAGGTTAGTCTAGAGAGGTTCAAGGCCTTAAGGTTAGTCCAATTGTCTACCTTTGAAGATTTACCTAAGGTCTTGATAAGGTTGTCCTTGAGGGTTCACTTTGAAGTCCCACCAACTCTTAGGGTTTTAAGTCGAAAAAGTTTTAGAGTAGTAAGATTGATTCTTAGGGGAAAAAGAGAGCTAGGAAAGAAAATTTCATTTTCGATCATAGTGAAAATCATTCTAATGATATGCAATAAAACACAACAGTAGGGTTCAAATCTAGATTTTAGCTAATAAGAATCAACTCCGGGTGTTTAAGCCCTAAATGGAGTTACCTTGCTCTGATACCAAGTGTAAGTCCTTGATCCTTACCTTAGAGAGGGGGGGGGGGGGGGGGGGGGGTTTATAGGGTGAGCTACCACTTAGTGACCAATTATGAAAAATTTTATCTTCTTTAAAACAACTAGTCACAACTGATGATATAGAACTAAAAAGTGGAAGCTAATAAAAAGAATCATCACAAAGCACACACCATAACACAAAGATTTATAGTGGTTCGGCCTCAATGCCAACATCCACTACCGGCTTGTGTTCCTACACCCCACCGGATTCCCACTATATATTCTTTTCTATAGGCTAAGCAATAACCTTTACAATATGCTTTTTAAGGCTAAGCAATAACCTTTACACTATGCTTTTCAAGGCAAAGCAATAACCTTTGCAACCAAAAGGTTGGTTCTCTCTCTAAGTAGTGTCTAGAATACACTTGATGGAGATACAATTTTAGCTCAATACAATGCCTCTAAATAGGCGGATATAAAAGTGAAAATCTAACTCATACAAACACTATATGAATGCAAAGATGTATGTTCAATGTGTATGCATGATGTCCCCAATCAATTTGAAAATCAAAGCTCATAAATGTATGCCAAAGGCTTTTAAAAATTATAGCTCATAAAAACATTTATGATCGAGGAAAGAATGCTAATCACATGTTAAAAACAACTTGTAAAAGATATACCTATCTATTCTAAACAAGTTGTCAAATTCAAAGAACAAAACATGTGATGCATAAGTACTTCAATCAATTTAAAAATGAAGCTCAATGAATATATTCTTAAAGCATTTGAAAGTGTAAAACGCATAAATAGATTTGATTGAAGTTAAGGGTCAAATCACATGTAATTAAAAATACAACTTGAAATTGATATACCAATCAATGCTAAACAAGTTGTGAAATTTTAAAACAAAATACATGTGATTTGTGAAGTTGTTGAATCATAAAACATAAGATAGATTTGAAAGAGATTTTCTTATGATGAAAAACAACAACCAAATATTCAACCAAGTATAGGAATCATGTTACATATAATTTCAAAGAAGTTTTCAAAAACATGATTTACTTAGATATACCAATTTGAGTCCTACTTGGTTTGAATCAAGGTGATGCATCCAAAACAATAAATCAATTCAAAACATATATATGTTAAGGACACAACTAATCATAGTTTAACATGCTAGAAAAGCTTTACCAATAATAAAAGCAAAACATGAAAACATATGATTAGGAAAAGCGAGCTTACTTAGATGATTTAACTATTGATTCCAAGCTTTAGCTTTCCTTTTGACCAACTAGCCTCCCTTGGCTTATCCCCCTTTGTTTGGCCTCAAAACACCTCAAGAAGGGCCTCAAAGTTCCTCAAATTTGGCTAAGGAATGAGCTTGTATTTATACCAAGAATTGAACCTGCCCATCCGCCCGGTCAACCTGCCCTTCAACGGTCAGAAAAATGACCATTTGAAAAAGGCCAAATGGCTCTTATCTCGGTCGACCAACGACAGTGTGTTCGGTCGACCGAATCCATGGGCTCGGTCGACCGACCACACTATGAGTCGGCCCGAGCCCAGGGACCAAATTCCCATTTTTTACATATTTCAAACATTTTCTTTTTGGGGAATTTTAGGCCAATAAATCAAGCTGGGAATCATGATTTAAATCATTCTAAGGGTTTAAAAACATGAAACATAAAAAGCCTAATATGATTAGAAAGATTTAAAACTCAAAGGCTTGCTTGATTTATAAAACTTCTTTTTCAAAATAAATGCATCCAATGTTTAAATCGAAAACATGCTTGAACCTTAAGTTTTGAAGGTTTTAAAAACATGCATATGTAAATCAAGATTTCAAGTATTTTAAAATCAATGCATGTGTGAAAAATCAAATGATGATTAAAATGATAATGCATCCATCAAATTGCAAAACACAAAATCCCTAACAATCTCCCCCTTTGCAATTTGATGACAACTCACTCATCACCGAATTTACACACTCAGTCTTCAGCTCCCCCTAAGCGGGACAAGTCTTGAAATCTCTTGGATGCTCCTTTGACTTGGCTTGGGCTCTAGTTCTTTTTCTTCAATCTTCTTGATGCTTGGACACTTGATTATTCTTCAAGCCTTCTTTTCATCTTTCTCTCTTTGGCCAAGCATCTTCTTTAACTCCCAAGCTTAGTCTTCTTTCAACTCTCCCCCTTTGACCATGCACTCTCTCTCCCTTTGGCAAGATATGCACTCTCCCCCTGTAGAAGATCATACAATATCTCCCCTTAGGCAACTTGTACATTCTCTCCCCCTTTGACAATAAATTGCAAAGGTACCTACACACATGAAATAAGAAAAATACCTTTTAGTAGCACCTGTTAACAAAAGAATTCGAAAATGAAATTCATTACAGGGTATCATGTATGGGTAGTAAGCCAATACAAGGGTGGGTTTGATCAAGCTAATGCTTCCATAGAAGGTTTACACTCCCCCTCAATCCATACTCTCCTTTTGTCAAACTTTTGACAAGAATTTAACTATTTGATGCAAGAAGAAGATGGTTTTACCAATTGAGGGTTAACTTCAAGGAAAGGATTAGATACCAATTGACTATAAAGCTCAATATGATCAAATTACCAAAATAAAGAGCAAGGTCATGGAGAAAATCAATCATGGATGCCAATTGGAATAAAGAGTACCAATTGAGATTCAAGGATAAGACTATTAGCTCAATCACTCTAAAATGGAGTTAAAAAGAATATAATTAATAGGATTAATCCAAATTAGAGCTATCCATGATGCTATGGGGTTTACTAAACATAGCATCAATCAATATAACTATGAAAATCAAATGCTATGAATATTTTAAAATCATTTCATCCAATCATAAAATATGACTATCAGGTGAGCAAGATGAATGAAATGAAGTTCAAACATGAAGCCCACCTCAACCATTAACCAACCAAGATTATGAATACATAAACATGGTGGTCATGAGATTTACCTATAAGTGTAAGAGAGGAGCCATCTTAAAAGCTTAAGGTCCCATGGGTTAGCCCATATGAGCCAGGTTTGACCACTTAGGCACTAAAAGTGGCTTCCTACCAAAAATCTCTCTTACCAAGAGCATACAAAAAAGGTGTCATCCTCTTTTGAGTTGATTAGACCATACAAGAAAAAATCCAAGCCTCATGAGCTTCCAAAATTCAAATCTTCCAACCTCATATACCAAATTGAGCCAAAATCTTGAAATTGACATTCCACAAAAAAATTTCAAACCACTCCAGTGGACCCAAATAGGCCCAAAGAGTGACCACAAAACCAAATCCTGACCCCCCAACCTACCACATGCAGCTTGTTGGATCATAAGGTCAAAACCAAAAAATAAATCCTAATCCCCTAACTTGCCACATACAGCTTGTTAGGTCACAAGGTCAAAACCAAAAACTCAACCCCCTAACCCGCCACATACAGCTTGTTAGGTCACAAGGTCAAACCAAAAACCCAACCCCCTAACCCGCCACATACAACTTCTTAGGTCACAAGGTCAAAAAGAAAATCCAAAACCCAAAAACCCAAATCCAAATCTCTCATGTCATTTTCAAAACATTGCCTTGAGATGGTACGTGATCCCTTTCACTACCATAAAATTCCTCTAGAAACTCAAAAGGCTACTCTACCAAAAGAAAGACTGCTCAAAGATTCTTGGTCAAGTCAAAAGTTTTCCTTCAAAATTCTATTCAAGGCATATCGACTACAAAAGTTAAGCAACTCGACTATGTACCTCGAGGGGGCATATTTGACACCAAAAATGTCACTTCGCCTCTTCAACATTAAGAAGCTACATGAAGCTGCAGCATACCACAAACGGGCCATGCTACTTCAAAAAAAATCAAATATTGTTAGAATTAAACAAAAACTACAAGGTCCCTCAACAAAACAGCCAAAAGAAGAGCACACATGAAGTTTCAAGCCATTTCAACATTATTTAGCCTAACTAAACTCTTCCAGCAGCTGAACAGGAGCTTTCGGCGGCGACAGCATCAAAGACATCAGATTTTTCGATCAAAGCCTGTGGATGGTCTCAAAATACCTCCAAAAGGCTCCACGTCAAGTTTCAAGTCAAACCGACAATATTTTATATTACTTCAATCCTCGAGTAGCAAAATCAAGCCTTTCGGTGGTGAGAACCACCGATGCCATCACTCATCAAGCAAAGCACAAGGGTGACTTCAAAATTCTTCCAAAGGGCTTCATGTCAAGTTTCATGTCATTTCGACAACATTTTACCAAGCTTTGACTCTCGAAAGCCAAATCAGGCCTCCCGGTGGCAAAGGTCCCTGGGATCATGATTTTCAAATCAGATCTAATGGATCATCTCAAAATGACTCCAATAGGCTCCCTGTCAAATTTCAGATCAATTGGACATTGGTTGACCGTACATCAAAACGCGGCATCTTCCTTATGATAAAATCAAGTCTACTCACGACAGGACCCCACACGGCTTTAAAACTCAAACAAAAGCCTATGGTTGGTCCTATTTATCGCTCAGGAGGCTTCACCTCAAATTTCAGGTCAATCTGACATCATTTGACCCAGTTTTGGCTTCTGACGGCAAATCGGTAACCCTACGCGACAAAGTCTTCGTCTTTCCTGGAAAATTAGAAACTTTGCACTCTGATACGCAAGGCTTCTCATAAAATTTCTTCAGGGAAATCAGGCCAAAATATGTACAAAAATGTCAGGAAAAATACCAAAGAAGAAAGAATCAGAAAAAACCAGAAAGACGGCCGAAAATTGGCGACCAAAAGGGATAAAAACCCCCATGGTCGCCGGCAACCCTGGAAATCCGAGTTGCCGGATTTTTTCCGAAGGACCTTTCTTAGTCCCTTTTCGCGTTTCGAGATGTCCGGCCCCTGTGGTTTCTCCAAAATCTGATTTTCGAGGCACGGAATCCGTCGATCTTCATCAAAATCACCGATCCGCCTCAGAAATTATGGAATCGTCATCGATCGCTTCGACATCACCAACCGGCCGACCAAGAAAGAGCACTTTATGCCCGATCGATTGAGAAATCAACAGGACAGGGGGCACCGGGCCACTGGTAGCAATCAATGTCTAAAGTTGCATGGTCATCTGACATCGATCAGCATGAAGATTCATCGGCAATCATTGCGAGAATAATTTCAAAAGACGTGGCATGGCCCGCGACTCTTCAACTTCCCTGGAGACCACTTAATGCGGTTAATTGACCCATTTTATGGAAACTTAGTGCTGTCATTAACTCATTATTTTGGATGGCCCAATTAGAAGCAAGCAAATGGGAGTTACAAGTTAGCCATAAACACGACATTAACCCATATAACTCCTCCCATCATGGAGCTTAAAGGCAATTAAAAGTAGGGGTGTACACCGGGTTTCAAAACTCGGCCCGACCCGGTGACCCGGTCCGACCCGGACCTAATCAGGCGGGTGTCATAGGGTCTTTCACCGGGTCGGGTCTCACCCGGCCCGATAAGTCCTTATCCGGACCGGGTTTCGGGTTAAGAAAGTGTGGTTAATCGGGTTATCGGGTGACCCGATAACCCGGTTATACATTTTTTTTAATATATATTTATTTGTATATATATAAATATATACAAATAAATATTAAAAATCTATATATATTTATATTTACTGTATGTTTACTGTATATATATATATATTTATAGTATTCTCTTATCTTAATTATTGAAACTTTTAGTTGTTTTAAAAAAATATTTTAAACTTTATAATTAACCGGATGACCCGGTAACCCGACCCGGCCGGTAACCCTAACCCGGATAACCCGGATATAGTTTACCGGGCATTCGGGGCGGGTTTCTTGTGTTTATAAAATTATCGGGTCGGGTCAAACCTGGCCCGATAACCCGGGACCCGACCCGATGTACACCTCTAATTAAAAGCCCTCAATTCTCCACCGGCCAATCAGAAGCCAAGATAAATGGGTTACAAAATAATGAAATAAAAACTTACAACTCTTTCCATTATGTGTCTTTAATTCATTTAAAGCTCATAAACCCACCTAATGGCTACCAAAAGCCTATAAAAGAGGGGTCATTCCAAGAAGAAAAGGATGAAAAAAATCCAGAGATCGGAAAATCCAGACAAAGATCGGAACCCAGAAGATCGAATCCACGGAATCCGAAAAATACACAAGGGAAAAACTCTGCCAAAGGTGCCACAACAACCTCTCCTCCCTTGAAGAAGTCTTGCAGCGACCACCACTACAAGGTGACCAGAGTCCCTTGGGGGGCACCCCTCAAGGTATCCTCCTCCTGTCTCCATGGCTTTGACGTGGCTTTTCAGCCCGTCTACTTAGCTTTTTATTGGATATAGGACCTCCTCTTGGTCTTTATCCTCTAGAAATATGAGGTTTAAGCCGAGTCAAGCAAATCAAGAGTACCCTCTGTTCTCATCGGAAGGATGATGGCGGAGTCCACATACGACTTGCGACCGTCAATCTGAACAAGTCCCCACAATCTCCGGAGAAGTTAGATCCCCATTTTCTTGCTTTTCATTATATTTTGTATTGTTTAAAAAGACATAAAAAAATCACAACTCTTGTCTTTCATTATTGATAAAAATTGTAAATCGCTTTTCATGGCAAAAATCGCCTTTTATGGCAAACATCGCCTTTCATGGAAAAAAATTCACCTTTTACGGCAAACCAAATGACATCGCCTCTCACGGCATCCAAAACAAACATATCTCTTTTCTTTATATGTACAATGAAAAACTAGAAAAAAGTTGATTTTCTTTTCTACTTGCGAAGGTGGATGTCCGGACCACCACTTGCCATTCCAAGTAGAGTAGAAAATCTGGCACACCTGTACAAAAAAAAATGTAAATGCTCGCTTCACAGCCTCCGGCCGCGAAAGGGTTGGACCCGACGGACTCTCACGTCTGCTAACCCTAGTACCGCAGCGAGCGCACCAAAGAAGCGGGTCCATCAATTATAAAAAAAAGCTCGTCTTGTGAGAACCCGACCCCAGATTTTCTGGTTTAGCGTAATCTTAATTGTGGATTTTTTTCTCAGTGGGTTTACCCGGTTGTTTGATCGAATTTCTGAGTTTGATTAAATTTTCTTTGGTTTTGGGAAGTTTTGAGAGCCAGTGAACCTAGACATTGACCGTAGGGTCCTATTTGTTCTGTGTGGTCTTTGTAGAGATATTCTCTTTGATTTCTAAAAATTCTCATTTCAGCTTCGTTTGACTAATCTCGTCATTCCCTACAGCTTTTGTGTTCACTCCATACCCATTCGAAGCTCCGAAAATTAGTTTTTCCAGCCCTGGGGGCAAAACCAATCTTTTCACATTGAATCTGGATCCAAATTTTGATATCTCAGAACCTTGCCAAATATATACTTTTTGGAAACTAGATTTTATGAGAAACATTTCTCTCTTCTTTGTCGATCGCATCCGAGGCCCAGAAATCGATGTTTTAACCCTTGAAATCCCAAATCTTCCATTATTTTGATCCCTTTGACCAAACAGTTGACTTTTTTTGTGGACCCCGGAAGTATGTCAATATTTACCTTGTTGGAAAGATAATTTTGTGCCGGATACTTTTCATGTTTTAAGTTTCTTGATCCGAGGTCTAGAAAGCCTTCTAATCTCCATTGTAAAAAGTACCACTCCTCTCCCTTCTTCCCAAAACCGTCTCAGCACAGTAAGGGAGGAGTTTTCAGCTCCTTTGAGAGCTTTTTCCCATTTCTTCTTCTTCTTCTTGCTTCTTCATTCCCAAATGGAGAAATGGACTCCACCATCTTCTTCTTCACCTTGAGAGCTTCATCTTGATACCATTGGAGAAGAAAACCAAGCTTTCCAAGATTCCTTTTTGAACTAACCTTGCCTTTTTGAAGGACTTCCAAGTAAGCTCTCCTTCTAATCTTTTTTATTTGTGTTTGGTTAGCCCTTGAGACTCTCCATTTTCATTATTGGAAGTTTTCTCTTTCTATTTCTTAGTTTTGACATTTTAGGGCTTGTTTTTGGGGTTTTTTGTGTAGATTTGTGATTTTGGCTTAAGAAGTGATTAGAAGACTTGATTTACATTAGCTTGGACCCAAGGCAAGTGGATGAAATGATTTATTTTCATTGATCATGTTTTATTCAAATGTTAGCTTTTATTAATGATCTTCATTACTTAAGCTTTACTTCATGACATGCTTTTATTGAGATTTGAAATACATTCATTAATGTATCGTTCTAGCATATTGCTTTCTTGAAAATGATATCATGATTATATTAAGTTTTGACTCGTTTCAAGTAATGGATTTCTTTGGTTAATTGTGAATGGGATGAAGAGGTTGGATACATTTTTTTTTATGGATGATTTGATTGAAGAGTGGATGAGGTGGAATGGTGTAATTGTAGTGATGGATTGGAAGTTTTGATTAAGGAAATGGAGGAGCATTTAGCCCATTTTATTACAGGGATCTGACCCTTGAAAATGTGGAGAGCTTGGAGAAAGAAAGGACTGAAAACGGCTTCAGAAAAGTTGTGTCCGCAGCTGTCAGCTGACCGACATCCGACCAACAGCGAGCCGACAGCCCCTTGGTTCCAATTCCAGAGAGCTGCAAGTTTTTACAATTTTTGATGCTGAAGTGTCGGTCAGCCGACAGTGAACCAACAGCCCCTCGGTTCCAATTCTTGAGAGCTGTTTTTCTCCCCATTTCTGTACTCGGCTAGCCGTCAGTCAGCTTGTCAGTCGACCGACATGACCCTGTCGGTTAACCGACAAGCCAACCGAGGGTTGAACGAAATTTCAATCTTGATGGATTTCTTTTGAGGAACTTATGGAACTATATGGGAGAAGAATGTGGAACTATATTGAAGAAGAAATCCCTGTATCATGATTAGTTAAGATCCTTAGATTTGTCAATGTATGTAAGGTCTCGAAATGTTTTTAATTCTTAAAGAGTACCAAATGTTTATCAAACCTAACATACGGAACCCTATACACATTGATTTAAATCTTGGACTTTCAATACCTGGCCTGAAGATTTATAGAATCCATTTGTACCTGATTTTACCGGATTTCACTTGTACATTTCAAGTTTCGTGCCTTGTAACTAGTCTTGCCCCGGATATGGGTTTTAGCATAATTACTATCTTGTTCCTGCTTGACCTGATATGATATGTCTTATGCTGATGAGCATCTTGCCCCGATATATATACGTATTGTTTTGTTCTCTTGCACATGACCTATGAGTCGGCACCACTAAGCTTGGATGTACCTTGTCGGTTTGATCCACCGGTTTGGAGATCCCCCCCCTATCCTACCAGCTACAGCCTGGATCTTGTCTTGTCTTGCTATCCAGTTCGCTACTGTGTTCTTGTCTTGCTATATTATATTATTATATAAAATCATTGACTCTCCTCACCTCGTGTGACTGAGGACAACGTCGTTGACTCTCCTCACCTCGTGTGACTGAGGTCAATGCCCTGACTTGCTCTCATCACTTTTGTGAGAGAGGATTTAGCTTCGTGTGGTTGCCATCTTGACAGTTCCTGATCCTTGGTACCTTTACTATTTTAAATATACATGCTTCATACATGCTTTAAATGAATCCCCAATTTGTTAAATGTTCATGCTTTGTATATGTTTTAAATGAATTCTCGATTTGTCAAATATCCATGTACAATACACGTTTTAAATGAATACATGTTTTGCTAGATATTCATGTTTTATACATGCCTTAAAGGAATACAAGATTTTGTCAAATAATTATGTTTTATACCCGTCTCATATGAATACAGGATTTTGTCGGACATTCATGATTTCTTATACATTGTAATTATGCACAACTCTTGATCAGATACCATGATTTATTACATGTTTTATCATTTAGTGTATTGTTCATATCTTTTCACCCACCTGCCGGACCGTCATGTCTGACCCACTACTTTAGTACTCAGGTTCAGATTTCTTGCCCGAGTTGAGTGCACGTTTTGGCCATGGAGCCATGAGCTTGCAGGTTGTTGTGTCAGCTGTGTTATGTAGACATTGAGCTTGACATCGATGCTACGTCACATATGGGGTAGTGTTTATCTAGCTTGTTTTTATATGACTTTTATCAGCCAGTTTATTAGGATTGTAATTAATATACATTGTTATTTGTAACTTGAACATATATGGGAATGTAATATCCAAATACTGTTAGCTCTGTATTTTGTTATAATGGTTTGTTCCAGTCTGACATATTCATTGATATGAAAGCAATATGTTAGTGGTTGAGTGCGACACGGAATCCAATGGCCACGGACTTCGGGTCGCAACGCCATGAAAGCTTCTGTAAAATATTCAGAGTGTGTTGAAACGTATTATCGTCACACATGCTGATCTTGGGAGAAACATAAATCATTACTTAACTCCCTAATTTCACGGCCCCTGGGGTTTGGGGTCGTGACACGTCTTATTTTCTACTATTTGCATAAAAGCCCCTAGCCCACTTTAAAATAGATGAGTCTTACTGTTTGACTCACAACGGTCCTGAACAACATGAAGACCAGCTCCGTTTAAAACCTTAATTGAATCCCTCCATCACATGGTTTGTAAAAATGTTTTATATCTATATCGGATTGGTGACATGCCCCGACCAGGGTCCCCCATAAGCGGGCATGGTCCCCAAGGTGCAACCTGCATGGGGATTCGAGTCGATCCGACTCACATGCGCAGTTAACCCCCATGCGCTACTTCCCACAGCATTCCACGTGAGAGGCATCATACAAAATGCATCACAAATTAAACTTTTTGTTGAAGCTTGTGTAACTAATACATTCCGCCGATCAACTTAATGAGGCATGGTATTGATTGACAACCAAAGCATATTTGAAGTAAACGATATAGCATAAACTTGTCCATAGATAACATTAAAGTTCAACTTAATGCTAGGCAACAAAATTATTAAAGTTTAAAATTACAAAACATAAAACAATTTGGTAAACATCCCAAGCCACATAGGCTTAACATAAAGTCCGCAAAAGGAGTAAGTACATGATGGACATGCGTTCGAATGCGCGCTGCTCGCGGCGCCACTGGAGTCAGCGGACGTGAGAGTCTGTTGGGTCCGACCCTTTCGCGTTCGTAGGGCGCATCAAGGCGAGCGTCAATATTTTTTTTCTATGGGTGTGCCAGATTTGCTATTTTACTTGGAATTGCAAGTGGTGGTCCAGAGATCCACCTTCGCAAGTAGAAAAGGAAATCAACTTTTTTCTAGTTTTCATTGCACATATATTTAAGAAAAGAGACATGGTTTTGTTTTGAATGCCGTAAAAGGCGATTTCATTTGTTTTGCCGTGAAAGGCAATGTTGCCGTAAAAGGTGGTTTTTGCAGTGAAAGGCGATTTTTGGCATTTATAGCCGATTTACAATTCTTATCAATAGTGAAAGACAAGTGTGATTTTTTATCTCTCTTTAGAAAAATACAAACTACAATGAAAAACAAGAAAAAGAGGATCTAACTTCTCAGGAGATTATGGGGACTCGTTTAGATTGACGGTCGCAAGCTATGTGTGGACTTCGCCATCATCCATGCAGATGAGAAAATATGATGCCTTTGATTCTCTTGGCTTGTCTTAACCTCAGATTTGTAGAGGACAAAGACCAGGAGGATGTCCTATGTCCAGTAAAAAGCTAAGTAGACGGGCTGAAAAGCCGCGTCTAGGCCAAGTAGACAGGAGGAGAAGGCCTTGGGGGGGGGGGGGGGGGGGGGGGGGTGTCCCCCAAGAGACTTTTTTCACCTTGTAATAGTGGTCGATGCAGAACTTCAGCACTCTTTCTTTCTCTTAGATTCCGATCGATTTTTCTGGATCCGTGCTTGGATTTTCTGGACCGATTCTTCTTGGATTGCTCTCCTTTTATAGGCCTTTGGTAGCCATTTAGGAGGGTTTATGGGCTTTAAATGTAATAAAGCCACATAAAGGGAGGAGTTACAAGTTTTAATTCATTTATTTTGTAACTCCTTTTCTTTGGCTTCCGATTGGCACGTGGAGAATTGAGGCCTTTTAATTGCCTTTAATGTCCATGATGGGAGGAGTTTCATGATTTTAATGCCATGATTACTTTGACTTGTAACTCCCGTTTGCTTGCTTTTGAGTGGGCTGTCCAAAATAATAAGTTAATCACCGCATTAAGTTGCCATAAAATGGGTCAATTAACCGCATTAAGTGGTTGCCGGGGCAGTTGAAGAGTCGCGGGCCGTGCCTCTTTTAAAATTCTTCTTGCGATGATCGCCAATGTATCTTCATGCTAATCGATGTCGGATGACCATGCAACTTCAGACACTAATTGCTACCAGTGGGCCGGTGCCATTTGTCCTGTCAATTTCTCAATCGATTGGGCAAAAAAGTGTGCTTTCTTGGTCGGCCAGTTGGTGACTTTGAAGCGATCAATGATGATTTGATGCTCTTGAAGACGGGCCCGTGATGTTGACGAAGATAACGGATTTGGTATCTCAAAAGTTAGAATTTTGGAAAACCACAGGGACCGGACATCTCGAAATGCGAAAAGGGACCAAAAAATGGCATTTCGGCGAAAACCCGGTAACCTAATTCTCCATGGTCTCTGGCGACCATGCGCTGCAACCATGGGCCGGGGTCGCAGGCCGGCAATAATGGGGGGCTTTTCCCCTTTCGGTAGCCGATTTTTGGCCTTTTTTTCGTCTTTTCCGATTCTTTTTTCTTTCGTGTTTTTTCTAACATTTTTGTACATATTTTGGCCTGATTTCCCTATAGAAAACACATGCTGGATCTATCATTTGTGGGTCCCGAATAAGATCAATGGAGAAGACAAAATTGATCGTCGAAATATTTAGTTTTCAAAAAATATATTTTCCTCATGATTTGCAAATATCGAAATTCATGCATATATTTGGTGTGAAAGGTCATTTTTGCCCCTTTTTTCAAAAAAAACGCGATTTCTAGGTTTCAAATTCAAACCGACGAAACATAAAAATTGTTGAGGTAAACAAAACAAATCGAAAGGAGTAAAAGTCGGAATTTTTTTGAAATAAAAGATAAATTCCCACACGAACACTCATCATGCGGGCCACTCTGGGCCGGGTCAAACCAAACTCAACGGCTCTCGAAATTCTCCAAAGCTATAAAAATCTAAACAAACTCACAAACGTAGCTAAACCACCTCTACTCTCACTCAAAAAGCTAATCCACAACTAAGACAACACTAAACACGAGAATTAGGGGTCGGGGTCTTACAGCAGGGAGGCGACTTTAGTCGATACTTGCATTTTGAAAATAAAAAATCGACTCTCACGCCAAAATCGGCTATCAATGCCACAAAAACTGACTATAAATGCTCAAAAAACCTGACTTTCACGCCAACAAACCAACACTTGGCTTTCAAAAAACCTGGCTCTCATGCCAAAAACCTGGCTTTCACGCAAAAAATCGGCTACCAATGCCACAAAATCGGCTCTCATACCACAACCAAACCTTGGCCTTCGCGCCAAAAGAAAAATTTTGGCTCCCATGCCAAAACAATCATTTGACAAAAGATTTTCACAAAATGATAACTTTTGATCAAATTCTCAAACAAACATTCTCATTTAACTATTGATTTCATCACAAGAAGATTTAAGTGAAAGGAGGGAATACAATAAAAGATGCTCAAGCTTTGACTATCGGAAGCCAAATCAGGCCTCCCAACGGCGAAGCTCCCCGGGACATGCTTTCCAAATCGGAGCTAAAGGATCGTCTCAAAATGACTCCAATAGGCTCCTTGTCAAAATTCATGTCAATCGGACCTCGGTTGCCTGTACATCAAAGCGCGACACCCTCCTCGAGAAAAAATCAAGTCTATTGGCGACATGACCCCACATAGCTTCAAAACTAAAAAAAAAAAAACTATGGTTGGGCTTATTTATTGCTTCGGAGGCTTCACCTCAAATTGCAGGTCATTCCGACATCGTTTGACCCAATTTCTGACGGCAAATCGGCAACTCTGCGCGACAAAGTCTTCGGCTTTCTCAGAAATTGGAAACTTTGCACTCCAAATGGAGCCCACAATCCACTTAACTTAAACATAAACCAACATGGGTTCTCTCCTTCATTCCCATTTTCCCTGCTACAGTTGAACCAGAGAGAGAAAGAGTGCTCTTCTTCTCCCTTCTTCCAGCCATTTCTTCTCTTTCATGTCATGGACTCTCAACCCAAAAGAGAGATTTGACTTCACCAATCTCTTCTTCTTCCTCTTGGCTTCCTATTGGTGCTGTTTTCAAGGGTTTTGTGCTGGAATAATCTTCTTCCTCAAGCTTTTCTTCTTGTTTGGAACACCTAAAGGTTAGCAATGGCTTCCATTTCGAATTCCTGGTTTTAATGGAACCTTTAGAGCCCTTCTATCATGCATGCAAAGGATTTCTTGGGGAGCTCCTTCTCTTTTCAAATTGTTGGATTTTGAGTGTGATTTTCATAGGGGTTTTTGGTGTAGATTGGTGCAGCTGTGATAGAGAGTCCTTGGAGAGTTTGTGGAACCATTTGATTAGTGGCAAGTGAATAAATTGTTTGGAATGCATGCCCTTGAATTTTCGTTCTATTTACAAATTCTGATTTGAAAATGTTAGTTCATTGGAATGATTAAGTTAACCATGAAATCTGATTTCCAGAAGTTCTAGCATTGGATTTATGTTCAGTCTTTTTATATGGTTTTGTTTATATTAGTATGAAAATTTCTGGCTTTCTAATGTTTTAAGAATGTTGGAAATCCTTCTTAAATCTCTGTTTTCAGCTTAGTTAATGTCAGAATTTCTGCAACAATTCTGTGCATGAAGTGACCAATTGGGATTTCTATGTTTTCCTCTAATTAGTATTTAATTTCTATATCAAACTTGTGCATGGAATGAGACATTTTTAGTGTTGAATGGATGATTTATTGAGGCTTGAGCTAACTCAGCTGTAGAGGTTGAAGTTGGTTTGAAAGGGGTGGAAGGAGATGTTCAAAACAATGCAGGAAGAAGGCCAGGCGTCCCAACCAGCAAGCTCGAGCGGGCCCAGTCTCTGCCCATTTGTTTTGTGGGCCTGCTTACTGCCCCCATTTCATTTCAGTCGGGCTTGAGTGTAGTCCCTCCCTATTTGTTGGGCCTAAATGATTACTTCTTGTTATTAAGTGATGCATATACATGTTTAAAGCCAAACTTCGTTGGAATGAAGGAAAATTTGGATCTTTCAATGATGGAAATTGATGAAGAAACAAGGAGAGACTGAAATTGAAATTCTTTGGAAATATCTTGAAAACTACTAGAGTCTCGGTTTGCCGGACAACTTCGGAGGCATCAAACCTATGTTTATAACCCGACACTTGGACCTTGAGTGTTCATTGAGACGGACTTAGTAGGCCATTCCAACACATTAATTATCTCATTCCAGATTTGAAGTTTGTATATGTTTTTGCATAAATTAACTTTTCAGATATGTTTTGTGTGGTTCGTTTACTATAAAACTTTCTATAAGACTATGATTTGTTTTGTCTCAAACTTTCGGTAAGACTATGATTTGCTTTGTCTCAAACTTTCTGTAAGGCTACTCGTTCGTTTGACTTCGTGTGTTTGCTTATATTTTGTGCAGAGTAGTCCTTTCACCGATTTGAAATATGTTTATGTGATTCGATTTATGTTTGTTCGGATTTTCGTTTTGTCGGTACCACTTAGCTTGGGTTACTTTTGTCGGGCTGATCACCCTGCTTAGGATCCTCAAAAACTTCGCCAACTGCAGCTTGGATACTTTGTGTGTGTGACATCTGTTCTGCGGCTGATCTTTGTGTCCTACCCACCTTTGTTGGGCCAATATGTGTGTTCCGTCCATTTTTTATGGTTCGGTTATAGATCGTTCTGTCCATTTTATATGGTTCGGTAATTGATCGTTCCAACCGTTTTATACGGTACGGTTATTGTGAGTGCTCTCGTTACTTCGGTAATAGGAGAATATAGCATGATCCTTCTCTCGCACACTGTGATTTGCATGCTTTCCTCTTCCTGAATCGCCATAGATGTGGCAAGTCCTGTTAGGGCATCTGCACGGATGTTTTCACCTCTGCGATTGTGGGTGATATGATAAATGTCAAATTTTTGTAAAAGCGATTGTGCCTTATTGTAGTAAGGCAGCAGATCAGGCATCCTGACTTCATATTTCTGATTCATCTGGTTAACGATCAGTTGAGAGTCTCCAAAGACTTCCAGCATGGTGATGCCGAATTCAATGACGAGTTCCAATCCTACGATCAAAGCTTGGTATTTAGCTGTATTGTTTTAGCATGGTTCCAGTAGCGAGAAAGCATGTCGAATCATGTATTTGTCGGGGCTAACAAACAGGATGCCAACTCCCGAGATCAGCTTTCTTCTTTCATTTATCCTGGTTGCACATTCAAAGTACATGTCCTAGGAGGCATTTTGTGAGGAAATCTCCACGTTGTAGACGGGTTCGTCTGGGAGATCATTTCTGAGTGGATAATCTTTAAGTAATGTTTAATCTCTGCTAGAAAGTCCACTAGTGCTTGGCCTTTGATTGCTTTTTGCGGTACATACCTAATATCAAATTGTGACAGAAGGATGGACCATTTTGCCAGTCGGGCATTGAGAGAACCTGCTTTTGTAACAAGGACCTTCAAGAGGTTGATCCTCGAGATCAGGTAGACTGTGTTGGAAAGCAGGTAGTGACGTAGCTTTTGTACGGCGAACATCACTGCAAGGCATTCTTTTTCGACTGGAGAGTAGCGATGCTCTGCACCAACCAGCATGCGGCTGAGGTAGTATAGAGCAGCTTCTTTTCTTTCATCATTTTCTTATGCGAGTATAGCGCACAGAGAATGGTCGAAGGCTCTTGTGTACAAGATGATTGGTTTTCCAGAGATAGGAGCAGCTAACACTGGAGGTTTGGTCAGGTATGACTTGATATCTTGAAATGCAGCTTCACAGTCAGCATCTAAACGGGTCATAGGCAATGTCTCACACAAAACAGCACATGAGGCATAAACAAGAAGTGCATTACGTGGACATAAGAAGCATAAACGGGTCATGCGAATATCCGAAATGTATATTGTAATACCCTAAACCCCGATTTAAGGGTTAAAATATTTTCTAATACTTCTATATTTAATTTCCTATAATGATTGGATCATATTAAATATCTATTGGAGGATATATATATATGAGAGATGCTCCTATGAGAAATATCTCTCATCTTAAATGAGAGATTGGATGGGGCCCTCACATTTATATCTAATGCCAACAACTTAAATGTGAGGGCCCTCACCCCTATCTCTCATATAAGGTGAGAGATATCATAGGAGCATCTCCCAATATATATATTGTGGTCTTATAAGTGTTTTTTATTTTGGATGGTTATTATTATTGTTTTTTATTATATTGATGGTAATGCTATATGGATATTCTGGTTCCCTTATGTAGAACCAAATGAGCCATTGGACAACTGACAAAATAAGATTTTTAGTGCGTACCGCTCCTGGATTGGGCCCAGGGCCTGTCACATATTTATCTAATCCAAGTAGGAACATTTACGGGACACTTTCTAATAGGTATTTAGTGGGTGCTTTTTGTAGTGATCTTTTGGTGGGCTTAAGGAGAGGGTTCAGTGATTTTTTTGAGGGACCCTTTTGGCTTAAGCAATAAGTTGGAGTATTATATTTATAAGAGATGGGACCCATTGGGCTGTAGTTTATTAGAGACAAATAAAGACAAATAATGGGCTTGTTTGGCAACTTTACTATTAGAGTCAACTAAGGTAAAGTCTCCGTTTCTCAAAAAAAAAAAAGTCTCATTAAAAGTATTTTAATTCAAATTTCTCACTATATTTAAAAAAAAGTAAAAAAATAATATTATTTCTTCACAAAAAAAAACTCTACTTTTTAATAAAAAAATAAAAAAATTTATCATAAATAAATAAAAATAAAATACCATCGTAACCCACTTATGATGCCCCCGAAACACAGCAACACAGCCCCTCCTAACGACTAGTTCGCATGGAAGGGAAGAGTTGTGCTTTGCGGACAACTAATAGACTTAGAAAACCAGCACACGACTCAATCCCCTCCTCACTATCGTGTCAGCCCTTTTCTCTTATAAAACTCTTCCCTTCTTACCATTTTCATCTTTCTTCACCTCCACTTCACTCCAGACCTTAACCCGAGTCTTGGACAAGGAGACTATTACGATAGAAAGGAGAATCAAAGGAAGAGAAGCAAGGAACAACAAGGATTTAATCTTGTGGATGAAATATTTCTTCCCTCCAGATCAATAAGGCGACACTAGTGTATTTGAGGTGATTAAGCATTCAAATCTATATGAAAATTCCATGGTATTTTCTGTAAAGGGGGTTAGTGGAAACCTTAATTGATTGATCTTTGGAATAATTGATGTGTATGCATGCTAGAATAAGAGGGTTTATTGGAGAGATTGACGAATATGGATTGTAGGATACCCTAACCATTGATCGATCTTTTCTTTTCATGATATACAATGAATCTGATTTTCAGTTTGGGTTATTTGTTGTAGGCTAAATGCCCTCACTTTGGTTTTTACTATGGCCGAACTCTATACAGGATGGGGCTATGGTTGACTGCTGCAGAATGGATCGGGTTGTGCTGTTTGTGATAATATTTATATGAATGATAGTTAAAGGAAAATCCTTGACGGAATGTAGACATGCAAATCATGGCTGTTGATGTGTATGATTGGGACTATTCATATTAATATGGAATTAACATTAGCCGACCCTTAACTTGGAATCTTCAAGCGGGCTAAACCATGCAAGGCGTTTGTGGATTTGTCCGAATGACTTTTCACTTCTCTAATTGATTTTCCTATGTTGAAACTCAGGTTTAGGATGTAGACAATGGATAAGATGTGACAGTTGAACATAATTGAATCTCAAAATGGGGAAAAACTGACCTTGGCCGAGCCCCACATTGAGTTGGGGTTATGGTTGAATACAATTAAACCTTTCCAATTATTGAATTGTGCTGTTTGTTACTATTTCCAGGAGGGTATCTGTTTGATGAATTGATCATCTCGATGGAATGAATATTTTTAGGAACCCCATTTAATAGCTTCTAAGCTGGCCAAGGTTTGGGCTGACTGAATCATAGATCTGTGGTGGTTGACATGGTTACACTCTAGGATACATATATTCTGCTGGAATCTCCCATCCTTGATAATAAAGAATATACTTGACAATTTCGACCTTAATGCATCCAATCTGAAACCTAGGTTCTAGCCGCATCCCCTTTTTATTTGGGTATTAGCCATGATTGAGCCTATTGTGTAACGATTTAGCGCCACTCACATTAGTGTTATCTGCTTATATGTTACTTTTGCATGTAATTGTTGATGGCCAATTGGTTGGCATGCTGTATATTGTCTTAGATTCTGAATAACCAGGAATGTATGTTGAATTGATGAGATGCCCTTTTACATGATAGTGTTGATTGACTAATGGCCGCCTGTGTGATTGGAGATACATAGTGGTTCCTGAAACATGTGTTTATACAGAGACCGTGTGATTCCTACGTCAGATCTTGTAATTCATTATGAGTTCTTGTACGTTAATTAAAATTATTGTCACCTATAAAGGTGATGTTTATGTGATTTTCCACACACAACGGATAGCAATACCGTAGCAGAGAGGGGGCAGAGAGATTTCGGGATATGTGTGTGGATGATTACATAACCATCTTGGTTAAAGATTTTATAAGAGAATAAGTGACAAACCCGATGTGAAGTTGATGCTATAAAAAAAAAAAGAGGAGAAAATTGTGTAATATCCATGTAGGTAGAGTTAGTCTGGAATTACTGTGGACCCCTAGATGACGCAACGACCGGATTGATAGATCAATCTCCCGAAGGATTGATCGAATCCAAAGATTCCAGCCTCTAGGGCACAAACGAAACCATAACACACAAGAGATAACTCACGATAACTTGGATTAATTGATAATAAGCATGAAAATAACAATAGGGCTCTTCTGTATATATAGAGCACAATGTTTGCTAATGAGGAAAGGTACTAATTCTAATTAACAATAAAATTAGATAGCAAGCAAAATATGCAATATTACTAATCTATAAAATTAAAAAACGCGAGGCACATGTGGACCCCCATCAGCTGGGTCTGTCAAGGCTTGTGGTTGCGGTTCCCTGTCTTGGATAGGGATTGGACTGCATCAACTCTCCCCGGCTCGAAAGAACTCGACTCCGGCGAGTTAATCGCTTGATAGCGCTAATAAAGATCTGGATTTAGACGCTGGAAATCAGTAGCAGTAATCCAGGTAGCATCGGAGATTGGCCGGTTTTGCCAACGAACAAGGAACTTTTGAAATCCGCCACGACGAGTAGAAGCAATTTGATCATCAAGAACATCAATGATTTTATCAGGCGGTGGCGGAGTAGCTGGTAACGTAATGATTTGCTCATCAGAATCGCCCTCATTATCATGCCCACGATAGAGAGTGAGATCGGCAACATTGAATGTAGGGTTGATACCAATATCAGAAGGCAACTTGAGAGTATATGCATTCGAACTAAACTTCTTCAACACTTTGATTGGACCGTTATTCCTCGGATGTAACTTCTTGTGTGCGCCTGGCGGTAACCTTTCCGGATGAATACGGACCATAACCATGTCTCCTTCAGAAAAACTCTAGGAAACGACGACGTTTGTCAATATGAGCCTTGTAACTATCATTGCTAGCTGCAATATGTCGTCGAACTTCACCATGTATTTGTTGCATGTGTTTGATGAAGTTATCAGCTTCAGCACAAGGGCGTGCTTCAACAGCAATGGGACAAGATCAATAGGCAAGCGCGGTCGAACACCTGTGACTGCTTCAAATGGTGAGATGCCTGTGGACCGATTAACTGAATTGTTGTAAGCAAATTCAGCCATAGGTAGAATCTGATCCCATGTGGTGATATGATCACGTACAAGGCATCGTAACAGTTGTCCAAGGCTTCTATTAACAACTTCAGTTTGGCCATCAGTTTGTGGATGGTAAGCAGTAGAAAAGTGAAGCTTTGTCTTGGCTGTCATCCATAATAATGTCTTCCAAAAGTAACTCATAAATTTGGTGTCACGATCTGAAACAATAGTCTTGGGGAGGCCATGAAGACGGACAACTTCTTTGAAGAATAGTTGAGCTACCTTGTAGGCATCGGACGTGGTGTTGCATGGAATGAAATGTGCCATTTTAGAAAAACGATCAACCACAACAAAGATGGAATCAACTTTCCGTGCAGTCTTTGGAAGGCCTAACACAAAAT
The DNA here is from genome assembly GCA_012931725.1 of Litsea cubeba. NCBI lineage: Eukaryota > Viridiplantae > Streptophyta > Magnoliopsida > Laurales > Lauraceae > Litsea > Litsea cubeba. The sequence goes on from CM022949.1 coordinate 58,883,551, forward strand.
CCATGCTGATATTTTTCCATGGGACATGAGGAATAGGCAAAGGCTGATATAAACCTGTATTTTTCTTGTTACCTTTAGCCAACTGACAGGTGCGACATTTTTCACATATGCTAATAACATTAACTCTCATGCGCGGCCAATAAAAACGATCATCCACAAGAGCGAGTGTCTTGTCACGTCCCAAATGACCACTACAACCTCCGGAATGCAATTCACGAACAACATGTTCTCGAATGGAAGTAGCAGGGAGGCAAAGTTTTTTACCTTGGAATAAGAATCCATCATGTATGCTGTAATGAGGGTGCTTGTCCTTGTCGCCGTTAAGAAAATCCGCATAGATTATGCCGAAATCCTTGTCATTTGTATACTCCTGCTTTATTTGCTCAAAACCTGTTACAGTGACTGCCATAGTATTGAGGAGATGTTTCCGACGACTTAAAGCATTAGCTACCAGATTTTCTTTGCCAGCTATATGACGGAGACTGAATGTGAATTGTTGAAGGTAAGAGCTCCATTTAATTCGACGATCACTGACATGCTGTTCTAACTGTATATGCTTCAACAGTCCGTCTACATGGATGGATTTATTGGGGTCGGCATGTGGACTGACCCCAATGTTCTCATCTATTTTTTGGATGAGAACATTGGGGTCGGTCCACATGCCGACCCCAATAAATCCGTCCATGGGGACTTTTTGATGCTTCAATGCCTCGTGATCGGAATATAAGACAGTCGTTTCCAACCAAGTAATGACGCCAATGTCGCAATGCTTGCACAACGGCGTAGAATTTGAGATCATAAACAGAATATCTGTGTTTGGCATCGGGGAGCTTTTCACTGAAAAATGCAAGCGGGTGACCTTCTTGGCTAAGAAATCCTCCAATGCCGACCTGAGAAGCATCACAAGCAACTTCAAAGACTTTGGTAAAATCTGGAAGTCGTAGGACAGGGGCTTCTGTGATCTTGCACTTGATTTTTCCAAATGCTCTAGTTGCTGCACTTGTCCATTTAAAATCACCCTGTTTCAGACAATTAGTGATTGGAGCCATAATACTGCTGAAATCTCGAATAAACCTTTTATAGAAAGTAGCAAGTCCGTGAAAACTACGAACTTCAGTGAGAGTTTGTGGAATATGCCTATTGAGGATAGCTTGAATCTTGGATGGGTCCATTGCAATACCCTTAGAAGAGACAACAAAGCCAAGGAAAACCACAGAATTGCTCATAAAAGTACACTTCTTCATATTAGCATAGAAGTGTTCCCGGCGAAGAAGTTCAAATATGCTCTTCAAGTGATCAAGATGCTTCCGTTTAGATTTGCTGTAAGTCTAGATATCATCGAAGTAGACAACAACGAACTTTCCAATAAACGGTTTCAACAATTGATTCATAACACGCATGAATGTGCTAGGAGTATTAGAAAGACCAAAAGGCATAATCAGCCATTCATAAAGACCATCTTTAGTTTTAAACGCTGTCTTCCATTCATCACCTAGCCTAATTCTAATTTGATGATAACCACTGCGAAGATCAATCTTAGAAAAAACAGAAGCACTAGTCATAAGATCAAGCATATCATCAAGTCGAGGGATAGGGAAGCGATACTTTACAGTGATTTTATTGATGGCACAACTAGCCACGCACATATGCCAACTTTCATCCTTCTTTGGTGTGAGGAGAGCGGGTACGGCACATGGACTTAGGCTTTCCCGAATATAGCCCCGTAGCAATAGATCATCAACTTGTTTCTTGAGTTCAGCATGTTCGGAAGGGCTCATCTGATGAGCACGAAGGTTAGGGAGAGATGCTCCAGGAGTTAAATCTATTGCATGCTGGATGTCTCGCATTGGCGGCAATTCATTTGGAAGCAAATCAGGAATTAAATCAGAAAATTCATTGAGCAACGGTTGTACCACTTGAGGAGTGGACGGCGTGGAGTCTTCATTTGATTCGGTCACCTATCTGGCAACCAAAGCATACATCACACCTTGCTCTTGACTTTCAACTGCAAATTGCGCATGGTGAGGATGTGAGGAGAGGCAGTAGGAGTGGATTTCTTTGTAGAGAATGGAGTTTCCATGGGCTTCAATTGAATTCGGTGTCCATTCCATTTGAAAGTGTAGGTGTTATCCGAATGATCAGTGATGACCTTCAAGCGCTTTAGCCAAGGTCGGCCAAATAAGATGTGGGCTACATTCATCGGAATAACATCACACTTGACATTATCTTCATACGAGCCCATCTTCAAGGGAACAATGCACTGGCGGTTGACGGGAATTGAATAATCATTTACCCATGCAACTCTGTAAGGTCTCGGGTGCTTTATAGTTTGCAATTGAAGTTTATCAACTGCAATCTTTGGATATGACACTCATAGCACTTCCACCATCAATGATGGCATTGCAAGCTCTTCCTTTACAAGTGACACTTGTTCTGAATATTGGAGCTTGGTTTTCATCGTCTTCCTCAATACCATCTGCAACCAATAGGCGGCGGTGAAGGAAAAGTAATGGGCTGTCTGTCAACACAGGCCCATTATAATATTGATCCATCCTTGGCCCATCTATAAAGCCCATCGTATTATAAGTCTTGTACAGCAATACATACTAAGTTTGATAGATACTAGATTGATACTAGATTGACTTGTACAGCAATACATGCTAAAATAGGATATCTAATTGATTGTAATTGTAGCCCAAGATTGGGCATTTCTGATCTATAAATACAAATGGTGAATCCTCAAGGAGATCATCAAATTCCATTCAATCTTTGTTATTACTCTTCTGGCTTGTTCGTGACACTGTCATCATCAGCTGTGAAGACCTCAAGTGCGGACTCTGGTTCTATTTGAAGTTGTGCGTCAGGTTTCTCCATTTCAATTTCCTCATCATATTGTTCTTCATCACAAGGTTCCCTGTCACAATGCAGATTCCTGTGAGGACATTCTCTAGCATAATGACCCCAGTTTTTGCAAAAATGGCAGACAATGTCGCGCTTAGCGGCTATTCCAGTGCCTCTAGCATTATTCTGATTTGTTGTCCACTTCTGATTGAGCTGAGGATTCTGTGGACCCTGTGGTGGAGCTTGTTGCTGCCTTTGGAGTTGGTTCTGTGGTTGGTTTGGAGGTGGTTGGAAATGACCCTTGCTGAATTGACCCCTAATCCCTCCCCCATCTCTTTTTTCCAATGTTTCGTAGTTGGTTTTTGCAATCGACCACCTAGATGCTCTGATACCAATTGACGCAGCGACCGGATTGATAGATCAATCTCCGAAGGATTGATCGAATCCAAAGATTCCAGCCTCTAGGGCACAAATGAAACCATAACACACAAGATATAACTCACGATAACTTGGATTAATTGATAATAAGCATGAAAATAACAATAGAGCTCTTCTGTATATATAGAGTATAATGTTTGCTAATGAGGAAAGCTACTAATTCTAATTAACAATAAAATTAGTAAGCAAGCAAACTAAGCAATATTACTAATCTATAAAATTAGAAAACGCTAGGCACATGTGGACCCCATCAGCTGGGTCCATCAAGGCTTGTGGTTGCGGGTCCCTGTCTTGAATAGGGATTGGACTGCATCACCAGACCACTAGAACTGTGTGAAGATGATGTCATTCGTACGAACAGCTTGTGTATTTATATGTCGTCTGACTTCATGTCAGCCGTGGATATGTCTTCTGAAATTGTGTCAGCCGTGGATGATTGCCTGACCTTATGACAGCCGTGTTTATCGATTTTCTGACTTTGAGTCAGCTGTGGGAGGACCTGATCCTCTGGTACCGCTGTTATGTTTGGGCCGACGGGCCACAATGATATGTGCACAAAAGTATTTGAGGTACCCGTGTGCGATCTTGTACGTGTGGTACTTGATCCCGTGTTGGCTGGTGCTACAGATGGTTAGATGGTTGTAATAAAAGATGATGAACGCGAATTCATGATACTATAAATATTGTGAGATGCTATGCTACTTGACTTGCATAATTTATTAATGTTTCGTGTTATTAAATTTATTGTGTTTATTATTCAACTGAACTTGAATGTTTATGATGCAGGGACCATGAACATTAGCCTAAGCTGAGGGTCTGAGGTCAAAAAACAAATTAATTTTCTAAATTTAAGAATATAAAATAGCGTTAAATTCAACCCAAGTTATATTAAATCCCTAGTTTTCAGTCATGCTATAATTGCAAGCCTGCTTACAATCCTGCATGCAAGTCCCCTGTCTCAATTTTGATTGAGGTTTCCTTTGCAATGTTCAAGCTCCACTAGTCTAGGGATCACCTTTTATTCAACCAGATTGTTCTTGAACTTCCTCCTCGCAAGGATACCAAGAAAAGGGTATGTGCAAAATGGGCCAGTCACAAGGTATAAGGTTGTAAAAAGTTGTAGCATAATTAATATAGAGTTCCTTGTTTGGAGGTATGTTTGGAAATTAATAAATAGTAGTGGGCAGCATGTAAATACCTCAACAGTGCTTTAACATAGAATCTGCCAAGTGTTGGAATGGTGATGTCGACCAAAGGATACCTCACATGGGGTAGTGGACTGGTGTATGGGATGGGATGGTATGGCAGACAGGTGGCATGGATGGAAGGAAGACTACCATTGGATGGGAATGGTTGCCAGCTGTATGAGTTTTCGTATTAGTGGAGTCCGGATGTGGGGTTCTGGTACAACTTTGACATGGCGATATGGAAGAATAATAATCGGATGGGGTATATTGGGTTTTGGGTTGGGTTGATTATGGTTTGGCACTGTATTGGGGAAGAAAGAAAAATGGAAGAAAATAACAAAGAGCAAGAGAAGAAGAAGATTACCTTGGATTCGCACTAAGAGGGGCTTCACACCAGATCCATTTGCTGGAGATTCTCAAACAAAGCTTGTATATTTCATTAGGTCTAAAGAAGCCAAAGCCTGTACAATGATATTTATAGAGAAAAAGAAAGCCCTAAATCTGATCCTAGCCACTAATAACAATCTACGACAAAGATAATAAACACTTAAATAAAATCTCTAATTACAAATAATATCATATAATCCATTAAAAATATCCTTAAAGTGGGGCGCCCATATAATTGGGTGTAATGGCCCACAAACTTCTAATAGCAGCCCACCTGCATCTTTCCGGGATGGGCCTTCCTGATATCATGCAGATGGGGTCTTCTACTCTAATCATCCTTGTGTGGGGTCTTCAACTATTTACCGGGGATGTGGATTGATGTGATCTGACCGCTGATCTATGATGAGAGTGCGAACTAATGGTAGATCCGCTCTGATATGTTGATCCAACGGTGGATCTCCTCCATCATGATAATTCAACGGTGGATCTCCTCCAAAATGATGACCCAACGGTGGATCTTCTCCAAAATGATGATCCAGCTGTGGATCTCCTCCAAATCCTTGATTTGTACCTAGATAAATGTCATCCAACCACAAAGACGGATGGCCAGGAGTTTTTTCTTTCTTCTTTGGTATATTTTCCAAAGGGAGGATCTCATGTCCTCATCAGTTTATCACTCGGTATCCATTGACTCCTGGATTGTCCCTTCTAGGTAACCAGAACTTAAGAGACCGAGGAATATAATGATATTGATGACTAGGAGATAGGCTTTGGCATGCGTACTTGAGAGGATGGGATCATCTAGAATATTGAAGAGCAATAATTTTCTTTATTGATTTAGTCAGTTAGTATAGATTACTTAAAGATCGTAGTGGTTTATTTTATTTAAAGACGACGAATTGTTTTGATGAGTAAATGGTGGATTTTTACTATAATACATGTTCAAGTTATTTACTAGGAAATGCCTAATGCCTTATGTGAACTTATTTGATTTATGCATGGTGAATATTGCCTATTAGTCACCACCCGGAATCCAATAGGGCCCCGAAATTCGGGTATGCATGTGTAACAGTTTGATGTTGAGTCTTGGATTACAATCCAATCCTAAGGTCTAGATTGCCGGTAGGCATCACTATCCAACTATATGTAGTCATAGGGTCTTTGATGTCTCCTGGCTGTCATAACCCTGGCATTACTTCAGTTTATGGACATCGAATGCCTTAAGTCAACACCTTTTGGCTTGGCGTGGTCGGATGTTGAATTCCGGGCATCCATTTAGGTGTATGTTAGGGTCCCAAACTAGGTCCAAAAGTTCCAAAAAATCTCGAGTCCTATGGTTGCTTCATGGTTACCTGACGGGTAGCCGTGAACCACTTAAGACCAGCCGTAGTGTTACAACTTTGGAATCAACTCTCAAGTTGAGTTTCGCAGTGTCTGCAACGTTAGCTAACGGTTAGCCGTAAGGTAACCTATGGTTAGCTTACCATTAGCCATAGTACAAACTGCAAAATTTGCATAGTTCTACCTTTGCAATTGTGGGACTCAAATGTCTCCAAGGTGACCATACGGTCGGCCTTATGGCTAGCTGTAAAGGCACCTATGGTTAGCTGTAGTACAAATGTCCCAGAAGCTTAGTTTTGTGAAAGCCACCGCTGTGTAAAATAAGGTGGTTCACGGTGGGCTTACGGTTAGCCGTAGAGCCTTCCATGGCTAGCCGTAGGCTCCATAACTTCTAAAGCTTGAATTCGAAATGGTGTTTTTCAGGTGGGATTGTTTCCCATTTCATTCTAGGCTTCAGAGGCATGTTCAATACAATAAAAGCTCCCAAGCTTATATACAATTTCAACTTCCTAGACATTTAAGGATTCGTATTTCCATTAAAAAAAAAAAGAAAAAGAAAAAAAAAAGAATCACACATAGAGCTTGACCTGCATCCTATTAGGAATCATCAATAAAGCATGCATGCGTGATAATTATAAGTGCTTAGTTGCCTTAGTTTGGTGCTCTACCCAAATTCAACTGATTCCAAGCTATTACTACTCAAATCGAGCTCTAGAGTGAAACTGCCCAAATCTCTAAACGTTCAAGAACTCCTACAATGGTGAAATAGAGGAATGGACTCAAGGGATGCATGCAACAAATCTAAGATCCTCTAACTAATTTCAAACACAAGGGAAGAGATTTCTTACCAATGGAGTGAAGAAGAGATGAAATGAACTATTATGGCTTGTAGAAGGTGTAGTTGAGGAAGAAGATTATCTTTGGCTTGAAAAAAAAAATCCAAAATGCAATAGCTCCTTGATCGATTGGAAGCAAGAAGAGAGGATTGGTGGATAAGAGAGAGTTCCAGCTAAGTTCAAGCAACAAGACAGAGTGAGGATCGATTGGGTTGAGGTTGTGTTTTGGCGTGAAGTTCTGGAAATTTCAAATAGGTCCATATAGCTAAAGTGAGTTATGGAACTTAGTAAATGGGCTGGAAATGTATCTTTAAGGCTTCAAATGGACTTGGTCAAAACACGGAAGTTGGTTGGGGCAGAATTCTCTACCCAACAACCCAAAATCACCCCTTTCTGAAATTACGGACAACCCCTCCTGAAATTACAAAAAAGGTCCTTTTTGCTACCTAACTTGGTTCAAAACCCCTCTAATCTACCTAACCAATCAATCACCACACAAAAACACTAATTAGTATTTAATCAACATTAATTAGCTATTAATCACGATTAAGAAGGGTTGGGGTCTTACAACTGGAACATCTTTCAATCAGCCTACTTAAAGTTATGTCCAAACCAATAATATGATTTCTCATCTTGTTGATAAATTATAAATAAAAGTATTATGCGCTTCTAAGAGTAAGAGAAAAGGTTATTTTGTTAGCTTTGTCAATAACCACTTTCTTACCTTTTTCTGCAGTCACATTTACTTGTTCCAACATGATAATTACATGTCTTGCTCATGGCTCAATTGATCTGCTTTGCAAGTTAAATTGACATCCATTCTAATAGTATCATTAGCATCTAAATGTTTTGCTAAGTTGTTGCTTAAAAAAATGCGAATCAATTTTATGAAGAGCAAAATAATAAAAATATATGATAGGCGCCATGTCAACAACGAAATTTTTGTGCAGTGTGAGAAGGCCTTGCAGGTAAATTGGTCTAAACTTGTAGAAGTTAAAGGAAAAGTAAAAACTGGAGGCCTTTGAAAAGTATATCCAAGAGCTTCCTCGATCTTGCAACCGTGCCTTGATGGTAAGATTTTTTTAATTCCCATTTAATCTGTCAAGTGGAAACCATAAAAATCATGGATACTGTAGTTATTTGTGGGAAATGTAATCAGGTGGAAAAGTTCCTGATACAAGAAATTTAATATTAAAATCTCCTAGGATAGAAATAAGGGGAAAATTACTGGACTTTGCTAATAGTTGCATTGTGAAAAATGTACGAGTATTTTAGTATCTGCTAGTACTCGCATTGTGAAAAATGTACGAGTATTTTAATATCTGCCATCACACTCTTCTTTCCTTCATAGTGTCCATGAGGTATTCTTTTTTCATGATGGCTTTTCGTGCAAACTCCCCTACATATCTATTAATGTGCTTGATAAATCCATGACTTATTGATATTTAGTCCTGAAAATATGTTATTGGGGTGTAATTTTACCTTATGGTTTTATTTCTTTTTTTTAAAATATTTCCTGAAGATTACTTGTGGAAAGGAGTCTCTTTTTTATGCCATGTCTTCACTTTCCTTCATTTTTAGAAGTTTGTCTGTTAAAGTACTCTTAAAGGAAACGTATTAGACTTGATGATCAAGCAAGAACCCCAATGCAGAGAAAGAAAAGGAAAGGAGAATAGATTTTTTTAAAGGCAGTAAGTTCATTTTAAAGATAGTGAAATTGGAAATGAGAGAGAATTATTAAAATAGGGCACTTGGGAGAGAGTGAGTTGAAGTAATGTAATCCCAGAATATTGTGGCAGTGTGATAAAAGCAGTGAAAAAGACAACATATACTAACAGATATTCTGCAAATAATGAAGAATTTTTTAATTAGTTAATTTGCCTCACCTCTAAAGGATAGGCATTTTGGGTGTGTTGGTTACCAACTTGAGATGGTGTCAGAGCCAACATGTTCTGGGTTCAAATCCATAGATGACCAAAAAAAAGGCCCCATGTCGCGTCTTGTTCGGGTGTGTGCTTCGAGTCCCGGTGGTGTTTAAGTAGTTAATATGTCGCACCTCTAATGCCTAGGGATTTTGGGTGTATTGTTTAGCAACTTGAGACCAATAATAGTTTTTTTTTTTTGGAAGGTAATTTTGTTATATTATAGACAAAACATTACGAAGCACAGAACCATGTTTCTTGGCATTGTGTGCTCAACAACTGAGTGCAAACGCAAAGAAACAGAAGCCCAGGTGAAAGAAGGAAACAAAAATGGGAACAACCCAGTACAAGGGCGAGCCAGCCCACAGCACCCAGGCAAAGCGCCCCCCCCGCCCCCCCCGCCCGGCCCCCAAAAAAAAAAAAAAAAAAAAAAAAAAAGCACTGCTCACTTCGTGGACCAAGCAAAACTGAGAAGGAAGCTCAGAGAGGTTTAATGTTCCTAATCTGTGCAACCGCTCTGGAATGGATGAAACCGGCATCTGAACTGATGCACCTGAAAGAGGCTTGGTCCTGGTTGACGAGTGCGGCTACCTTTCTAGCTTAGAACCTCTTATGCCATGGAGAAAGCTTTGGATTGGCAAGGGGAATATGAGAATTTTACAATGAATAGAGAGGATCAGCTTGGAGATGAATTTAGCACCTTAGGAGATGGTGAAAGCAGCAACAAAAATATCTTCTTCCATGACTGATCTTGCCCACGGTTCCATGTTAGAATCAATTTTGAAGAAAACCCCACTGAAAGACCATCCTGGACAGATATGAATGAATTCCACTCTTTGTTAGCCTAGCCCAGGAGCTTTGTGACATTGGTAGGACCACCCAAAGAGCATTGATAGGAGAGGAAGCATCATGACACGATACTTGGCTCTGGTTCTGAGCTGGTGCAGAATATCTCTCAGAACTGGGTCCCAAGGCCTACAAACATTCCGGAAAATGCATTAATTATGTTCATTCCAAACATTCCAAACTACAGAAGAAAAACACAGCTTGGAAAGGGTTATGTCTCCTTTCTTACAGTGTCTACAGATGTCTATAAACCATCTCACAGCAGACAGCTTAAACAATGGTTACATTGGTTGCAGGATCTTGCTGATTTATGCAAAATTTGGAGGCGACTGAATCCTAAATCAGATAGGTAAAGGGCAGGCAGCGAGCAGATTGGTTGAGCTTTGCATAATGAGGTTGTAAAAGATGCAATTAACGTGTCCATTTGGATGCCTATGGAAGCCAAAACCTCCTTGGTTTTAAGCCCATTAGGAATGGCCATCCAGAGAAATTGTTTTTGGAAGGTGGTAACAATTATATATATTAAAATGAAAAGTTAATACAACGACGTGCATTGAATGATAACATCCAAGTAGTGCTGGTGTAAGAGATATGTACCAGGCATCACCCTTGAGGCCCAGCAATCTAATGACAACACTTAAATTGCATACGCGATCAACCCCTTGCTTAGCTAATGTGTCTGTCATCCCATAGCAGACCTAATAACATGCTAACATGCTGGAAAAAAAAGAAGAAAAGAACACAAGACTCCAATGATATATGTTTAATCTCATTAAAATAGAACTGCATTTTTCAAGGGACTTTGAAAGCTTTTGCCCAAGCTACGACATTGAAAGAATCACTTTCTACGATGAAGCTAAACCGGAAAGAGTAACAATTGATGCGAAGAGCTTCTAAAATGGCCAAAAGGTCCAAAACTTCTTCGTCATTGGAGTCTTTAACTGATCCAAGCCCTAGGGTTAGTGCTTCCATGGAAGTGCCAAGGCATGTGTCCGTAGAGACTATGTGAGATCTCCGCAGAGATTTCAACACGAGGACGCACCTCAATGGAATAAACCAATTCTATTTCTATTAATCAAGTTTGAGATTTCCATCTCCTACATTGCATATAAATAGGAGAGCACATTTAGCAGAACACATTTAGCGGCTAAGAAAACCTAATCCTAATTACAACTCTTTCGATAAAATTAGAAACCTACTACCAACTAATTAGGGAAATAAAAGGAATATTTTTTATATTCCTATCTTGGGTGGTCCCATTCCAAGTTATTAACCCCCACATTTTTTGAAAACATGTACAACACCTCTCCTTTGTGATTTCTAAGAACATAGCCAATATTAGCCGGCCTGAAATAATATAGCCAATACTAGCCGGCCCTGGTTTACCACGAGTTGCTTCGTCCACATTCTACATGAAATTATGATGCAAAACTAAGCATGGCATCTGTCATAGTCAAAACACACATAATGCATAAAAACAATGGGAATGATAAATGCATTAGTCTAAGCATGGCATATAATTAGATTATTCGTGGTTCTAAACCCTAGATGCTTAACCATCAAGATCAATCAAACATAAGTTAGCTACTCTTAAATTCAATTGAACATAACATGGTTGGCATGGCTTATACACAACTTATCAATTAAAAGCATGGTTTAGAATTTCAACTAGTAAAACTGAATTCTTAATTAAAAGATGCCAAAAGAGACTACATAGAACTAGGCTAGGGTTTCAATTACACCCTAGCCCTAAAAAAATTAGCTGCTCATGTCTGGAATGAAAAATAACATAAAAAATAAAGTCATAGAAAGAACTCTGAAGAATGAAAAAGAAGAAGTATTCGGCCAGCAGCTTGTGTGGTTTTTCTTCTTCCTCCAAAAGCTCTCCAAGGTGGCTTGTATGGCAGCTATGATGTGGTGATGATGGTGCTGGTCGTCCACCTCTATGATGTCCTTTTATACTTTTGCAATAACCCTCTTTAATGAAGATAATCCTTGTATGATTAGGTCTCTAACTTGCTTTACAATTAGGCTTCCTAATTAGAATGAAATAGGAGTCTTCTTTCTTGATTAGCAAGACTTCCTAAATCTAGCCCCACTTGTATCTTCTAGAAAATTCTTCACATGGACGCACAAATCTGAGAATTAATTGCAAGAAACTAAATTTGAAGCTTTATAATAAAAGTGGGCCCATATGATGCGTGCAACATTGAGTGTGCGACCCCCTTTGGACTTCTAAATTGGCTTGAATTCTTGCTTTAAACTTTCCTTATTTTTCACTTTCCTTTCTTGATTAAGCTTTCTTGTTCTCCAATTCTTTCCTTCTAATTTGAATTGTAAGTTCCAAAAGAATTAGAAAGTAGTCTTTGAAATCTGAAACGGCTTGGATGGACCCACCATGACTCATTCTTTGGGATTCACGCCTACTTCATAAATTCTTCTCTTTTAGCTCCTTATGACCTTTTCATAAAAATTAACATAGACTGTAAAATCAAATAAAACAACTATTTACTAGCACAAGATCAATCAAATATTAGGGCTTTAATTGCAAACAATTAATAACTTATCAAATTCCCCCAAACTTAAATTAAACATTGTCCCCAATGTTGTAAAATAACATTGCAAAAAAGTAATTAGAAAGACAAGGAAAAGGGTAAAAGAACTTAGTTGGATGTAGAGTACATCGCCAGCTCTGAATCGCCATCCTCAACTTTTTCTTGCAAAGATCTGGGCTACCTCCCAGTAGTGCTTTCTTTATAGTCTTCAGCCGGACTTGGCTTCTCTATCAAGCTGAAAGGGAATCAGTGAAAGCACATCCACATCCTTGTCAAAATTCTGCTTCCAATAGGGCTTGAGCCTATGTCCATTGACTTTGAACTTGTTGCCATTCTTTGGATTATAGATCTTAATAGCCCCATGCTCAAATACCCGAGTGACATCGAAGGGGCCACACCATCTGGACTTCAGCTTCCTTGGAAATAATTTGAGTCTTGAAAAACCCTGGAACTCTTCGTCTTCTGCCCAAAGAAAAAGAGAATAAAAAGAAAAAAAGAGAAAATTCCCACAAATGGCAGAAGGCAGAGTCCTTCACTGAAACCAGACAGCCATTCTGCTCAGACTGTTGGCCTGAAATCGCCAACTTAGACCGCTGCAACGGAAAATCGAAACCCTAAATGGGTTCTATGCTCAAGCCAAAACCAAAAGGACTAGTGTCCATGCCAAAGTCAGACCACGCATTAAGTCCTCACAGAGCAAGCATAAGGAGAGGAGAAAAAACGAAAATCTTCAGCAGAAGGAGATTATCTCCCACAAGCGCCGAAAAAGGAATATGCAAACGCGTTGTAAAAAAAAAAAAAAGAGAGAAAGAGAAGTTACACTTCTGAAAAGGATGCTTACCAGCCATTGTCTCCGAAGCGAATGGTAGAAATCGCGAAAGAAACTTGAGAAAAAAGATTCTGGCGCGCGGAATACTCTGGGGCGTCTGAAAATTCTGGGAGTCTTTAACTTTGAAGTGAAAAAGAGGCGAAGATCCCTTTATAATATCTGACGCCTCGATTTTCGCAAAGGCGCCGGCTGTGGAGTTAAGAGTTCAGCTGCTACTCCGGAAACAGAACGACGCCCAACGGCTATTATGGAAACGAAACGACGCCCAACGGCCATCCCGAAATCACTTCAGTGTCCAGGGTATAAAGCAAGCAGAAACCAAAGACTGGCTGGTCAGCGCGCAGTTCGAGGAGATGCCGTTTGGATTTCCAACTACTTTTCGAAATCCGTAAAGCCGCCAAAATTCAAAAGTGACCTCATCATAACGGTTCATTCGGAAATACCTTCGAATAGACTGGTCATATGCTCAATTTGGAGTTAATTTGCCTACGCAACCACCCAAATCCCGTCAAAATGCAATCAATGCCAAAAATCCTAAGCTTTTTCATTCATTCATGACAAAATCAGCTTACTTTTCATCTCCAAAAGAGAAAATCCTTCAAAAAGAAAGTTGTACTACACCTGTTGGGGTCCTTCCTTGGGCTTTTCCTCATAATCCCTGCAGAGATGCAAATAAATGATATCTGTGAAAAAACAGGGCATGAGCAGCTTTTAAGAAAAATTCTCTACCTTTCCATCAGAAGTACAAATTTGTGAAATTCTCGAGGCACAATGATTACCATGACACTTCAATCATTGTACCTTGAGGGCGGCATTTGTTGACATACAAAAAAATTCCATCTGCCCATACGTAACCTTCCCCAAGGAAAATTACTCATTTCTCCATAAGGAAATGATGACATTGAAGTCTGGCCGGCCACAACAAAAGAACTCCCCAGCGGCTATTGACTACAAGGCCCATCGGCCGTTGCAACCCTTGAACACACTGGCCGCTCAAAGCAATGAAGCAGCCGCTGGTCTCCCAGTCAAGGAGTGACCGCTGGATGTCACGTACACTGGCCGCCACACTTCTTTCCTCTCGGCTACTTGTTGCCCGTGATCTCCCTGGAACTGGCCGATTTAAAGGGGACCTGCAACTTTTTCCACTGAAGACAGTTTTGAAAACCACCTCCACTCCATGATCTCCAACAGTTATAGCTCGTCAAAGGATATAAAAGGGAGACTTAGGAGAGCGTGAAACCCCCCTCAGATCTAGCAAAAAAGCCGAGAAACTCTGTTATTTTTGAAACTCTCTCCTCCTTCAACAGTAAGGTGAGAATCAAGCAGTAATGGACGCTTCTCTTGGGACCTGGGCGACAGCTTCCTAAAGGCAGCCTTTGTTCCTCCCACCATGGAGAAAGGACGGAGATTGTCTATGCTGTTTTGAGGCAGACTTCTCTGATTAATCCTTTTTCCTTAATAGTGGTGGTGAATTACAAAGGCTGCCCGAAGAAGCCAAATTGCAGACTTTTCCAATTCCGTCTCCAGCGAACTCTTGGAAACAGCGGACTCCTCTTCTTTCCCTTCAATGTATATCTCCTTTGTTTTGATCTCCTAGGCCTGGCGAGGGGGTTGTATGAAAAATTATAAACAACATGCACTCAGAAAGTGAAGCAACGAAGAGCCCATGTAAATAAAAGTGGGGACGACTCTTGCGTGAGCAAACATTCGCGCGAGTCGTCTTCACATCTTTCTGTAACGTTCAAAGGATGGAATAAAAGAAGTTTCAACACAAGAGCCTTCGTTTTACATTTCCCCCTTTCCACCCCCTTTTTTGGGTGAAACAAAATTGCTCGAGGGACATGGTCCGACTCAAGCGACATGAAGAAGGCAGAAAGCCATAGAAGGTACAGTTGTTCTAATCGCAAGTATGGTAGGACCAGAATGAGTGTTCCAGTGACTGCTAGAAGCAATTGTAAACCTTAATTCAAATCACCAAGAAGCAAGGCTCACTCGAGGTAAGATGAATATAAGGTTGGAGGTACAAATGTGTCGGTCGCGAATATAGTAGACCCGAAAGGGCGTACTAGCACCACTAGGCACAAATGTTGGAGAAAACAAGTGTGTCGGTCGTGAATACAGTAGACCCAAAAGGGCGTACTAGCACCGCTAGGCACAAATGTTGGAAATTACATCCATGGAATGGACACAAGATGGGATTTTGAATAGGTCAAGATTGGATTCATCGAAGAGAGCAAATGCCACTAATAAAAAAGGTTTTGTCCATTATGATGCCATTGGTCGTCGCATCAGGGTTTCTCGTAAAGTTATTTTATTTGAAAATCAGTATTTTTTTCATACTCACTTGGATTGTCCTCATCCATCTTCACCTGCTCTCTTACCGGGTTTTTCAGATAAAACAACTGTTATTAGGTTTCATCCTGACTTTGTTTATCATCGTCGGGAAAAACCTACTGCTGCAGATGCCCGTCCTCCTGATCCTCCGTCGGCAGCTGGTTCCATAACTCCTCATATCCTGCGTTGCTCGTCAAGAACTTCTAGACCACCTGAGCGGTATGGATTTACCCACACTTGATGACAACCCTTTCTTCCATCTCTATCCCAAGTTCTTATTTGTAGGCAGTACAACATGATAGTTGGAACCAAGCTATGAAGGCAGAATTAGATGCATTGGATCAAAATCACACATGGGACATTGTGGATTGTCCTTCAGCAATTAAACCCATTGGTTGCAAATGGATCTACTCAATTAAACTTAAATTCGATGGCTCATTGGATAGACACAAAGCTCGACTCGTGGCACTCGGCAACAGGCAAGAATATGGGATTGACGACGAGGAGACTTTTGCACCTATGGCAAAAATGACTACAGTTCGGTTGCTTCTCGCCATTGCTGCCTTATCTTGGCCATTATACCAAATGGATGTCAAAGATGCCTTTCTCCATGTGGATCTGAATGAAGAGGTCTATATGCAGATACCACAGGGAATCACCTCTCCCTCTAAGAAATCTGCCCGTTGCCTACGGAAGTCTCTTTATGGTCTGAAGCAAGCTCCTCGGGCCTGGTTCGAAACTTTTAGGGGTCGCCTATGCACGAGTGGCTTTACTCAAAGCCCTTACTATCTGTCTCTTTTTCTGCAAACAACATCTACTGGTGTTACTGTTCTTTTTGTGTATGTTGACAACATTATTATCACTGGCACTGATGATGGTATGATCAAGTCTATCCACCAAGCTTCTCTTAGGGATTCTTTCCATATGAAGGATTTGGGCCCCTTGCATTATTTTTTGGGGTTAGAAGTTCATCAATCTCCCAAAGGCTTGTTCCTTATTCAACACAAATACACATGATATTATTGAGCTTGCTGATCTCCATGACTATTCGCCCGTTGATACTCCTGTCGAGGTCAATCTAAACTTGAGTAAAGATGATGATGACCTTCTTCCTCATCCACATACTTATAGGCGCTTGGTGGTAGTCTTGTCTATCTCACCATCACTCGACCGGATATCACCTATGCCGTCAATCTTGTGAGCCAATTCATGACATCTCCTAGACACCTTCATCTTACTGCTGTCAAGCGCATTATCCGATATTTGTTGGGCACTGTCACTCGTGGTTTATATTATCCCAAGGATAATCCTCTTCAGTTGACCGCTTATGCAGACGCTGACTGGGCGGGCTGTCAGGATACACATCGATCTACTACTAGTTGGTGCATGTATCTCAGAAATGCAAGAAACAAGAGCGTGTTTCTCGATCTTCCACAGAGGCTAAGTACAGGGCAATGTCTTCTGCCTGTTCTGAAATCTTATGGCTCAGGGGACTTCTCTCAAATCTCGGCTTTGCTCAATCATTTCCTACTTCATTGCATGCAGATAATACTAGGGCTATCAGGATCACTGAAAATCCCGTCTTCAATGAACATACCAAACATATTGAAGTGGACTATCGCTTTATTCGGGATGAATTTAAGCGTGATGTCATTTCTTTATCTCAAGTTCCTACTGAGCTTCATTTTGCTGATATCTTCACCAAAGGACTTCCTCGGCATCGACATTAGTTTCTGGTTACCAAATTGCTGCTCTATGACGCCCTAGCATCAATTTGAGAGAGGGGGGGGGGGGGGGGGGGGGGGTGTCAATCAAGCCTATCTGCGCAGGCCCAATTGGGCCCAATAATTGTATTGTAGTTTGATACTGTGTTTTAGTTAAGATACAATTAGTCTAAGTCATAACTTAAGTACTCTTTCTATATTAGGTAGCTGAAATTTAGGAATTGTATTTGTATTAGGATTCTATTAATAGGGTATTAAACCCTTATATAATGAGACTAGATGGAACCCTAAGGGGGACACACGATTTCAGCACTTTCTCTCTCTCTCTCTATATATATATATGCGTGTTCTATATTACATCTTCTCAAATTGACATTAACAAGGTCAATTAGTGAACCCATTTTACATGGCATAGGTTTTCCGAATTTTAATGCTTGGAAGGATATGTGATGGGAAAGAGGTGAAATTTGAATGTTAAGTTGCTAGGGTCCCTATCCTCTTCTTCCCGGTATGCAAGGCCTTAATGAGAAAACCTGAAGAGGAAAAGTGAATTGAGAAGTTTTTTTCCACAAGTTGGCCAACTGAGATCAAGTTAGCAGTTAATGTGGAACATAATAAACATTGGATAGTTGCATCACTATATTGAGGGGTGGATGTAGTTATGGTTTTATATTCCTGAAATGTTCAATTTTTGACCATTAGCAGCCAGAATCTGTTGATTCTTTTATAGGTTGTGAAAAATCCAAACTATTTTCAATGGATGTCATATGATTAGAATACCCAAGTCTATAAACCATGAATAAGCATGAATGGAAGAAAAAGTGGGAAGTGTAGTGGGATGATACCAACCAGAAAGACCCATACAGGTGAGAACGTAGAGGCAATTGAACTTTGTATCATAGTTGGAATTTGATCTGTTTTTGGTGTCAGCAGTAGAGAAAGAAACCTCTGTTTTTTCATGAGAACCTTGTGCCTGAAATGCAGTTTGTCCTTATGGCCATTTCGCTAATAATTTTATTGTGCCTTTGAGTTTGCTGTTTGCATTCAGAAATAATGTGGCCTATCCTTTTGCAATAGGCACATGTTTTGTTATTTTATAGTTTTTTTTTTTTTATTTACAATTTCTAGTCGAGTGTCCATTTCATTTATGATCAAAGCATTGATGGATATCTTTTTGGTATGATTTACTTTTGGCAATAAGAAGAGCAGTATCAGCAGATGTAGGTATAACTAAATATGCTTTTTATCCAGTTCCATTGAGGCCTGCGACTGCAATTGTAGTTCCTCACATATGACTTCATGGATGCAAGCATGAAGTTCTGGGAGTACTTTATTCATTAGAGCCGCCTAAATCGCATCAAATTTTGGATGGAGGTTCAAGAGAAACTGGTGAATATATGGGATTCTTCTAGGAGTCGAAGTGCATGAGTTTGAAGTTCAAGGGGACCATCAACCAGAATTATCAACTTTTTTGGTCCAACGGGTTGAAAACCCTTTGTAATAATTTTGAACAGATTGCTCCCCTTGACCCAATTCAGTGTCCAGAAAATATTTTCAGACCTTGTTTGTTTGAATTTATAATTTTCTGAAGTGTTTCTTTCTCCAAGTTGGAGGTTCTCTAGAGAGGCCAATATTTGGTTCCACGGAGTCGAAATCCAAGTGACTGCTTTTTATTTCGGCTGGTTTTCTCATCAGAAGGGAATGGGACTGATCCATTAAAAAAGCCACCCAATTCTTGTCCTTCCACAAAATATTTGAGGTGAAAGGACCATTCCATTTAAGTTTTCCAATTTAGTTTGACTGGAATAACTTCAATTTGGCCCATTGGGGCAACAAATATTCAAGGGGAATAAAAGAAATATATTGTGCTTGGGCTGGGTGAATTGTGATGTTAGACTACAGTGCTGATATATCCTGCTAGAAGAGTTCCAAACAAGGATCAGCTTCCAGATCTAAGAAGACTGATCAGTGATGTACCTTTGTGCAAAATCTTGAAAAAATGATGACAATCCAGCAAAGATGGATGGTTGTGATTACATCTGCTAAAAGAAACAACTGTTGAAGAGTAGAATTTCCAAAACTTGTAGCAAATTATCTCAGAAAACTCTGAAAAAAAGTTGTGAAACCTTCAGAGGGATATACCAGATCTTTAACTTTTATTGAGGTATAATGAACCAGATTCAGCCAACCAGGTGCAGTGCAGGCAATTAGATCCTGAATTCTAAGAAAAAAAGGATTTCTGAAGATTTCTGGAGATTTAACTCTACAGATATATCGCACAACCCAGCTAGCTAACTGTTATGAAGAGTCTTTCTGATCAGTGGGCCCCACTAGAGATGAGGGGAATCTGAAATTCTAGATCTGATATGGACGCTGTTTGAAGAGATAAAACAAGAGGAACGGTAGATCTGATTCCTAAAATCATATCATTGATTCATTCTCACAGAAAACTTGCAAATGACAACATATCAAGAATTAATTGGTTTCTTGTATCAGTTTGTTAGGTAGGTATGTTTTCTGGCCCCCTACATTTGCAATCTTGCTATTGGTTTCCAATAATTGACTAATTTCGGATTCATATCTCGATTCCTGGAGACTAATGCCTTTTAAGTTCTGAGTAAATGTGGTGAAAAGTGCTGTAGGATCTACAGATATGTGGTGGTAGTTAATTGGGATTATAGGAATCCAATATGAACATCATAAATGACAAAGATGGAGGAGTGAAGGGATACATTTTCGGGGACATTTAAATTGTTATTGGAATTCCAGGCTCACAATGATTTGGTAATCAAGAGAAAAGGAAGTGCTTGGTGGGCTTAATGAAGAATAACAAGATTCCATTCAAGGTATGAAGTGGGACAATGATCTAGGATCAAATTATGAGCATGATTGACATTGCTAGTGGTTAGTGGATAATTGCATCTAAGTTTCGATTGTTGGGTCTATGATGCTCAGATACAACATGAATATGATAGGGACAGTCCATGGATAGAAATTAGAACACTTACATGGATTTTACACTTAACAATGAAGTATCGGATTTGTTACAACATGGATATGTTGCTGTTTTGAGGCATTTAGTTATCATAGCTAGGTGTAGTCAATTGGACGTTACCGGAGAGGTCAGACATGAATTGCTATTATTATTGTCATTACTATCATTTTTTTTTTGTTTGGAAAAAATTGGTTAGTGAAACAAATCGCAGAAAGGGACAAAAGACTCTAGTACATGAGTTATCTGTTTCATCAAAGTAAAAGAAAAAAAAAAGGTTAAGAAAATTTTTCCTTCAAATGTCAAAAAGCATCTCTTGCAGCATCTTTTTTTTTTTTTTTTTATAATGGAGGGTGTCCTAGCTCTTTGGGCTGGACTAATCCCTACGGGCCTAGGGGAAGCCGGGTAAATCCCCTGTGGCCCCAGTGTGGTATCGCAGTTTCGAACCCTCAACTCCGAGAGCAAACCGTGGTCCTAAGCCAACTGAGTTGCCCCGCGGGGTTATCTCTTGCATCATGTTTGACCCTATAAACACTGTTGTCCCTATGTATCCCATACATCTTTGACCCTATAAAGTATAAACACTGTTATCCCAATGTATCCAATACATCTTTGATGATGTAACGACCCGGAATCCAGGGCTCACAAATCCCTTGTCGTTTGCAATGACTATGAGCACCATATCCATATAAATAGGTGAAATCATCACTGCATAATAATTTGAGCATTTACCTAAGCATTTCCACTTATTTAATTAAAATGTTTGAATCCAAGTAATAATAAATCAAGCCAATAAAGCCTTAAAAAGATCCAATTGAAAATTGTAAATGTCTGACATGAATCAACTGAAGAATTAAAACTAATGCTACTAAAACAATCTGGTGAGTCTCATCGTCGCTCAGCCAAATATATCAATACCTATTTCTTCATCATTGGGACCCTCATGCATCCCTATGTTTTGGTTACCTGGATTGAGGCGAAAACAGCAATCGGTATTACTGAGTGAATAGAGTTATAAGTTTACATGTATGTGCAACATTACAAAATAGAGAGTTTTTTTTATTTTTTATTTTTTATTTATTATTTATTTTTTTATTTTTTAACATCGTACAAGGAAAAAAATACTGTTTTTTTTTTTTTGAACATCATACAAAATAGAGAGTATTTCACAATTAAAACATAATAAAGACTTTTCAATTGAGAATAGGTTAAGGTTTCTAATACTAGCCATAGTACCACCACCTAACCACGGTATGGCATGGGCTTTTAATTCATACATCTCAAGGATGCCTCTTGTAACATGAGAGGGTTGAGCTACAGTCAGTCAAATGGTTAACGTGCTAGTAAAACAACGCAACTGGCCTAATATTCAGAGAAATTACGCGGTCGGCCTAAAAGCCAACGCAAGTAACCATTCTCTTAGCCTCACGTGCTAGTGATCTAGGGGTGTACCATAGGTGGGTCCACAAAATTCATTTTCACGAATTTCTAGTTGGTCCAAGCTTCCATAACGAGGTAGCCGAAATCAGCCCTTTACACGACACCTTGATTTATTATGCCCCGCACCACCTCATGATTGGTATGCTGTTGTGTAAAGGCAATTGCATGCTAACCCCTTTATAGTTTGGAGATGTTTCCACAATTCCAGGAAGTATAACTTTTAACATATGTAAAATGAACAATTGAAAATCATGTACAATATTATACAACGACCTTAAAAGCTTGTAATAAGTCATATTTTATAGTTGCAGAAAGAGTTCTACAATTTCAGCATATCAATCATTTAATCAGATCATTAGATAGCATCATCATTGAAAATCATTGATCTCAAGAGAATTATGAAGACGACCCTCAATACCGGTGAAAGTAGAACTGATTCAGTCAAGCCCTACTCTATGTAGGGAATTCGGACATCCCAAATTTCTCAAAAGAGGGGTCCGGTCATGTCGACTATGGCCTAGACCGAAATAATGTTTCAGCCAGCCTCCGTTTGTACGACTAGGTACTTGCTAATCTGAAACTACTTGATACAATCTGACATTCATAACATTTCCATCATACAATTTTATGTGACATGAATAACTCCTGCATAATCCCCAAAACCAGCAATGGTATTGTTCTTATAAATATGAAACTGCTCATTGAATCAATCTACAACTTTAGCATGAATACATATCATTGGATCAGCGAGAATTGGGGTTCTAATAGATCAGCCCAACTACTAATCTATGAGGTTTCAATCATAAGACCAAACCTAAACATGATATCCTACCCAATGTTTCAGCCGGCCAATATCTGAAACCAGTTTGTATGGTAGGCCAAGACCAAAGCCTTCATATTCCAATCCGCCATGGGGTTTTGAACCCAAAACTTCAGTCGGCTATGGGTTTTTGAACCAAAGGTACATTCAGCCATGGTTTCGGACTCTATTCCCATTATTCGTCTCATAGAACGTCATCATATTGCCCCACCAGCCATCAATTCTACAGGATACCAGTTATAGGGCAGCAATTCCACAGTCGACCCACATTCGCACACCATATATAATAGTCACGTTGGCCTTATTAAAAACTTTTACCCAACTGTCAATCAAATAAAAACCATTTACGACAGTTGGCCATGGTTTGGAACTACCAATTCGACCCATGGATTGACATTCATATTACATTCAGCCACCCCAAAATTAATAATATAACAATTGGCTATGGAGTTTAACCCCAAGTCCCAGTTGGCCATTGAGTTTCCATCCATAAATCATCACCACCACAGTTGACAGTCATAGAATATCAAGAATTAGGTTCTAAGCACATCAATTTGGAAGAAAAACCCATTGATACCAGTAGATCCAGAAGTCTACTGACCTTTGTGACATTCAGAGACATTCTAGAAAGAATGCTAGAACGATAGAGGAAGAGTCTTGTGAAAATATTCTCATTCGATCTATTGTCTTCTTGGATTTCTCTTCTTTATATAGACTTTACATTGCCTAAGTTTAGGCTACAAATCACTACAAATCATGGAATCAAGATCTAATTAGATCTCTAAGAATGGAAGGACATCCTAGTATATACGTAGTTATCTTCTGACTAGATCCCATATATACAAGTGGGCTGGGCCTATTATCATACAAGTGGGCTGAGTCTATTATCATACAAGTTTACACTTTAACACCCCCCCCCTCAAATTGATGCGGAGAATCAACCAGCAACAATTTGCGAACCAGGAATTCATGCCGCGGCCTTGGAAGACCCTTGGTAAAGATATCAGCAAGTTGGAACTCAGTGGAAATATGAGGAAGAGAAATGACTTTGCGATCATACTCGTCCCGAATGAAGTGACAGTCCACTTCAATATACTTGGTCCGCTCATGAAACATAGGATTTTCAGCGATTCGAATGGCACTTGTGTTGTCAGCATGAAGAGGAGTCGATTGAGTTTGGGAGAATCCAAGCTCTGAGAGCAACCCACGGAGCCATAGGATCTCAGAACAAGCGGAAGACATGGCCCGGTATTCTGATTCCGTGGAAGATTTGGAAACTTTATCTTGCTTTTTACATTTCCAGGATATCAAGGCGTCTCCCAAGTAAACACACCATCCTGTGGTAGAGCGGCGTGTGTCCGGACAGCCGGCCCAATCCGCGTCAGAATAAGCAGTGAGAGTAAGTGGTGTGCCAACTGGAAAAAATAAGTCGCGGGTAGAGGTACCAAGGATATATCGAATAATCCGTTTGACTGCCACCAAATGATGATGCCGCGGGGCTGTCGTAAACTGACTGACCAGATTAACAGCATAAGAGAGATCTGGTCGAGTAATGGTTAGGTAAACAAGGCTACCAACCAAACGACGATAGAATGTAGGATCGGGAAGGAGATCGCCGTCTTGTTGCCGAAGCTTGGCATTTACTTCCAATGGGGTGTCGACTGGGCTAGAATCACCGAGATCGGCGATATCCACTAGGTCAGTAGCATATTTGTGCTGATGAAGAAACAAGCCTTTCTTTGATTGATGAACTTCCAAACCCAAGAAATAATTCAAAGGTCCCAAATCCTTCATATGAAACTTATCTTGCAGAGAGGCCTGTATTTGTCGAATCATATCACTGTGAGGGCCAGTAATAATGATATCATCTACATACACAAGGAGAATTGTGGATCCTCGGGATGAATGAAGTGTGAACATCGAAGGATCATACGGGCTCTGTATAAAAGAAAGCTGAAGGAGAGTGGTTCGGAACTTGTCGAACCAGGCTCGGGGTGCCTGTTTAAGGCCATATAAGGAGCGTCTTAAACGAGCGACATCGGTCTTGGAAGAAGAAGGAATGCCATTAGGGAGACGCATGTAGACTTCTTCTTTAAGATCCCCATGAAGAAATGCATTCTTCACATCCATCTGGTATAGAGGCCATGACTGAGAGGCAGCTA
The DNA here is from genome assembly GCA_012931725.1 of Litsea cubeba. Lineage (NCBI taxonomy): Eukaryota > Viridiplantae > Streptophyta > Magnoliopsida > Laurales > Lauraceae > Litsea > Litsea cubeba. Next base: position 58,908,205 of record CM022949.1, read on the forward strand.
TTGCGAGAACTGTACGGACAGTTGTCATTTTGGCCACCGGAGCAAAAGTCTCCTCATAGTCGATACCATACTCCTGCCTGTTTCCAAGTGCAATTAGACGGGCTTTATAGCGATCCAAGGATCCATCAGACTTCAATTTCACTGAGTATACCCACTTGCATCCAATGGGTTTGACAGATGAAGGACAGGTAACAATGTCCCATGTATGATTTGTTTGAAGAGCAGTAAGTTCTTCCTGCATAGCCTTTATCCAACAATCATGCTGCACTGCCTGAGAGTACGAGTTAGGGATAGAAATAGAAGACAAAGTGGTTAATAATGAAGCATGAGTAAAACCATAACGATCAGGTGGCTTTATGTGGCGAATTGATCGGCGAAGAGCAAGAGGCTCCGGAGGTCGATGAGGTGCAGGATCAGGGGCAGGAGGCTCCAGAGGTGGATCAGGTGCAGGATCAGGTGCAGTCAGGGTAGGCGTAGCGAGAGACCCATAGGCAGTATCATCTGTAACATTCCGTCGTTTATACACAAAATTTGGCTTAAAACGAGTAACAGGTGAAGGCATTGCATCTGAAAAGGATGGTAAAAAAGAGAATGAGACAAAGTCATTCGAATCACCATGCATTGGAAAGAAATATTGATTTTAAAAAAACACGACATTGCGAGACACCCGAATTCTTTTGGCTGTAGAATCATAACATAGATAGCCTTTTTGATTAAGAGCATAACCAAGAAAGGCACAGATGGAGGATTGAGCTGTTAACTTAGTGCGCTCAGTGGGAGGAAGAAGAACAAAACAAACACACCCAAAAGGACGAAGATGATCATAGAGAGGATTCTTTTGAAAGAGTCTAAAAAACGGTGTCTGGTTGTCTAATCGAGATGAGGGTAAGCGATTTATGACATGCACAGTGGTTGAGAGGGCTTCGGGCCAAAACCTAGTGGGAACAGAAGATGCTAACAAAAGTGAACGAGCAATATCCAAGAGATGTCGGTTTTTCTGTTCAGACACACCATTTTGTTGGGGGGGTGTAAGGACAAGATCGCTGGGAGATAACGCCTTTGGATTGCAAAAATGATTGAAAGTCCTTAGAAACATACTCCCCCCCTGAATCAAACCTAAGAATTTTAATGGTAGTGGAAAATTGATTCTCAACATAAGACAAGAAAACTTTAAAAACCGAGAAAACATCAGACTTAGCATGCAAAAAATAAATCCAAGTAAAACGACTATAATCATCAATGAATGTAACAAAGTATTTATAATGAGAATGAGAGATAACAGGTGCAATACCCCAGACATCACTATGAACAATATCAAAACATTTCATTGCTAAAGAATCATGAAGAGGAAAGGGAAGGGTTTTCCCTTTCCCCATCTTGCAGCTATCACAATTAAAGGAAACATCCTTAAAAGAAACTTGATTATCATTAATTAAACCAGAATTTAATAAAAACATCAAAGTTTTGGAATTAGGATGTCCGAAACGATTATGCCACAACTGGCATTTATTATGACGAAATTGAGAGAACAAAGCAGACTCCGAAGGGGGTTTTTCTTGTGACGAAATCTGGAGAGGAAACAGTCGTCCCTGCTTAGGGCCCTTCGCTAGCACCTTCCCCGATACTTGATCCTGCACAACACAACCAGATCGAGAAAAAAGGATGGAGCAATTACTATCAACAAGTTGACCAACGGATAATAAATTTGTGGTTAAGCGAGGGGAAAGAAAAACATTATGCAAGGGCAAGGAGTGAGGAACCTGGCCAACAGCAGTAATGGGAACACTGCCACCATCAGCAGTATTGATGCAAAGGTCTCCATCATACTCCTTAATATGAGTCATATTGGCAGGAGAGTGTGTCATATGATTGGAGGCCCCTGAATCAATATACCAGGTGGATACTGAAGATGTTGGTTTACCTGACAGGCCAAGGGCAGAGAAAGCATTTATGATCATTTGTTGGACCATTTCAGGAGTAAGGGTAGAAGAAGAAGTGGCAGCAGGTAGTGCAGGCATGGCTGGTGAAGAAGCTTCAGGAAGATGTGCAGAGTACGCTCTCTGTTGCTGTGGCTTATTCTGAGGTCTTGTCCGGCATCAACATCGATAGGAGCCGCCTGAGGAGCATTCTGTGTAAGTGCTGTCTGAGTCACCAAGCGCTGTTCCTCTCTAAGGAGTTCGCCCAAACATGATTCGAGTGAGGGGGATGGCACCCGGCTCATTAAGTTGGAGCGGACAGTTTCAAATTGTGGCCGTAACTTCATCAGAAATTGATCCCGCTGACTCGTCTGATGAATCTCTTGAATAGAGGATAAGGAGGCAGCAGGGAGGTCAGCATAAATAATCTCAGCGTAATCAGTCCACAGACTTGTAAACTGAGAGTAGTAATCCTGTATCGACAAGGTCCCTTGAACAAACTGCGAGATTTCATGTTCTAAATGAAACCTGCGAGCAGAATTTTCCTGCAAATATATCTTCTTTAAATAGAGCCACATTTCTTTGGCAGTCTTATATGGGCGAAGGTTCAGGATAAACTGTGCATCAACGGACCCCAATATCCAGGTCATGATCTGCCAATCTTTAACCTCCCATTTTGCTAGGAGCTTTTCATCAGTAGGTTTGGGATCCGAATCATCAAGATGTCCCCAGAGTTCTTTACCTTTAAGGTAAATTTGAAATTGAAAAGCCCAAGTGGTATAGTTTTTACCATTAAACTTGATCAAAATGATATCACCTTTCTCCATAATATCAATGCAGAGATATTCTTAGCAAGAAAAAACAGCAACAACAATCCTACTACCAGCACAATAAATTTGCAACTTGAAAACACACTAACAGCCACAATAAGGTGCAGATTTCCACCAGACAGCACGAATCAGTAACAATGATCACTAATCAGAAGCACTAACAATACCAATCAGTACTAATCAGAGGGACTAACAGTAGCAATACCACAGGGATATGCAGATTGAGAGGCTGATTAAGCATTCAACATGAAACATCACACAAACGGTGCAAAAATTCCAAAACAGTGCCAAACGAACTGACTGTTTGAGGCTAGATCTGTGTGTGGGACCCACAGAGTGGTCTAATCATAGATCAAGGCTGAGTGTCTTGAAGAAGATCAATTGGACTTCCTCCAGTCCAAGTTTGATGAGCAACAGGTACAGATCCACAAAACTGGACGGTCTGGATGAAAACTATCTGACACTTAAATATTAGAATCGACAGAGGAAAAGAAGCCTGAAACCAACCTTAAATGGTGAAGAAAAAATCCAGAAAAATTCTTAAAAAGATCCTTGAGGTCTGTCGAACATAACTGAGTGAATCGATGGTGGTCCACTGTTTGATCAGTGGTGGGCCACTGTTGATCAGTGGACAATCAGCAGTGAAGAAGAGTCTCGCCAGTAAGTCACCTTGATCAGAGATATTCCAGGTAGAGAGAAGAGAAGAAACGAAGAGATAAATCTTTAGGAGTCTCTCAGAATGAAGAAAATCTCTTAGAACCAAAGCTCTGATACCATGACATTCAGAGACATTCTAGAAAGAATGCTAGAACGATAGAGGAAGAGTCTTGTGAAAATATTCTCATTCGATCTATTGTCTTCTTGGATTTCTCTTCTTTATATAGACTTTACATTGCCTAAGTTTAGGCTACAAATCACTACAAATCATGGAATCAAGATCTAATTAGATCTCTAAGAATGGAAGGACATCCTAGTATATACGTAGTTATCTTCTGACTAGATCCCATATATACAAGTGGGCTGGGCCTATTATCATACAAGTTTACACTTTAACACTTTGATGGAAAACAGTGGCTCTGGCGATGTGAGGAAGACTAAAAGACATAAATCCAAGGGTTCTAGCTGCTAGTTCCACTCCTCTCCTTTTAGTTCTCCTCAAATCCCTTCAAATTCTCTAGTGTTTTAGTAGAAAGGAAGGCTATGAAGAGAAAAAGATCGTGTGAAGAGCTCCATAGGGCAAGATCTTTTAATATAGTTTAGAGCTCCTTCCCTTATTCTACTTAAACTCTTGTCCCAAGGAAAGTCCACTTTCTATTTCAGTAAGAAGCCTTCAATGAAGCATGCTCAAGTCTCTTCCTGGGATAGGGGTGTTGCGCACTCCTCAAAGAGATTGGGTCCCACCGAGTGCAATAAAAATCTTCAAATCCTAATCCAAGGTCCCATCTCCCTCTTGGTTAAGGAGCTCTAAGCTCTTTTTTTAAAGGGTCCCACTAATAACAACTTAAACCCCAATATATACAAGGGAACTTGAAATCAACCAATGAGTGGTCCCTACATAAATATGAATAAATAAGGGATCACACTAAATAAAATCCATAAGCAAAATACAACAATTAATTCAGCCGAATTTAATATTTATTCAATATAAATCAAGATTTAAGAGCTAGGCATTTATTAAAATAAACACAAAATTCCTAACCTCTAATTGGACTTAGGGATACTACAGATGAACCTGCAGTTTAATGCGCCTATCTTTTTAGTATGTCAAAAATAGCTAGAATAGACAACAACCTCGCGTTGTGTATGCATATTTTAGATGCTCGTTACAATCTCCTGTACCCCTGTTTATTGTGCTTTATGAATAACTTTCAATAATCAATATTTTGATAAACTGTGTGCTAAAATTGCGAAGAGCCACTCTGAGTGCCTTAATCTCAGCATTGTTTGATTCTATTTCTCCTGCTAACCTTGGGAATGCCAATAATGTTTTTCCCTTATCATTGTTTAGCTCTCCAATTCTTGAAAAATGTAGTTTCTGATTTTGAGCCCCATCTACACTAATTTCATAATGCAATGAGGTGGCAGTCATCTTATAGCTTTATTATGTCCTTATTTTGTATTATCTCCTTTCATTTTCTGACGATCTTAGCGTCATTGCTCGAACCTCTTTAAGATATAATGGGTTTGAAGTATATTTCACGATTTAAGGATCTGATGTTAATCAAAAGGGTCCAAAATTGTGTTGAAAGGTTCCAACTACAATATTATGGTCCATTTAAAAAAATGAAAAGAATTTTTACATCACAGAAATCCTGTGGAGAAAGTCATCGAACTAAGGTGGGGCAAGTGAACAGATTAGAGATCAGTATAAAGTTGGTAGGTGTCTTTGTTACGCAAATTTCACAAGAACACATCTGATGAAAGCAAGCCTCTGTATGCTGCAAAGAGCTACCTGATAAGAGTGCTCCCACATCACAACCCCTGTTTGTCCCCTGGTGTACAACGCATTCTAGATTATGATGTGCCTTTGGGCCTGTTTGTTCACATGAGAGGAGTAAGGAGGGGTACGGTTCAAATCAAGAATAAAATTAAAGAGAGTAAGGAGTAGTATGGGTCAGATAAGAAATAAAATGAAAGAGAAGGGGGTTAGAGTGAAAAAGCACAAGACGACAAAATTCTACTCTCCAATTTATCCAAGTTGGGGAGGAGTAAAACAACTTGGCATAAAGTGGGGTAAAACCCCTGCTTAATGTCACATTGAGGTTGGTAATCGATTTGTGGGCATATGCCTGCTTAGGCTTGGGGTGAATTTGGGTTTCGTTCTAATGCCTTGGCTCGCCACGCCCCTTATATGTTTATTACTAAAACTATAAGAGAGGAAGTAGAATGTTTGACTTTGAAATCTCATGTATTTTAGAATTTAGTGGGTTGGGGTTGGGGGAGGTGTTGGCATCTCAAACTTATGACCAGTCATGGGATGAGTTGGGTTTTGATGACATAAATGTAAGGCATGGCGCATTTGGGTTAACCTTAACTCGTACTAAACTCGCCCTGTCGGCATCCCTATTCAGGAGTGTCTATCATCTACTTCTTCCTCTATTTTGGTGAAGGGACCCCCTTCTTATTTGTTTCGAGCTTCCAAGTGTCTTAGATAAGGGGATGCTCTTTCTTTGTTCTTGTTAATGATTGCAATAGAGGCAATGGGAGCTTTGTTGGTAAAGCAAAGGACATTGGTTTGGCAGGAGGTTTCAAGGCGTGGCGCAATGGGGAGGTGGTCATCATTTCAAGGTGCAGGTGATACTATTTATTTTTTAGCTCAGCAACAAGGGAGACAGAGGACTTCATTTCTTTGAAAAGAATTCTGTGTTGCTTTCAGTTGACTCTAGGTTTGCAGATAAGCATGTCAAAGAGTTTATTGGTGGAGGTTGGTTGTTTGGATGAGGTTTCCTAGTCTCCAGCTAATTGTTTTTTTCATTGTATAGTTTGTTGGCTCGCTATTTATTATCTTGATCTTACTGGGGCTAAGCCGAGGTCAATAATGTTTGGGATCTAGTGTTATTGAAAAATCTGAAAAGAAGCTATCTATGAGGACAAGGCAATATTGGGAGAAAAATTCTTTTGATTAAGAAAGTTTTGTCTAATTAGAGGTTATTTATTGCATGCCTTTTTTAAGTTGCCTAAGGTGATGGGAATGAGGTTGGACCAGATTAGGACCTGTGGGAGGGCAAAGTGATATGAAGATTGAAGAGAATGCACCTAACAAAGTGTAATGAGGCAATAAAGGCTAAAGGGTTCAGTGTTTTGAGTCTTTGAAGCCCTGAAAATTAAAATTGGGCGTTCTTTGAAAATTTGGTGGGGGTTTGGCCAAGGGGATGCTTTGTGAAGAAGGATCATTGTAAATAAATCTAGATAGGGTAGGGGGGGGGGGGGGGGGGGGGGGGGGGGGTTGCCGAAATCAGTCCATAGTTATTATGCGTCAGCTTTATGGGGTTTTATTGTCAGTGTTAAGGATGAATCATCTGTTAATAAGGATGTTCAGGCCCATTTAGGCCCATTCTGTATATGTATCATTAGTCAAAGCCTTGTGTACATACTAAGTTTGGCTGCTAATTGTTAGGATCTAGATTTGATATGATTATAATTAGAGCTACTAATTGTTAGGATCTAGATTGGATATGATTGTGTAAATTGATTGTAATTAGGGCCTTCAGCCCCTATTTATATGAAACTCAGTCGATCCTCAAAGGATACGATAATTCATCACATTCACATTCTGTTTTCCATCTCTCAAATTGACATGGTATCAAAGCAGAGTTTTTTTTAATCATCTGTGATCATCTCCTAGTCATCTTCCAAGCGTTGGAAGCCGAGGTTAATCATCTGTGATCATCTCCTAGTCATCTTCCACGCATTGGAAGCCATTGATCTTCTTTGATCATCCCTGATCATATCAGATCCAGACATGGCCCACCTGTGATCATCATCAGCTGCTGCTGGTTGTCATCTTCCAGGATCTGAAATCCTTTCCGAGTTACTTATTTCACTCTGATCATCAAGAAGTGGCCCTGATCACGTCAGATTCAGACATGGCCCACCTGTGATCATAATCACCATACCAGCAGAATCACCCATCTTGGTCGTCTGGTACTCCTCTATTTTATGATCATTTTTTCAAGATTTATGGCTCATCAGAGGTAGGCCATCTATATTTTTTTGTGATATTTATGTTTATCAAGAAGATTTCATCACGGCCGTCCAGTATTGTGGATTTTGATCCAATTGGAGTGGGTCTTCTTCCACTAGTGGCGCATTTTTGTTGTCATTCTATCCTCACTGTCTGATCAGATCTCTGATCTTCATCTGGGGCCCACGTGGAGTTTTTGTCACTCACGACTATGGACGTGTGGAGTTACTGTGTGACTGTTGGCAAGTGACTGTTTCGTGTTTACTGTGTGACTGTTTGGCAAGTGACTACTGTCTGCCTATTGGCTGATTGTTGGCTGGTTGTATACCATTTTTTTTGTGTGACTGCTTGTCAATATCTGTGGGTCCCACGTGGTCATCCAGATCTCTTAAAATCTCAGATCTTGGCTTGATTTTTCCTGCTGGTTGTTACATATGGAGAAATCTGAAATCAACTTAATCAAGTTTAATGGCAAAAATTACCCATCTTGGTCCTTTCAATTGGAACTTTACCTAGAGGGTAAGGAATTATGGGGTCATATCTCTGGAACTGATCCACAACCAACAGAAGATGAGAAGAAAATTGTGTCATGGAACACAAAAGATGCTAAGATCAAATCTTGGATTCTTGGGTCCATGGAACCACAATTTTTCATGAACTTAAAACCATACAAAACTGCCCAAGATATGTGGACCTATCTTCAAAAGGTATATCATCAAGGGAATTCTGCCAGACAGTATCAGTTGGAATTTGAAATAGCAAATTATATGCAAGGGACTTCTTCCATTCAAGAATATTATTCTGGTTTTCAGAATTTGTGGACAGAATTAAATGAAATTAAATATGCCAGTGTTTCCGCACAAGCTCTTCCCGAGTTGCAAGTAATACTAGCAACTAGTCATCGGGATCAATTTCTTATGAAATTAAGGCCTCAATATGAATCGATCAGATCTAATCTTATGAGTAGGGTCCCTTCTCCTTCACTGGATGACTGTCTCAATGAATTACTGCGAGAGGAACAGAGACAATTGACGCATTCTGGTACGCTCCATCAAGCTAGTCAGGGGTACCATTGATGTTGCCTATAGTGTACCGACTGCCTTTCAATCACCAACCTCTTCTGTCAGTGTTGGTTATTCTTCCAAGGGGAAACAGCTAAACAGAGATCTGAGTAAAGTACAGTGCTTCAAGTGTCAAACTTTCGGCCTTTTGCAAATCAGTGCAAACAGCGGATCTGCAATTATTGCAAGGCATCTGGACATTCGATCAATGAATGCCGCAAACGTCCTCAAAACAGAAATCCGAAAGCTTACCAGGCGTTCACTACTACTGGCACTATTGGTTAATCTACCACATCTTCTTCAGCACCTGCTTCTGCTGCTCCAGTTTCTCCTGAAATGATCCAACAGATGATTCTCCAGGCCCTTCGCCACTCTTGGTATATCTGGTAAAAAAAATCAATCTTCTTCTCACTGGTATTTTGATTCTGGTGCCTCCAATCATATGACATCATCCTCCAAAAATTTCTCCAAAATTAAACCATATGATGGCCAGATTAAAGTTCATGCTGCTAATGGAACCACTATACCAATTACATCTGTTGGTGATATCTCCCATTCTCTTCCTTTACATGATGTCTTTTGTTCCAAAAATCTTTCTACCAACTTAATTTCTGTTGGTCAATTGGTTGATAATAACTGCAATGTTTGTTTTTCCTCCTCTGGTTGTGTGGTGCAGGATCAGGAGACGGGGAAGGTAATAGTGAAGGGGCCTAAGTGTGGGCGTTTGTTTCCTCTTCACATAGTAACACCGACTCCAGATATGTCCTTGTTTGCTTTATCAGTCGTTTCTAGGAATAATGTGCAGTTGTGGCACAATAGATTAGGCCATCCCAATTCAACCATTTTGTTATCTTTGTTAAATTCTGGTCATATTAATAAAATGAAGTTTTTATCATCAGATGTTGCTATTGATTGCACCACTTGTAAGCTGGGTAAAAGTAAAACTTTGCCTTTTCCTTTACATGTCTCTTCTGCTACCCAAAGTTTTGATTTAATACATAGTGATGTTTGGGGTGTTGCACCAATTATTTCTCATTCACAGTATAAGTACTTCGTAACTTTCATTGATGATTATAGCCGGTTTACATGGATTTATTTTCTACATGCCAAGTCTGAAGTTTTTGATGTATTTAAAAAATTCTTGAGTTATGTTCAAAATCAATTTTCAACATGTATTAAGGCTCTTCGGACCGACTCAGGAGGGGAATATGTGTCCAAACAATTTCAGGAATTTTTACAAGACAGAGGGATTATATCCCAGCGGACTTGTCCCTATACTCCCCAACAAAATGGTGTGGCAGAACGGAAAAAATCGTCATCTTCTAGACATGGTCAGATGTTTATTATTAGAATCTTCCGTTCCACCCAGATTTTGGTCAGAAGCTTTAACCACTGCTATTCATATCATCAATCGTCTTCCTTCTCCAAAACTTCAAAACACATCTCCATATTTTCGTCTTTTCAAAACTGAACCACAATACACAAATTTCCACACTTTTGGTTGTGTTTGTTTTGTTCATCTTCCCACACACGAACGATCCAAGTTATCCGCACAATCTGTAAAATGTGCATTTCTTGGTTATGCTTCCCACCAAAAAGGTTTTGTTTGTTATGACCCCACCTCCAAGCGTATTCGCATTTCTAGAAATGTTGTTTTTTTTGAACATCAGTATTTTTTTCAATCTTATCCTGATTCATCTTCAGAAATCTCTTTTTCTAAAGTACCATCCTTTGATGATGAATGTCTTCCTTCGCCTTTGCGATTTCATCCGGACAAGGTGTATACTCGTCGACAAGGACCAGATCCCACTACTTTACCCCATTTGCAAGAACCGATCCCGAATCCTGCTCCAGCATCAACTTCACCTCAACTTGCTATTCGTCGTTCTGCTCGTATATCTCGTCCACCGGATCGATACGGCTTCTCTCATTCTTCATATTTTGCTACTTTATCATCTGTATCCATTCCTACTTCTTATTCACAAGCAGCAAAACAGGAGTGCTGGAGACAGGCTATGGAAGAAGAACTTAGTGCTCTACAGCAGAACCAAACCTGGGTTACTGTTCCCTGTCCAGCTTCGGTAAAACCTATTGGGAGTAAATGGGTTTACTCTATTAAATTAAAGGCAGATGGTACTTTGGATAGATATAAGGCTAGGCTTTGTGGCCCTTGGCAAACCGACAGGAATATGGCATTGACTATGAAGAGACTTTTGCGCCTGTTGCAAAAATGACTACTGTTCGCACCATCCTTGCTATAGCTGCCTCTCAATCCTGGCCTCTTTTTCAATTTGATGTGAAAAACGCATTCCTTCATGGTGATCTTAAGGAAGAAGTTTACATGCGTTTGCCTCAAGGTTTCACAAAACCATCAGAAAATCAAGTTGCTCTTCTGAAACGATCCTTGTATGGGCTAAAACAAGCACCACGAGCATGGTTTGACAAATTCAAAGATGCTTTACTTAAGCTACAGTTTCAGCAGAGTCCTTATGATCCATCGTTGTTTTTGCATCACGCATCAACAGGAATCACCATCCTTCTTGTCTATGTAGACGATATTATCATCACTGGGACAGATACAGCAACGATTCAAGATCTCCAAGTTTCTCTGCATCAATCTTTCCATATGAAGGATCTGGGCCCTCTACAATATTTCTTGGGATTGGAAGTTCATCACTCCGAGAAAGGGTTGATTTTACATCAACATAAGTATACCATGGATTTGATTGAATCCGCAGGCCTGTCAAAGTCCACTCCTGTGGATACTCCTCTGGAACTGAATCTCAAACTCCATACTGATAGTGGTGATCCCCTGTCTGATCCGACATATTTTCGTCAACTTGTCGGTAGTCTTATATATTTGACTACTACTCGTCCTGACATCAGTTATGCAGTCAACTTGATGAGTCAGTATATGACCAAGCCTCATCATCTACATTTAGCAGCAGTTCGGCGCATCATTCGTTATCTTCTTGGAACTTCTCACCGAGGCTTGTTTTTTCCTGTTGGCTCTCAGATGACTTTGTCTGCCTATTCTGATGCTGATTGGGCAGGTTGTCCTGATACTCGAAGGTCCACCACAGGCTGGTGCATGTTCTTAGGTGATGCTCTTATTTCATGGAAAGTGAAGAAACAGGACAGAGTGTCCAAATCATCAACCGAGGCAGAATACCGGGCCATGTCTGCTGCATGCTCCGAAATTATATGGCTTCGTGGTCTTCTCGAGGAACTGGGGTTCACCCAAAAATCTTCCACCCCATTACATGCGGATAACACCAGTGCCATTCGGATTACTGAGAATCCAGTTTTTCATGAGAGAACTAAACACATCGAGGTGGCTTGTCATTTTATCAGAGATGAATATCTACGCAATGTCATTTCACTCCCGTTTATCTCCTCAAGCCTCCAGACTGCTGACATTTTTACTAAAGCACTTCCTCGACCACGTCATCAATTCTTGACTGACAAATTGATGCTTGTTGACTCATCGGCATCAATTTGAGGGGGGGTGTTAATAAGGATGTTCAGGCCCATTTAGGCCCATTCTGTATATGTATCATTAGTCAAAGCCTTGTGTACATACTAAGTTTGGCTGCTAATTGTTAGGATCTAGATTTGATATGATTATAATTAGAGCTACTAATTGTTAGGATCTAGATTGGATATGATTGTGTAAATTGATTGTAATTAGGGCCTTCAGCCCCTATTTATATGAAACTCAGTCGATCCTCAAAGGATACGACAATTCATCACATTCACATTCTGTTTTCCATCTCTCAAATTGACATCATCCAAGGTGAGAGTGGAGGTCTTCCGTAAGTAGTGGGTGGGTTTTTGAGCCGGGGATGGGAGGGATGTCTGATTTTAGTCTGATGATTGGGTGGGAGGAGCTCTTTTTTTTTTTTTTTTTTTTCTAATGATCAATAAGTAGGTAATCTCTGTAGTGTTTACCCTAGTGTCATTCGAGTGGTGTCTAATAAAGTAATCTCAATCAGGACGGACACTGTAATATGGTTAGGGGGGTCTATATTTCTTTGGTTGGATATTGTCTTTTAGAAGAAGTCATTCAACAAACTACGAATGTTCATACTTTAAAATTTATTTATTTTTGCTAGAGGAAGGATAGAACACTTGCATTAGGAAGCCTCTTTCTTCAGGAAGTTGACGAGAGCGTTCTATTTAGCCTTAAGGGGTCAACTTAACAAGGATCTTCTGGTGCATTGGTATGGTTGGGTTTAGCTCCTTGGCTGGAGCCGTTTTGTTGGTTGGCAGTAACTGGGAAGATCTCTACTACAAATTCCTTAAGAGAAGAAACATGGGGGCATAAAATATTTCAAACACTTGCGTGCTATGCAGAAAGTAGGAGGAATTGATTAATCATCTATTTCTTCATGGTGAGGTTTTTTTTTCACATTTGGAGTAATTTTCTTTGCAGATGCAAGCTAGCGTGGTGTTTCCTCAACACTTTTGCAGAGTTGGTTAAGGCTTGGGGTTTGGGGTCATTTCATCAGCATGGTCTTGTTTGTTATTTTTGGAGGTTGCTTCCTTTCATTATCCTATGTTCAATTTGGTTGGTGTGGAAAGGCATGATCTTTAGGAATTATTTATCTTCTATGAAGTCATATCTTTTGGTGGTAAGTTTGTGAGTGGCCAAATGGATATTGGTCAGGAAGGAGTTTGCTAATCTAAATTTGGATGAAATTTTCTTCAACTAGGAAGCATCATTGTCGTGTGATCCATCGGTTGTAAGGAGGTTGTTATCTTGGTTTGCTCCTTTGCATGGGGTGTTAGAATCTAACGATGATGGAGCAGGCAGAGGATAGCTAGATTCAGCTACTGTTGGTGGGTTCTTTGCTATGATAATTGGAGTCATGCTTCTCTTTTTTATGTATGTGGGAGTTGTTGGAAATAGGTGGGCCTCGCGGATAGGTTTCAAAAACTTTTGACCAACTTGACGCAGTGATCAACTATCCAGAAGGCTATAAACTCAATCCAGGATCCATGTCCTCAATCTCAGACATCATGATCTGTGAATAACTCTATCTAGAAGATAAAAAAGTAGCAACAATCAAGCTCTTACCAATGATAAATTCATTAATTGGCACAAGGGGATAATTAAGATAGCTTCCATCTTGACTATTTAATGTTCCCACAGCTCTACTACCTTGTACCCAAACCACCGAGGTGTTGACCTACAATTGGCCTCGCTCATTGGTGACTCAAAGTAAATGAATAGACAAAGACTTGAGTTCATTAATGTCTCAGGATTGAGAGCCTATTGCTAGGAAATTATGAGAGCAGACTTTAATGTAAAGACAATATTCATAAGTTGCTTCTCATGGTCCTTCAATACATCTAATGTACCAACACTATGATCCAGAATCTTATATTTTGATGATTGAGATAAATCACACTATCTCATAGTGATTAAAGTGTTGCAACCTTGTCAGATGAGATCCAATCTCATCACTGGTTGTGAAGATATTTAAGTATAAGATTTGCTATACATATCTCCCGTATATGGATCTCATCCATACATATGTATTACATCTAATATACTTGTGGACTCCGATTTATCTCATGAAACATTATGTCATTTGTATCGATTATGTGCTAGTAAGTAATAAAACACCATTCATCTCATGAAAGGAAAGCATGATTAGATTGATAAATAAAGAAATAAATCAATTTATTACATCATCTACTAGATTGAGACCACATAAACTAACAATCTCCCACTAGGGCTCAATGCTAGTCAGAGTTGCATCTCATGTCCATCCCGTTTACATGCTGCTCAAAGACTTTGGTGGTCAAAGGCTTAGTAAAGGAATCTGCCAGATTGTCTGCAGAGGCTATCTTGGTGATTGCAATATCACCTCTCTGCACAATCTCTCTGACCAAGTGATACTTCTTCTGTACATGCTTTTGGCTCTTATGGCTCCTGGGTTTCTTGGACTGTGCAACTGCCCTGCTGCTGTCACAGTAAACTGTGAGCGGCTGTCGCGCCAAAAGTACCACTCCAAGTTCCAGAAGGAATCTTTTGAGCCATACTGCTTCCTCAACTGCTTCACAAGCCGCTACATATTCAGCCTCCGAGGTGGAATCAGCGGTACATTCCTGTTTAAAACTCCTCCAGCTGATAGCTCCGCCGCCAAGCATAAACACATCCAAAAGTTGATTTCCTGGAATCCTTGTCTGACATGAAGTCAGAGTCTGTGTATCCGACTGGAATCAACTCATCACTGCCGTAAATCAACATGTAATCTCTAGCCATTCTTAAGTATTTGAGAATGCATTTTACTGCAGTCTAATGGTCAGGACCTGGGTTAGACTGATATCTGTTGACTAGGCCCACTGCATGATAGATATCCGGTCTAGTACATAGCATAGCATACATGAGGCTACCAACAGCCGAAGCGTATTGTATTGCTCTCATCTGTTCCTTTTCCATAGGTGTCTTGGGACACTGATCCTTGGAAAGGTTCATTCCATGTTTGAAAGGTGTGATATCCTTCTTGGAATCTTGCATAGCAAACCGTACTAGTACCTTATCTATGTACGCAGCTTGGGATAAGCCTATCATCCTATTTTTCCGGTCTCGATGGAGTTTGATCCCTAGGATGTAGCTAGTTTCTCCTAAGTCCTTCATATCAAAAGTCTTAGCCAGCCAAACTTTTACTGTTGACAACAATCCTATATCACTCCCTAGGAGAAGGATGTCGTCGATATATAATACTAAAAAAACTACCCTGCCTCCTGCAGTTTTCATGTACACACATGACTCATCCGGATTTTGACAAAAATCAAATGACTTGATTGCCTGGTCAAAACGGATGTTCCAGCTCCGGAATGCCTGCTTCAGTCCATAAATAGGCTTCTACAACTTGCAAACTCTTTGCTCTTGGTTATTAACTATAAAACCGTCTGGCCGCATCATATAGATGTCTTCCTCAAGATGGCCGTTGAGAAACACCATCTTAACATCCATTTGCCAAATCTCGTAATCGAGATGAACTGCAATGGATAAGAGTATCTAGATGGACTTGAGCATGGTTACCGGCGAGAAGGTTTCCTCATAATCGATACCTTCTTTCTGAGTATATCCTTTCGCAACAAGCCTGGCCTTAAAGGTCGCAATTCTTCCATCTCGTCCTCTTTTTCTCTTGTAGACTCACTTGCACCCAATAGGTATAATATTGGCATGTAAGTCACAAGTGTCCAGACCTAATTGGAGTACATGGACTCCATCTCAGTTTTCATAGCATCTTGCCAACGTCCCGAATCTATGTCATTAATTGCTTCATCATAGTTGTAGGGATCCTGTTCCAGTTCTTCTAGGATTGCCTCGCAAGACTCCCAAAAGCGAGAACCTGTCTGGGGGCCTGACAATTCTCCCACAACGACGAGGCACTAGTGTAACTACTGGGTCAGGTATGGGTGAATTCTCTTCAAGTTCGGTCATATTTGGATTTGGAATCGATCGTTCTTGGATTTCTTCCAAGATAACCTTTTCTAGAGATTTCCGGTCAATCATATAATCTTCCTCCAGAAAAACATCAGTGGTGCCGACAAGAACTTTCTGCTCTCTGGGATTATAGAATAACCAACCTTTAGTTCCTTTGGGAAATCCTATAAAAGTGCATACTTCCGACTTCGATTCCAACTTATCCATCTTAACCTTCAGCACGTGTGCCGGACAACCCCAAATATGTAAATGTTGTAGACTAGGCTTTCGCCTGGCCCATAACTCCCGGGGAGTCTTAGGTACATACTTAGATGGTACGAGGTTTAGTATGTACATAGTAGTGTCCAAGGCATGTCCCCAAAAGAATATAGGTAATCCTGAGAAACTCAACATGGACCTGATCATATCTAAAAGAGTCCGATTCCTTCTTTCTGCTACTCCATTCTGTTGAGGCATGCCAGGAGCAGACAATTGGGATAGAATCCCATTTTCTTTTAAGTATCCCATAAAATCAGCAGAGAGATTCTCCTCGATCTGATCGAAGAGTCTTGATACTTTTACCTAACTACTTTTCCGCTTCCGCTCGAAACTCTTTGAACTTTTCAAAAGCCTCGGACTTGCGGTGCATAAGGTATATGTATCCATATCTTGAGTAATCATCGGTGAAAGTGATGAAGTACTCATATCCTCCTCTGGCTTTTACATTTATGGGTCCACACACATTAGTATGTACTAATTCCAATAAATCTTTGGCCCTATTGCTTGGATAAAAAAAGGGTCTTTTGGTCATTTCGCCTTCCAGACAGGACTCGCAGACAGGCATTGGTTCTACCACCAATGAAGGCAAGATACCATCTTTCACTAGCCTGTCAATCCTGTTTAGGTTTATATGACCTAGCCTCAGGTGCCAAAGTTATGTTGGATTAGATGAAGGTGACTTCGTGTTTAATGATGGTCTATTAATTATTTCGGTATCATATATCTCATAAATTGTGGGAGTTAACAAATAAAGCCCATTGGTTACCTTGCCAGAACATATAAAAGTACCGTTCCTCTTTATGACAACTTCAGTACCAAAAGAAATAGAATAACTTTTATTCACCAAACTAGAAACTGAAATTAAATTCCGTTTTAAAGACGGTACATATAGAATGTTTGACAAAACCATTTTATTATCTGAAAAACATAAAGTAATAACTCTCACTGAAACCGCTTCTGCCTTAGCATCAGATCCTAGGTTGACAATGATTTCCCTGTCACTAAGCCTCCTGGTTTTCTGGAACCCCTGCAACGTATTATAGATGTGATTAGTTGCACCAGAGTCAACACACCAGGATTCTGAAGTACCAGTTGCAAAACTAACTTCAGAAACAAGTGACTCAATCATACCCGAGGTCTTTTTCTTAGACAGAAAATCTGGACAATTCCTCTTCCAATGTCCTGTCATACCACAATGGAAACACTTTCCTTTTGCTCCCGCACCCTTAGCCTTTGCCACACCACCAGTAGTGCCATTCTACGCTTTAGGACCCTTGGAAACCGATCTCTTCTTGCTTTTCCGGCCTTTGCCTTTCGGCTTGGACCTGGCAAATGACTTTTCTGTCATTAGGGCAGTTGGCTTTTTCTTCATAATCCCCTCAGTTGCTACTAGCTGGCTAGACAGCTCAGCTAGGGTCAGATTCATGTTATTCATATTATAATTGATCTTAAAATGGTTGAATGAATCTGGTAGCGACTCGAGGATTATTGCTTGGCTAATCCGTGGATTAGGGTGGAGGAGGAACAACAATAAAGAAGCAAATCTCCATTATTGAAAGCCTTCAAAGTTGTTTATTACACCACTCAATCTCCACCTTCACTTTTTAACAAAGATTAAAGAAAAATAAAATTACTCATGGAGCAAGAGAGAGCCTCCCCTTAAAAACAAAAAATTACAAGAAGAAAAAGAAAGATAAATCTTTCAAATTCGTCATCCCCCATATCCCTCCAATTGACCGCCTGTTTTGACCCCCAAAACGTCCGAATTGGGAGATCCTCGTGAGACATGATATTCTTCTCCTTTGAGTCCTCTTTCCAACGCATCTAATCTTGCCTTAATCGGAGCCTTGAGTCACAAGTTATGATCAAAATAGTAAAGCTTGCGCAGAATGGCTACAATTCCGAAAATCTTCTTTCCTTCATGATTTGATCACTTGCTAAAGAATAGCATTCTTATTGATGTCCATGAGATTCCTTCCCTTTCTTTTAAAGTTGATTGCTAACTTTTAGTAACCATTAGCAAGCATTAGATATGGTGGGGGCCACCAAATTCGATCGTCAAAAATAAAAATAAAAATAAATTGTGCCAAGTCTTGAACTCATGAGCTCTAACTTGAAATTCTAGCTCTCCTCCAACAAGCCTATATACTCTTTGTGTAAATCTTTTTTCAAATGGAACTTTAGCTTTAAACCTTTCCGAATTAAGCTCAAATATCCTCAGCGCCTTCTAATTCCTGCATAATAAGAAAAATGCTATAATTAGAACGTTTAAGAAAAAATAAACAACTAGTAAATTCAAATAAAAGGGTAGTTATTAGTATTATGCCATGCATATCAATTATGTTGATCTATGATTCTGCATCAATCGCTGCACCCAGTATATCTAACTCATTCAATGAGTCCATCATTTTCAGCATGTGGTCCTGTACTGGTGTACCTTCAGCCATCTTGGTGCTTATAAGCACCCTCATAGCTGCCTGCCTAGCAGGCTTGCCCTGTTCCGCAAACATCTACTTTAAGTTCGATATACTATTGTATGCAGTCTTAAAGGCTTGATGTAAGTGTTGTAAAACACTAGACATGGATGCCTGTATATAACATTTGGCCATCTCATCGTCTTTGATTCATTTAGCGTAAAGGTCCTTTTGGTCCTGTGGTGCATCCGGCATTGTGGGGGGGGGGGGGGGGGGGGGGGGGGTGGGGGTTAAGGACATTTTTATATCCTAAAGCTGTCAGGACAATATCCAGGTTTCTTTTCCAGTTAATATAGTTGGATCCCATCAACTTATTCTGGTTGAGGATGGTCGCAAGTGGATTAGAAGTATTTGGATGCATGCTTGAAAAAGCTGTAGCACATAACCATACATTTATTAAAAGAATATTAATGACATTAGGGTTTAGTATTCTACCAAATTCATGTGGGAATCTTCATAACCTACTAAATTTAGAATACATCGGAATTCCAATCCCTTAGGACATGCCTCCTTAGGGAGTGCGAATGTCACTTAGATTGGTGCGGATCAAAGTTGGTCAAAATTAGGATTAAGACTATCTATGATCCCCATCATTAATTATTATCTAGGTATCTCATACCAAATAATGTACGACTCCCAATTAGTTTTGGTTTCTAAAATACATGAGGCAAATCCTTGGGGATACTACATCACTATTTTAGTTAAGTGTGACCCACCAACTAGTATTGCATGAGAACCGTTTTGGGCAGCTCCTCCTTGGGGAGTGGGCCTCCATCACGTGTCACCAATACTATCCAATGGATATCCATATCTAGTAACCAGACAAGTAAAAGCCCTCTGTGAGGAACGGCCATACTCTTGATGGTGCGAGGCTAATACTTTCCTTACAATGGACCTATGGTAACCATGTGGATTTATCAATTTAAATGCCCCGCTCCCACTTAATATTTTATAATTGAGGATTTCCCTTTTAAGGTATTAGGGCCTACATATATATAAATATCAAATCATCTCATGATACAATCAAAGATTGGTTCCAACTCAAGTTATATTTAAGGAAAGTTAAGTTTTTAAGATTAGTGTTTCCAATGTGTCCATCTCATGGGTCATCAACACTAATTAGAACACTTTCTAAAAATTAATTTGATTTGACCAATTTTAGTAACTTGCTATGTTTGGATCAGATTTGGAAACATTTTAAATCAAGCTTTCATCCATAAATAGAAAATGCTAAAATAGAAACTAGTCCTCTCCTCCACATGGCCCAAGCGGAATAGATTTCTTGGAATTCTAGCCTTTCCAAAACTTTGGAATTTTTCAAACTCTTTGTGCAACTCCAAAACACTTTTGGTAATCTTCAAACTCTTTGATTAGGAGTCCAACTTCACTTTCCTTCTTCGTCTCGGACATTGCCAGAATTTACAAATTTAGAAAATTACATAAATTCCTATGTCTCTACGATGAGACTTACATGGTAATCTAAATATGGAAATAAAAGGGCTATAGGGAAATTCACCATGCCTTGCCCTTTCATGGAAAATCAAGAAAACCATGATGCCCTTTACACTTAGCCTTAAAATAAACCAAACAACCATAAAAGAAAGCAAAAGACTTGTGGGCCATATGGGGAGGACATAGATAACCTGCAAGTTAGTATCTCATACAACCATACAACTCACAAAACCAGGTTGCCAAATCATAATGGAAAAAAAGATGCCAAATAGAAAAATTCGGATAAAAAATCAAAACATATTGCCCGAGTTCGGCTAGCCGACTTGGCCAGTTCGGTTGGCCGAATTGACCTGTTCGGCTAGCCGAATTGACGAACCCAGAAATTTGGGTTTTTGCAGATTTACTTCCTGCTGATCCCAAAGTGTTCATAATGATCCCAAATACCGTCCAATGGCTTCCTACCATCCTTCCATCATAATTAAACCCTTTTGTGACATACCAAACATGGATTTACTACAAAAAGTAAGCAAACCCATTATTAATATGATCCTTACATAGCCCTAGGTCTATCCTCTTCACATCTCATGCAAAGATTAGATCTAGATAACTGATATAACATGATTAGAGATGAGGTGTGGCTCTAATACCAATTGTTGAAAATAAGTCAGCCTCGCGGATAGGTTTCAAAAACTTTTGACCAACTTGACGCAGTGATCAACTATCCAGAAGGCTATAAACCTAATCCAGGATCCATGTCCTCAATCTCAGACATCATGATCAGTAAATAAATCTATCTAGAAGATAGAAAAACAACAACATTCAAGCAACAAAAATCTACAACATACAAGGAAGTAGATTATAGCTTTGGAGCTCGGTTGTGCTCTAATGGAGAAGTTGCTTCTTTCTTTGATGATGAACTCTTTCACAAATCAAATTAGATTCTCCAAGACTTTTTGATCTTCCACGCTATGACCCGAATAAGAATACTTCTCTCAAGGAGATGGGTGGGATCTCCTAAAGAAAACTATTAGAAACTCTAAACTAGAAGAGGAACTAGAAGAGAGAAGGAGATGTGCAACAACTTGCACTAGAGAGGGGGCTTGGGCTTGAATTCCAAGAGGGATAAGAGTGTGGACGTCCAGCCCTATGTATCTCCTTTTATAGCTCCATGAAGCCTCCTCTTACTAATAATTAATAGAAGTCATACTTCCATAAGAATTAGTAACTATCTTCTTTTACTATTACCACCATTAGAAGTCTCACTTCAAATAGAAATAGTAACTTTCTAATTCCTTCATTTTCGAGTTCAAGTAGAATTAATATCTTTTTAATAACCTGGACTAGCGTGGGGACCACTAAGGATTCAATAGAAAGATGGCTCCAACTGGGACACACGACCCCACATCTCATGTGCAATCCGGGCCCACAGTTAATTGCAAATAACTCCTCTATATAAATGCAATTGAATTCCAGTCTTAAGAACAAATTACATAGAAGACCCTAAACTTCCCTATGACTACATGTAGACCCGTCCATCTATATCCATGGATTAATTGGACCTGTCCTCTAAACTAGATCCACATCTTATTATCCTTGAGCCCCAATTAATTATAATGATCATCGGTATCTATCCAATTAACTCTTAATCGGAATAGGTGCGCACTTACCAATGATAAATTCATTAATTGGCACAAGGGGATAATTAATATAGCTTTCATCTTGACTATTGAATGTTCCCACAGCTCTACTATCATGTACTCAAACCACCGAGGTGTTGACCTACAATTGGCCTCGCTCATTGGTGACTCAAAGTAAATGAATAGATAAAAACTTGAGTTCATTAATGTCTCAGGATTGAGAGCCTATTGCTAGGGAATTATGAGAGCAAACTTTAAAGTAAAGACAGTATTCATAAGGTGCTTCTCATGGTCCTTCAATACATCTAATGTACCACACTATGATCCAGAATCTTATATTCTGATGATCGAGATAAATCACACTATCTCATAGTGATCAAAGTGTTGCAACCTTGTCAGATGAGATGTCCAATCTCATCACTTATTGTGAAGATATTTAAGTATAAGATTTGCTATACATTTCTCCCGTATATGGATCTCATCCATACATATGTATTACATCTAATATACTTGTCGACTCCGATTCATCTAATGAACCATTATTTCATTTGTATTGGTTATGTGCTAGTAAGTAATAAAACACCATTCATCTCATGAAAGGAAAGCATGATTAGATTGATAAATAAAGAAATAAATCAATTTATTGCATCATCTACTGGATTGAGACCACATAAACTAACCGGAGTCAGAGATTCTAAGAGGTGGGCTGTTTTGGAAGCCCTTTATATTTATTTGGGTTCGCCTAATGTGATTGGATGGGTGTCTGATGAACAAGCAAGCCTGTGGAAATTTCAGTTTTATTTTAATGAGATAAAGCAGTTATCATCCCTTATTTTGGTGGCCTTTTTGTTTTGAGGTTCAGTTTGTGACAGACTAACATGGCGGATGCTCTAGCTAAACAAGGGATACATAGAGTTGTTGCTTGGATTGCCTTTGTTATCTAGGTGACTTTGGGTTTGGTGTATCGCTCGTATACTGTGGTTATTGTTGTTTTCCTTGAGGGATTCATTGTTTTGTGTATGATCCGTTTCTATTAATGAAGTTTTTATCCATTATTACTTATTAGAAAAAAAAACCCAATTTTTTTTGTGATCCTAGTATATATCTGATCCCATAGCAACAGTAGTATATGGAAATTGTATAGATGAATTTTGAGTATACTTGTAACACATTTGTATGGACTTCTGTGTCCACTACTCACACCCATGTTTTGTCCAATGTCCAAGTTTCATAGCGTCCTTGAATCTAAGTCTTAAAAATTGACCAGTTTCAGTTTATTAGCACTGAAATGATCATTTGCTAGCTCAGGTTTTAATTATTGCTGTTCCCTTTACTAATAAAAAGCAACTGCTATAGTTTGTGAGAAAAAAAATCTGCCCGCTTGATCCAATATTCTGAATGACTATTATTTGTTAATGTTCATTTGACGGACTAGTAACTGTTGAATAGATAGGACTCATATGAATTAGTTTGGTTATTTAAATTACAATTTTTTTCTTCATAGGTACAATAATAGTTGTTTTAAGACCTATCAGTTACCATATCTTTTAGAGAGCTGTAGTGTTTTTTTTTTTTTGGTTATTTGCAGATTGCTTTAGAGCATTTGTGATGTTGATACTTTTGCATATTGAATTGGATGGTTTATTATTTCTCTAAACTAAATTTTTAAGTGGTTGCCCGTTTTATCAAATTTGTTTTTTCTTAGCTTTTTCTCTCATTTTTTATTGGATTTGTTTTTGTGTTGCAGATCTGCAGCATTTGTACCTGCCAGGTTGGGTGGATCAAATATTATCAAAAGAAGAATGAAGGCAAAAGGCCCTGATATTCCAACGGCATAAGAAGGGCCTCAGTAGTGCTGGTCCTCAGTCTCCTGTTTGTAAACATGAAACTCACACCTCCATATGGTGCTTCTGATAAGAATTTTTCGGTTTACTCAACAAGAAAAAGAAAATCAGACTTTCTGGAGAAACAGTGCTACAATAAACCAAAATCTGATGGCATCTCTGAGCCATTTAGAGGCAGTCAGAGAGACAATTCAGCATATCTTTTGCCAAGAGAGTCAAATTCACAGCATAATGCTAGGACATTTTCTGGAAGAAATGTGTGTGGAACTGCTCTGGGAATGGTGTCAAATCAAAATCTACATTTTATGGACTCTAGTAATGAAGGGTCACAACTTGATAACTGCCAGCTTTATGATCTGAATAAAAACATTTCAATAAGTTTGCAGACCAATGATGGAAACAACCAAGGAGCTGTAGTTGGGAATCTAAATAATACATTAGGGAATGCCCAATTTCTCTCGTTTCTTCATAACGGATCATCACCCTCTCCCTTACCCAAATCACCAGTTCCAGAGATTCCACTGCTGCCTGTTATGCAACTTCAGGCACAAGACATGGTCATCCGAAATGATCACAATATCCAATCATATTCTCGTGCACATAATGCACCTGTAGAAAAGGATCATACTCATTTCAGTTTAAAGAGTCATACTTCTTTCAGTTTAAAGAGTGGGTTGATATTTGAGCAGAGAAGTCATTTCCTTTCAGGAAATGCATCACAAAAATTTTGCAGTTCGCCTTCTGATAGCTTGAAATCATCTCAAGTGTCGCAATACAGTATGTTAAAGAATCAGGAGTCTGGTCATTATGGGAATGAACTTGGAAGATCCAGTATTCAGGATTTTCGTCAAGTTGGATCTGCTAGTGAATTCAAACAGAATGGTCAAAACTCAAATGATGAAGGGGCTAGAGATGTCTCAAATGCTGGAATTGGCAGTTCCCAAACTTCTGCCAGCAGTGCTGGAAAGGAAGCATATGAGTATTCTCCATACCCTACATCGAAAGTAATATCTGCTTCTCCTGATACATTTTTAGGCTTTAATGTAAATGGTAAAGCTGAAGACCAGTTCTGTTCAGTCACAAGTAAAATGGTGATGCCTGAAAAACCTGCTTCTTGTGAGAAAATATGTTTGGGTAATAAAAAAATTTGTAGTGAAGATCAGGTTTCCATGAATTCTGTGATAAAAAATACAAAGAAAACTTGTGAATTAAATATGGAGAATGTGGACCAATACTTCGAGAAGAAAATTCCACCAGATGGCACTGATTGTGACACAGAGAAACTTCTTCAGCATGATGATGATCCTTCTTGTTCTCCAAATTATGATGGAAAAGGTGCAGTACATAATGAAAAAGTGGCTCCAAAGATTATTAAGCTTTGGGATGGTTTACTTCAGCTAAATGCATCAACAACAGTGTCTGCAGTTGCTTTCTTTAAAAGGTTTCTCAAACTACTTAATATTTTTTTTTCTTTTCAGTTGAATTGAATAGTTTGGCGTTGATCAGTTTAGTCATTGCAATCTTAGAAATACCTGATTAAACAATGCTTCTCTGCTGTACTTTGATGTTGCTTCAAGTGGTCTTGTTATGTTATTGAAATACTTAAATCACATTGATGTCTAGACACCAGATATAGAAGACAATCAAGAGTTTTGCAATTCCCTATAAGCATAAAATCTACATACTGAAGTAATACTTGTATATTATTGTCTTTGTTAATAATTATTCGGCATAACTAGATGCTGTCATGCTGATTTCCTGCCTCTGAACAATTTTTTTTCATGATAATAGTTTTCAGAAGAGAACAACATTTTTCCTTTAGTTGTGCATGTCTATCATATAGATGTGTTCTCAGAAATATGGTGGCAGAAGTGTCATCATCATCAAAAGCCTTGTCACATCTGTGTTGGGGTTAGCTACATAAATATTGTTTTTTCATTTTATCTTGAGCTAAAATCCTTGGACAAGTTGGATTTCTTCAGATAATTCCTGAAAACTTCCATCCCCCTTTTCCTTGAGGGGCCATCAACTTGCATGGAAAAACTTTTTCTCACTAGCACCATTGTTGAGCTGCATTGACATGTCCAAACACTCTCAAATGTGTCTCTATTAGTTTATTATCTATTGATGGTACCTCTTGTCAAATACAAACCCAATTTAGGCCCATTTAGGCCCAATATGGTGGAATCCAATCTCGTTGGATTTGGTCAACTATTTGCTTAAGTTTTCCTTTTAAATAGATTGTAATTAGCTGATTTCTCTCTTTCATTAATAATAGATTGTAATTAGATTAGATTAGCTAATTTGTAGCCTTTGAATAGGCAACTGTATTCTATTTAATGGGAGGAAATCTCCAATGTAAAGACACACAAATTTTGTCAATTGAAAAGCTTCTCTTGCATGTCACGATTGTTATGGTATCAGAGCTTATAGATCATCTGTGATTTGTGAGCTGTGATCTTCTCCTCAATCATCTTCCAAACATTGGAAGCCAGAAGTGGATCATCTGTGGTCATTCACCTCAGCCGGATCATCCTGATCAACTCAGATCAGACGTGGCCCACCCGAGATCATCAACACCTCATCAGCGGAAGACTACCATATTGATCGACTGAAGGTTCTTGGATTTATGATGAATTTTTCATGATTTATTGATCATCAGAGGTAGGTCGTCTATCAATTTTTGTGAATATCCATTCTTTTTCAATAGTTTTCATCTCGGCCATTCAAAATCCTTGATCTGGATCTGATCTTCATGAGACCAGTGCCAGTAGTTGAAGAAAACTACTCTCATTCCATCCCCACACTTTGATCTGTACCAAGATCATCCAGTGGGGCCCACGTGTTCATCCAGACACAATCCTGAAGGTCGTCTGGGCTGTTTTTTTCCTCTGTGAACATCTGATTCATATCAGATTGATGCTGCTGCTGCTGGTAATTCATTCTACTGCTCTTGGAAGACAATCTTGTGTTTCAGACACAAAAATCATTAGTGAATGTCGCCGCCGTCCACAGAATCGGACTCCAAATGCCTATGCTGCCACGACAGCCTCTCCTCCTGCTGATGCTGCATCCACATCTGTGCCTTCACAGCCTGGTCCCTCTTCCTCTCCTCTCACTCCCGAATTAGTTCAACAAATGATTGTCAATGCATTTTCTGCACTTGGCATCACAGGTACATCTAAAAACTCTTCTTCCATTTGGTATCTTGATTCCGGCGCTTCAAATCACCTTACTCATTCCAGTGCACAACTCTCTAGTTTGACAAAATATACTGGCAATACTCACGTTCAAACAGCCGATGGAGGACACCTTCCTATTACTGCCATTGGAGATATTTCCAGTATCTTGCCCTTAAAGAATGTTTATCATTGTCCCAATTTAATTTCAAATCTTCTTTCAGTTGGACAACTTGTTGAAAACAACTGTAAAGTTTCATTTTCTTCCTCTGGTTGTGTTGTGCAGGACCAGATGTCAGGGAGGGAGATCGCGAGGGGGCCTAAGCATGGACGCTTATTTTCTCTTGATCTTACTGCTCCAATTAGGAATAATGCAACAAATGATTTTTGTTTTTCTGCTCAAAATAATTGTCAATTATGGCATAGTAGGCTTGGACATCCTAATTTTAAAACCATGTCTCACATGGTTAATTCTGGATTGTTAAACTCCATAGGATTCTCTAAGTTTGCTTCTTTTGATTGTGCTACATGTAAGCTGGGAAAAAGTAAGACTCTTCCTTTTTCTGTCTCTACTTCCAATAGCACTCAATGTTTTGATTTAATTCATAGTGATGTTTGGGGTATTGCTCCTCATTTGTCTCATGCTCATTATAAATATTTTGTGACTTTTATTGATGATTACAGTAGATTTACATGGGTCTACTTTTTGCATTCTAAAGCTGATGTCTTTCATGTTTTTAAGATGTTTTTGGCATATGTTGAGAATCACTTTTCCACTTGCATTAAAACTTTACGTTCTGATTCGGGAGGTGAATATGTGTCTACAGAGTTTCAAACTTTTTTACAACAAAAAGGAATAATTTCTCAAAAATCTTGTCCTTATACCCCTCAGCAAAATGGTGTTGCTGAACGGAAAAACAGGCATCTTCTCGATATTACTCGATCTCTTCTTATTGAATCCTCTGTTCCTACACGTTTTTGGACCGAAGCTCTTAGCACTGCTGCCCACCTTATAAATCGATTACCCTCTTTTTCTTTAGAAAATGAGAGTCCTTTTTATCGATTATACAAAACTACACCGTCTTATGATGATCTACATGTTTTTGGGTCGGTGTGTTTTGTACATTTACCTCCTTCTGAGCGTAACAAACTTACTGCCCAATCTGCTAAATGCGCTTTTCTAGGATATGCTAGTCATCAAAAGGGGTTTCTTTGTTATGATCCTCACATACGACGCATTCGTACCTCCTGTAATGTTGTATTTTTTGAAAATCAATATTTTTTCCAACAACATCTTGATTCTGTAGAGTCATCATCTGTTGTTTCATTCCCTGGTTTTTCAGATAAAACACCATTTGTTAAATTTGATCCTAATTTTGTTTATCAAAGGCGGAGTAAAGCTGTGACCACGCATAGTCCCCCTAACGATCCACCAACTGCCTCTGGTCCAACTGGGGACCCTCCCTTACGCCGTTCATCTCGGATCTCCGTACCTCCATCTCGTTATGGTTATACCCACACTTCCTTGCTGGCCACCATGTCTTCTACTTCTATTCCGAACTCCTATTCCCAGGCTGTGCAGCATGAATGTTGGAATACCGCTATGCAGGATGAATTGGATGCTCTTGCGCAAAATCATACATGGGATGTGGTTCCGTGTCCTTCTTATGTTAAGCCAATAGGGTGCAAGTGGATCTATTCTATCAAGCTTAACACTGATGGGACCTTGGCTAGGTATAAGGCGCACCTTGTTGCTCTGGGTAATCGGCAAGAATATGGTATTGATTATGAAGAGACTTTTGCTCCTGTAGCAAAAATGACAACTGTGAGGACTATTCTTGCCATTGCAGCATCTCAATCCTGGCCTCTATACCAGATGGATGTCAAGAATGCCTTTCTTCATGGTGATCTTAAAGAAGATGTTTATATGCGCCTTCCTCAGGGGGTTTCCTCTATCATCTCAGGTGCTGTTGCCAAACTCCGTCGTTCTCTTTACGGTCTCAAACAAGCTCCCCGGGCATGGTTTGAAAAGTTCTAGCATGCTCTTATCCACTTGGGGTTTCATCCTAGTCCATATGATCCATCTATGTTCCTTCATCATGCTTCCACGGGGATTACTGTTCTTCTTGTTTATGTGGATGATATCATCATTACAGGTACCGATCCAGATATGATTCAACAACTTCAGGCCTCTCTTCATGAATCTTTCCACATGAAAGATCTTGGTCCTTTACACTATTTTTTAGGTCTTGAAGTTCATCAATCTGCAAAAGGCATTGTACTTCATCAACATAAATATGCTCTGGAATTAATTGAAATGGCTGGACTTCAAGGATCTGCTCCCGTCGATACTCCAGTAGAAGTCAATGTTAAGCTCCAGCAGGACAGTGGAGATCCCCTCTCTGATCCTACATTATATCGTCGCCTTGTTGGCAGCTTGATCTACTTGACGATAACTCGTCCTGATATTTCTTATGCAGTCAATTTAGTCAGTCAATTCATGACTGATCCTCGACATCTTCATTTGGCTGCAGTCCGACGAATTCTTAAATATCTCATTCGGACTCCAACCCGTGGCTTATTTTATTCGGCAAATAATTCCCTAATACTCAAAGCATACTCAGATGCTGATTGGGCTGGTTGTCCGGACACTCGTCGCTCTACCACAGGATGGTGCATGTATCTCGGAGATAGTTTGATTTCGTGGAAATGTAAGAAACAAGATAAAGTCTCCAAATCTTCCACCGAAGCTGAGTATCGTGCCATGTCTGCTGCTTGTTCCGAAATTCTCTGGCTTCGCGGATTGCTTTCCGATCTCGGATTTCCAGCTGATACTGCCACACCACTCTATGCAGACAATACTAGTGCAATTCGTATTACTGCCAATCCAGTTTTTCACGAACGTACTAAACACATAGAGATTGATTGCCATTTTATACGAGATGAATACAAGCGTGATGTGATTAGTCTTCCTCACATCCCTTCTGATCTTCAAAATGCTGATATCTTCACAAAGGGACTTCCGCGCCCTCGTCATCAGTTCTTGGTTAGTAAATTGATGCTTGTGGATTCCCCCACATCAATTTGAGGGGGGGTGTCAAGTACAAACCCAATTTAGGCCCATTTAGGCCCAATATGGTGGAATCCAATCTCGTTGGATTTGGTCAACTATTTGCTTAAGTTTTCCTTTTAAATAGATTGTAATTAGCTGATTTCTCTCTTTCATTAATAATAGATTGTAATTAGATTAGATTAGCTAATTTGTAGCCTTTGAATAGGCAACTGTATTCTATTTAATGGGAGGAAATCTCCAATGTAAAGACACACAAATTTTGTCAATTGAAAAGCTTCTCTTGCATGTCACGATTGTTACCTCTAAATTGTCACGACACAGAACCCGGGGCCCTTAGAATTCCGCGTCATGACTTATAAAAGTATCTCATCACATTCGCAAGTTTTTTATTTTCTTGGGTAAAATCACATTCAAAAGTTAAATCAAAATTTCGTGACCCCTGACAGATGGTGGGGCAAAGATCTGGAGTTGCGGCTGCATGCGGAGGGCTAATGATGCTGTTAATAAAAGCTTTTCCCTGCACGCTGATTTTCCCCTCAGGATTCTGCTTGTGAGAATTAACTTGCACTTTCCCCTTGCTCAAGAGGACTAACAGGCGGAAGCTTGCGTGGAAGTAAATTGACAAGAAACATAAGCATAAATACAATAACACGATATCAGAGTAGCACAAATCTCAAAATAAATTGATGTTCAAGTAGCATTAACAAAGTATTTTTATTACAACCCAGAAAGAGAGTAAAGGCCTGAAACAATGGCCGTTTATACAGTCCAAAACTAACAAAACTCAGATAATGTCCCAAAATTGTCGCCCTCATGCAATAGCCCGATGCTTTATACCACTTGACTAGGCTCTGTTGTTTCTCTTCAACTACTGCTCTCCTCCTCGGTAAAGGTAAGGGGCTTGTTACCTACAACACCAAGTGTAGGATCGAACAAAAGCCTGGCAAGTTGTCAATATAAACACCATAGCATGTTGCATAAATATAATTAAATCACAAGTTAAAATTAATAAATGAGTAAGGCAGGAAAACTAGATGAGTGAGGATAAATGCAAGGCCACAAATAATGTTGCGGGCATGATAATAAATGTAAGACAAGTAATGAACTTTGGCAAATGAGGTATATGCAAGACGAGAGATAACAACTTGGCAAGTATGGTGAATGCAAGACAACTAAATAATCATGAATACTTTGGCAATAAGACTAATGCATGTCAAGTAATGAACTTTGGCACGTGGCTTAATTATCCTAGCTGGGTGCGTCTACATTTCCCATAGCCAAGAGCGAGCAAGCTGTACCAGGAGAAACCCCCCCTAAGTATAATATGGCCATAAAAAAAGATTTGCCTTGCCACGTGTGCGTCCGCATTTCCTTGGCAAGGTTGGTATTGAAGTGACACCCTTGTGACCAATCGACACTACTCTGCAATGAGCTATATCATATACACACATACAAACACATAATAGTAGTACCGGCTAGGTGGTGCCGACTCGAGAATGCATGAACCAATGTTGACTAGAAACCATGATCAAGAATTACCACATGAAATGAAATACTCCGAGTACCTTGCAAGCTGAGCTAAAGTCATGACCTTCATGAGTAGCCTTAATTAATTCTCAAGTGACCAGCTAGACATTACCATGCAAGACCAGACAAGCTGGAATGATTAATGAACAGGGCAAGATGATGCAAGCGAGATTAGATAGAGTACATACATTGTACATGAGTTTCGGACAAACTGGCAACATTTCGGCATAAAATGACTAGCCTCGAAATGAGTTAGAAAGGTTTGTCGGATCTAGACAATCTTGGAAGGCCGCGGGGCAACATATGCGCGCACGCCGACAAAGTATTCATACTAGGGATACCATTAGACACAAGGAGCAGGGCAACTCAATCCGCGCTACGACCTAGGTCAAACAGGGGTCAAACCTAAAAATCAGGTAGAGTAGAGAATGATTTACACAAGTCCAAAGGGTAGAGTAGAGTTCCTCCTATCCAAAATAGGGTCTACTAAGTCCTTTCTAGGTCAAACAGGGGTCAAACCTAAAAATCAGGTAGTCAGTACAACGACAGACAAGTGCTATGCATGCCAACACGCTGGTACTGCATGTAGTGAAATAGACTTGGGACCAGCATGATAAGCATGTAAACATTTGCATTACAGTGGAATAAATATAACTACCAAATCCTAACTCTTGGATTGTCATAAAAAAGGTGATACGGTGTCATGAAATCCCATGCTTCACCTCGGACCCCGAATGTCTGTATTTAGAAGTTACTTGGTGCTCCAACGGTATTGACATTCAAGATCCTAACTAAGCATCCTCTTGACCTAACACTGCGCTATGCGAGTCTCCGGACAGTAAACTCTAAAAACGTGGGTCGAGCTCTGCAGTGGGCTCACTGAAGGTGCAAGGGGCAGTGTGCCCCTGTTGGGGCCCTGGGGGTTTGGGAGCAACCTCCCTGAAACCTAGACAAATTTGCTAAGGTTTCGGTAAGGCTTTTAATTGAAACTCCATTGTGAGTCCCAATTCCAGTCCATTTTCCAAGTTCTAAAGTCTTAAGGTCTTGCCCATAAAAACCGTGCTTCAAATCATCCATTGGTCAAGGGTAGGTCAAACAAGGGCCCACAGTTCACCAAATTTGGGTCCTAGGTTGTCAAGGCAAGAAAGGACCGGAAAATAGGTCAAATGGGCTAGGACAAGTCAAATGGTAGAGTGGCCTTTATATTGAGTCTGGTTCACCCTACTCGGGCAAACCGCCGAGTGAATTTTTTAGGTATTAGACTGAGTCCAAATGCTCTCGAAATTTCTTGAAACTCACGAAACACTATTGTAACCCACAAAACTAATCAATTAGCATTTAAACACATTTAATTAGCCGCTAAGCCCAAATAATTGCTAAAAATCGCACAATTAGGAATTGGGATCTTGGAAAAATACTCCAATAAGAATTCGGGGAATCCTATTATTTAATTCTGAATCATCATATCATCATCAAAGCCTCGTCCCTATTTGGGACAGCCACACGAATTCTGTTTCTCCGTTCCGATCTATCTCGAGCCAAATTCTCAGATAATTTACACTTTCTGATATCCATTTGTACCACCTCCATCCACATCCCCTTTGGCCTACCCCTTCCCCTTGGTGGGCCATCAACCTTCATGTCCAAACTTTTACTTACCGGCGCCGTTACCGTTCTACGTTGGACATTTCCAAACCATCGCAAACAGGTTTCTCAAATTTTATCCCATATTGTCGCTACCTCTAAATGCTCTCGAAAGCGTTCAGTTTTAATTTTATCCTTACTAGTTTGACCACATCCACCTCAACATCTCTTCTCTGTTACATCCATTTTGTGCATATGCTGCTTCTTGATTGGCCAACATTCTATTTCATAGATCAAAGCTGGACTAATAGCTGTCTTGTAAAATTTTTCCTTTAATTTTGTTGACATTCTTCGGTAACAAAGAACTCCAGAAGCAAGTCTCCACTTCAACCATCCCACTTTTATCCTATGTTCGATATGTTCATCAATCTCCCCATCATTGCTAATTATAGAGCCAAGGTAGCGGAAAGAATCACTTTGTGGTATCTCATGGTCTTCAATTCTCATAGTAGTTTAAGCTCTTTCTATATGCCCATTGAAGTCGTAAACCATATATTTCGTCTTTGTACGACTTATTTTAAAATCCTTGGATTCAAAAACCTCTCGCCATCTCTCGAGTTTTGTATTCACATCATCTCTTGATTCATCTACCAACACAATAGCGTCTGCAAATAACATGCACTAAGGTACCTCTCCTTGAATATGAGCAGTTAACTCATCTAGAATTAATGCAAAGAGATAAGGGCTTAGGGTTGACCCTTGGTGCAAACCTATGGTCATTGAGAACTCTCCCGTCTCTCCACAAGTAGTTCTCACATTCGTTACTGCTTCTCTATCATTTATTATGTCTTTAATAATTTTAATATACCCTCATGGAACATTCCTTTTATTTAAAACCTACCAAATTAAATCTCTAGGTACCCTATCGTAGGCTTTTTCTAAATTGATGAGAACCGTATGCCGATTTTTCCTCTTTGCTCGATATTTTTCCATTAATTGCCTAAGTGAGAAGATGGCTTCTATTGTTGACCTCCTTGGCAGTGAAGAGTTTCAATAGATGTGAGCCAAACTTAAATACATTGATAGCCTTAATCAATTATAAGGCCTTTTTTTTTTGGAAACTATTAAATGATATTAAGAAATAAAGAAGTGTTCAAAATATGACCGTACTTAGCACGGCCAATATAATCATAATATTAGAGATTTGTGAAAATAAGTACGAGCAATATAATCATAATATTAAATATCAAAAAATTAAACTAATGAAGGTTTAATTATATTGAGATGATAAAAATTGAAATCACAACCAATTTCTATAAATTAACAAAAGATATATATATAATTGATTGATTTCAAAATGAAAGCACTTCAATTTGTTTATAATCAAATGAAAATTTCAGAGAGAGAGAGCGAGAGGAAGAGTCTAACAGGTTTAAATACAATCTTAGAGAGCAAACTAAAAAAGAAATAAACGAAGATCCAATACCAAAATTAAAATTTAAAGAAACAAAAATAAAAACCACAAATCCATGAAAAAGCATCACTAGAAAAAATTTAAAAAAATATTAGAAAAAACCCTCACTAAAAAGTGGCAAATTCGTAAAGACATAGAGAAGTACCACATTTAAATAAAAATTATTGCCAATTGTGCGGCATCTCAAACCCAAGAACTCTTCTATGGTAATTTGGTACTACTTATATCTCAAACCTCGACACTTATCCAGTTTTGTGCTACTTCTAACATTATAATATATGATTTGTACCAAGTTGATTTTCAGATATCTTGGTCTTCCATCTAAGTCTTTACTCCATTATTCTCTCCCATAATTTCATAGTATGACTCATAAGTTTAATCTCACGATAGTTGGTACGGTTTTGTATATCTCCCTTGTTCTTATATATATGCACTACAACACTTCTTCTCTACTCATCCACCATTTTCTTTGTTATTAATATTTTATTGAAATGTCTAGTTTGCTAAATCTCCCCAACTTCTCCTAAGCTTTTCCAAGCCTATATCGGGATGTCTTCTTGGCCAACAGCCTTTTTTGTCTTCATTTTTTTTTTTAATGCTTTCCTCACTTTTACCACCTTAATTCTACGGAAAAAAGTATGTTTTGCTACTCAAATATCCTCTTTTGTTCTTATGTCTCCTATTTAGTCTTCATTTCAAAGTATGCTAAAATATTCCCTCCACCTTTCTTTGATATCATTGTCCTTCACTAGATATTTGTGGTCATTGCCATCCTATTACAGTTAGCCATTTGATTGCACATCGTTGTAGTTTCTCCTTCAAAATTCCATTGTTCCTTATCTATCACTTTTTCCTTAAATGTTGTCCGTTTTGTCCTTTTAAATCCCTCCACCTTGTTTTAGGGCACATTTTATTTACTACCCCTCTTTGTACTTCTAATGCAAATATCTATAACTACTAGCCTATGTTGCGTGGTCAAACTCTTCCTAGGATAACCTTACAATCTTTACAATCCAATCGGTCATGTTTTCTAACTTGAAAAAAGTCTATCTGGCTCATCCTAGTTCCACTTTTATAAGTAATTAAATGCTCCCCTCTCTTTTTTAAGCAAGTATTTGCTTTAAAAATCTGAATTTAACATTAAAATTAATTTAAACAACTAGCAAAACATCTATCTTGAGTAAAAAGAACTACAATCTCAAATGTCCAGTAGAAAAGAATTAAATAATATGACGTGTCTAGTTCATCATTGTATTCTTCAGACTCTAAATCCTGATTACCTAGAAGCATGGATTAAAATCGCGGTATCGGTACTGTTCAAAAAACCCAAAAAAAAAAAAAAAAAGGCATCGGCCAACCCCAGAAATCGATACCAACACGGTATTGGTCGTGTTTCGCAGTTTGTCGCGCTTGTTGCGGTGTGAAATTTTTTTAACCCTAATAAAAATTGAAAAAAATATCCCTAAAGTCTAGAATATTGTAAAATACTAGAACATTTTTTTTTCCATTAGTACCAACTAGAAATCAAAATATCGGTCCCCCACGTCATGAGATCCTCTATTGCCTTTTAAGCATTAATTATTAAATATGTAAAGTTTTAATGTTTAATCTTGATGTTCATTCTTATAATTTATAAATCCATTAATGTAGCCATATCTTAAATCCCAACCATTAAAAAGAACTATCACCTCTTGTGATAGCTTTGTAAAAATTTTACTCGAATCATAGTTGGGCCACAATTGAATTGGTCGTGCTACATGATTTGAATTACTACTCTACATGTCTTATAAGTGATTAATTTACTGGGCCCAACTCCCATTTGAGTAAAATTTGTTAAACGCATACACAAAAGGCCTACACAAGAAGGGGCATTTATTTTTGAGTGGTTTAGATTTAAAATAAATAGGCCCTTTTAGTAAGGTCCAATTAAAAAAAAGAATGGGGAAGTGCTTTTATGTATCTCGAACAATGGAAAAAGAAAAAAAAAAAGAGTTGGTGAGGATTGCAGGAATTGTTGGGGTGTTTATAAAGGTGAACTCTAGAGTGGTTGTGTAGGTTGGCTGAATTCTATATAAGGGGCTACGTCTCAAATGAATTTTGTTTGGTGAATTTTAATGCCATAGCAGAACTTATTAGGAGTTTGTGGTTGTTTTAAATGCCTAATATTACTAATTCCTTGAGCCTACTGATCATTCTAAATGCATCAGAATTTGTGCGTAATGTCATTATGTAATGAGAATTTGGTTGTAGAATGTATATTATGTTTGCTACTTTGAAGAGTGTGATTTAGTATTGGGTTTTATGTTGACTTGTAAACTATGTTTGATATCTCATGACATTTACTACATGAGAGATAATGCTGTTAATGCACAATCAAGGCCCAAGTTCATGACCCACTTGTATAGAAAAGCCCAACCCAATTATGTACATAAGACTAAGTCAACCGTGTACAGATGTTAGTTGCTACTTTTAAGAGATTCTTTTATTGTATTTTACAAGATTGTAGCCCAAGATTGGGCATTTTCTATCTATATAATGAGATGGTCGATCCTCAAAGGAGGGAACCAAATTTCATCATTCCTTTTGTATTCTCTTCTATCTTAAGAGATTGTCATGGTATCAGAGCTACAAAGAGTTTGTTCTCTGATCGATCATCCATTCCAGTCCAGAGGATTTTTGTTCCAGCCATCTTATGTTTGACATCTTGGGTCCATATCAGAAGTTGACAGTCACGTCCTCAGATACCTACGATTATCATAGCAACTGCAGGAATCACACCTGTTGTGGTCAACTATTTGTTCTGGGAATTTAGAAGATTTTTTCAGGATTTTTGGCTCATCAGAGGTAGGTTGTCGGATCGATTTTGTGATTTCTCAGTTTTGTGTACTAGTTTTCATCAAATGGGCACTGTGTCATGGATTTGCAACCAAACTGGATGAAACTTGAAGTTTCTGATAGGAAAATACGAATCCTAGTTTGTTGACAGCACTGATCAGTGCTCAGATTGTTCTTTGGGGCCCACTTGCCTATCCAGTTCACCAAAACAAGGCCGTCTGGCCTGTTTTTTCTGGTATAAACTGTGTTTTGTGCACAGTTTTTTGAAAATCTGCCAAGGAAGGCTATTACTTCAAGGTTGTTTATGCTTGCTGCTGTGATTGTGTAGTACTGCCCTTATTCTACACGTATCTAGTCTGTTTTTTGTGGTTTTTTGGATTTTTCCCTACACTGTATTGTTCTGGGTAGTGTTTATTTTACACATCTGCTGTAATGGAAAAATCAGAACTTCCTGTCATTCGTTTTACGGGGAAAAATTACCCATCCTGGGCTTTTCAATTTCAAGTTTATCTGGAAGGAAAAGAGATGTGGGGGCATGTTACAGGGTCTGATCCCAAACCAACCGTGGATGAAAAAAAAAAAATTCTCTTGGACCACCAGGGATGCCAAAATAAAATCATGGATCCTTAGTTCTGTTGAGCCCCATCTCATTTTGAATCTAAAACCCTACACAACATCAAAGGATATGTGGGGTTACTTGAAGAAAGTCTATCATAAAAGCAACTCTGCACGTCAATATCAGCTGGAGTTTGAGATTGCCCAATATACACAAGGAACATCTTCTATCCAAGATTACTACTCTGGGTTTCTCAATTTATGGACTGAATTTGATGAGATTAAGTATGCACATGTTTCTGCAGCAGCCCTCTCTGAAATACAAACACTTCAGGAAACTAGTCATAGGGACCAGTTTCTAATGAAACTAAGACCAGAGTATGAAACTGTGAGATCTGGTCTAATGGGGAGAGTTCCTTCGCCATCATTAGATGAGTGTCTTGAACGAACTCTTACGTGAGGAGCAAAGACAACTCACTCAAACTGCTTTGACACAACATGCTATCAGTGGTCCTCTTGAAGTTGCATATGTGGCCAAAAGTCACTTTCCAGCACCACCTCATCCCAGACCAGTTTCTTCTGTTGATAGAGGTAAAATCCAAGGACGAGACATGACTAATATTCAATGCTACAGTTGTAAGGGGCTTGGACATTATGCATCTCAATGTAAGCAAAAATTCTGCAATTATTGCAAAGCGACTGGCCATATTATCAGTGAATGCAGAAAAAGGCCTCAGAACCATAATCCCTGTGCCTACCATGCCACAGCTGATGCTGCTTCTTTTGATGCTCTTCCTGCTTCCTTGTACTGTTCTCCACCCCCACATGTGGCAACACCAAGTCCCAATCCTCCGATCACTACCGACCTGATCCAACAAATGATTATGAATGCTTTGTCTGCATTAGGTGTTTCAGGTACTCATCACCATTTGTCTTTTCCTTGGTATCTTGATTCTGGTGCCTCTAACCATATGACTTCTCTTCTGGTTCACTATCTAACACTCGTAAGTACAATGGAAACCTACAAGTTCATACCGCAGATGGTGAAATGCTTCCCATAACAGCTGTTGGTGATATCTCCTACCCATTCCCTCTGAAAAATGTCTTCTTATCTCCTTTATCTACAAATCTTGTCTCTGTTGGTCAACTTGTAGATGATGATTGTCATGTCTCATTCTCTAAATCTGGTTGTGTTGTGCAGGATCAGGTGTCGGGGAAAGTGATCGCGAAGGGGCCTAAGTGTGGACGTCTTTTTCCGCTGCCTCTATCAAATCTTTGGAATAAACCTGAGTTTGCAATTCTTTGTGTTCCTTCTCAAAATAATTGGAGGCTTTGGCACAATAGATTAGGCCATCCAAATCCCAAAACTTTGTTATCTTTGTTTAGGACTGGTTTGATTAATAAAAAAATTATTTCTTCTCATAATGTCGTGAGGATTGTTCTACGTGTAAACTAGGGCAAAAGTAAGATTCTTCCATTCCTATGCATGACACTTTGGCTTCTAAATGCTTTGATATTGTTCATAGTGATGTTTGGGGTATTACTCCAGTACTTTCTCATACTCACTATAAATACTGTCACCTTTATTGATGACATAGTAGATTCACATGGTTTATTGTTACGCTCCAAATCGGAAGTTTTTCGATGCATTTAAAAATTATTTGGCTTATGTCGAAAATCAATTTTGCATCAAAATCTTACGATCGGATTCAGGGGGGGAATATTTGTCCCATCA
>CM022949.1:58947887-59019738 GCA_012931725.1 Litsea cubeba
TTGATCATCGATAAAACTACTCGTTTGAGTGAGTGATATTGTCCGTGTGATAAGTGCCCAGAGTAGTTACTTTTATCGATGAAAATGTATCGAAGTGATTTGATTGTATTGATTTGGTTTTCATTCGGCACCACTAGGCTTGGGTTCCTCTTCGGGCTGATTACCCGGTTTGGGATCCTTATATTGTTTGCCAACTACAGTTTGGAGCTCTTTATGAGCGAGTGTTTCCGGCCATGGCGATGGTTAGATCTTTTCTTCCATTTTGCATGGATTAGAATTGATCGAGTACCTTGTTACTTCGGTAATGAGGTACGAGTACCTTTGTTACTTCGGTGACAGGTACGAGTACTCTTGTCACTTCGGTGATGAGGTACGTTCCTGAGTGAGTGCTCTTGTTACTTCGGTAATAGGATAATTTAGCTATGTGGTTGTCAATGCTTTTATCAAACGCCATTGATTTATTTGACCGTCATTGATTTATCGATTGTTAATGTTTTATTCGATCGCCACTGATATATTCAATTACTATTGATTTATTTATTATCATTAATTTATTCACCATGTCATATTTCTTCATATTGTCAATGATTTAGAAAGTGTTTTCCTTACCCCATTGATTATTTGTATTTCAAACTTTAAATGTATCAAGATTGAATTTATATTTTTTATAAATGTTTATCATCTTATTACCTGTTTATTTGCTTGCCAGACCGTTGTGTCTGACCCCTCTTGTTTGGTGCCAGGTCTTGATTCCTTTGCCTTTTAGGTGGCTTGAGTGAGGAGGCGGTTGAGCCGCTGGTTGGACGCGAGAGGCTGCCCATTGATGTCAGGATGGCACCGGAGTTCGTAACATAACTGGGGTAGTGATTTATTTAGGTAGTTTTTGTTTGAATGGCTTTTATTAGCCCTTTTCTTTGGGATTGTAATGAAAATACTTTGTAAATTGTAACTTGAACATATGTGGGAAATAAAATGCCCTGTTACTGGCAGCTCAATGTTTTATGATTCATGATTTGTATCAGTCTGCTTAATTGATGACCTTATGTTGTGGTTGAGTGCGACTTGGAATCCGATGGCCACGGGCTCCGGGTGCAACGCCATACAAGCTTCCGCGAAACATTTAGATTGTGTGGAAATGTGTGAACCTCATCCATGCGGATCTTGGGAAAAGAAAATTTTTTAATAAATTTCAAAATTTTGCACCCCGAGATCGGATCACTGTAGGGTCCCGGTTCCAGGGTGTGACAGTTATTGTCTTCCGTTTTGCTTCGAAATGCATTTTATACGGTCTTAGGCTGAAATACGCATTTTAAGATATTATGAGACACGCTTTTTCTTTAAAACGGGTTTCACGCGATTCTAGGGTTTGGAACGAATTGCGGGGTATTCAAGGTTGTTTAAGACTGGAACTCGTGCTTAGGGTAGTTTGTTGGGGATTCTAAGCATCTATTGGAAAATGTAAGCTGCAAATTGCGTTTCGTGTGATTGACGATTGAAAGACGCGCTCCTGAAAATACTATTATATTTTTCTACTTTGAGATGGGTTTCTGGCAAGTTAGTGCTTAAGAACTAATTTCGTGGGATTCTACCCTGTTTCCAACCGAAAACCGTATTTCATGTAGTTAATAGCCTACATTTGGATGAAAACAAGTGTTAGATGATTCTAGGGCATTTCAGGGTATCACGATCTAGTCTTAAAAGCTTTGAGATGCGTTTCATACTATTCTAGGCCGAAATATACATTTTAGGATATTCTGATATACGTTTAGCTTTAAAATCGCTTACTGAGTAGCCATTTTCTTGACATGACACATGATTAGATTTTTGGTACCTTGTTTTAATGGATTCTGAGCCTTGCTTCTTGAAAGATTTTGATTAAGGAAACTTGAGGGGACTACTCTTTGTGCTTTACATATTATTAGCTTATGCTATTATTCTAGTCTTGCTTGCTCTGTCCACCTCGCGTGGCGGAGGATCTTTGTTTTTTTTTTTCTTCTTTATTTTGAGAAGTAGTTTTTCCCTTTTTCGTGATCTGTCTTGTAAATAATTTTCGTCTTGTGCATTCATGAAATTGAGTAGACACCAATGAGCTTGGACTGCCCTGTCGGCCCGATCCACTATCCAGGGGTCCTTAAATACGTGGACTGTCTGTAGACTAGTTTTATATGTCACGCCCTCAAACCCGGATCCCTGCAGTGGTCTGACCTCGGGGACTCAAATAGGGGAAAAGTAAATGATAAATAATATTTCTCCTCAGGATCCGCATGTGTGAGGAAGACATAATTTCCAAACAAATCAAAACATTTCGCAGAAGCTTACGTGGCGTTGCGACCCGGTGTCCGTGGCCATCGGATTCCGTGTTGCACTCAACCTATCAGTGTAAAGTTGTCATAGCAATGCTCAAGCTCAGACTGAAACAAACCAAGATTAACATATACGGAACTGACAGTAACAGGCTGATATTACCCAAGCATACTCAAGTGATAAATTAACAAGTGCATTAAATACAATTCCAATGAGAAGGGCTAACAAAATCCGTACAAAATAACAAACTAAGAACAAATACTATCCAGGTGTGTAACGTAACTCCGAAGTCAAGCATGGCATCTATATGACATCCCTGACACAACAAACCTGCAAAACCCGTGGGTTAATAGCCATCTACACAAGCACTAGCTCAAGACGGAACCTGCTACCTAAGGCACCAAAGTATAGCATATCAGACACGGCGGTCTGGCAGGTGATCAATTTAGGCATGAGTATAAAAAAATTAAAGTTTGAAAGAAACAATGTTAAAACAATTTACTGAATTTAAAAAAAAATACATGACTAAGATACATTTCGAAGAAATGAAAGTCCATGAACGACATACGAAACGAAACTAGCATGCATACTATAATATCATGATTTTAAATCCACATTGAGCTCATCCTTTCTCTATCATACATGATGACAAGAGTAAATAGAACTAAATAGAATCCCATGGCAACACGCTGTAGACGGGGGACCGGCCGCTGAACCAAAACAAGCAAAGATGTGTATATAGATACACGACTAATCTGCAGATAGTCCATATGTTTAAGGACTCCCGGACAAGTGGATCAGACTGGAAGGGGCAGTCCAAGCTCAGTGGTATTCACCTGAATTTATGAATGCACAAACTAGAGCAAAACATATACAAGACAGATCAAAAAATAGGGGAAAATCACTCATCGAAACAAAGCAAAGCAGGACTAAGCAGATAATAGCATAAGCTATAAGCATATCAAAGCATAAGAAGTGATCCCCTTTTTTGTTCTTGAAACCATTCAAAACAAAACTGATACTTATAAGTCAAAATAAGTGCAAACCGATACCCAGAACAAAACTGATACTTATAAGTCAAAACAAGTGCAAACTGACATCCGAAACAAACTGATACTTATAAGTCAAAACAAGTGCAAACCGATACCCAAAACAAAACTGATACTTATAAATCAAAATAAGTGTAAAACAATATTCTTCGTGTCAAAACTAAGTTTCTCAAAATGATCTCTCAAGTATATGCTGAGACCCTTCATTTGATTCTTGTGTAATTGAAACCCAAATGCTGGAATTAAAAGCGGATAGGTGCCTCTGAAGCTAAACAACATTTCAGATTTCCAAGTGCATAATATCAAGTTAAAAGCCCTTAACATATTATGGGTTTTCATCGCACAGAAAACATTGAAAAATCCCTTTTTTTCTGGACAGGCGGTCACCTGGTCGGTCAGCACTCGGCTAGCCGACTTCATCCTGAGACAAAATTAAGTTACTGATAGCGGTCACCAGTCGGCTAGCCTACTGGTGACCCCCAACTGACCTCCTCCTACACAGGAAATTACATTTCAAGTCAAAGTTTCCACCATTTTTCCTCCCTTCTTCTTTCCTTTCTTTGCTGTACATAACCTTACAATTTCACTGAGCCTACATTCTCTCCAAAGGCTCAATTTCTATATCAATCAAACATCCCAAACACCACCATTCTCCAAACATTAGAGATCATCAACCAAACCATTCAAAATAAGTAAATTTGCAACCAAAAACAAAATTCAAAACTTGACTAAATGAAGGATTTTCAAGCCATATTAGAAACATATGCATGCAAGCTTAAGAATAGATTTCAAAATAAACCAATCTTGTTGATATCAATACAATGCAAGATTAGTAAATGAAATCATATACTTGTGATCAAAATAGTCTCCATACTAAACATGCACAAGGAAAAACTAAAGAGATCACTTGCCTTAGATAAAAAAATGCAATCCAAAACCTTCTCAAGGATCCCTCTCAAGACACGAAGCAAGATCTACAAGAAGCCCCAAGAAAACATCTAAAAAACTCAACAAATTTTGAATACAAAGAACCCATTTCGAAATGGGTGTTGCATGTTTGAAAAACAAGTTCCTTAGGAGTTCACAAGACTCCATTGAAGAAATGGGCTGAAGCTCTTACCTAGAAGTGTCCAAACAAGAAGCAAGGAAGAAGATGAAGGGGTTGTCCAGCTGAGATTTCCAAACAAATGGTAGTAATGAGAAGCTTAGAAGGAGAGGAAGAGGAATATGTGATCAAATCTCCATTTCAAGCCCAATAGCCATGACATGCAAGCGGAATAAGATGGGAGGAAAGAGTTCTCTCAGGTTCTGAGTTTTCTATAACTGAGATGAAGTTGCTGGTTTTGAAAACGTGAGTGAGGGAGAGATGGGTTTAAGTGTTGAGTGAAAAGTGGGCCCCATTGGGTCTAAAGCTTCAAATGGCTAAAACATGCTTTTGCGGGCCACGGACGAGATCGTCGAAGAAGACTAAAATGATCCTCATAAAATCTAGTTTCCAAAAAGTATATTTTTGATATGGTTCTGGAATTTCAAAATTTGGGCTCATATTTCAATGTGACAAGGCTGGTTTTGCCCCTAGGGCTGAAAAACTGATTTTCTGGGCTTCGAATGGGATCGGTGTGAACACAAAAGTTGTTGGGGCTAATTTGACCTATAAAAAAAATGAAGTTTCTCAAAATCAAGAATAATCCTCCACGCTGACACATGCACCCCAAAATCAAGAACAATCCTCCACGCTGCCAGACTGGGTCTAACGGCTCTCAAAACTCCCCACAACTATAAAAAAACTATTCTAACCCACAAACCAACTCGATTAAGCTCAAATCTCACTTAGAGAACTAATCCACAACTAAAAACACACTAATCACAAAAATTAGGGGTCGAGGTCTTACAATATATATATATTCGTCTTGTTTTCGGTTACGCGACCGGACCCCGTCTACCTCATGTGGCGTGAG
The DNA here is from genome assembly GCA_012931725.1 of Litsea cubeba. Classification (NCBI taxonomy): domain Eukaryota; kingdom Viridiplantae; phylum Streptophyta; class Magnoliopsida; order Laurales; family Lauraceae; genus Litsea; species Litsea cubeba. Next base: position 58,953,199 of record CM022949.1, read on the forward strand.
ATTCAGTTTTGTTTTGTCTTGCTTTGCTTTGTCTTGCTTGCTCTTGTCATCTCGTATGACGGAGAAAAGGATGAGCTCTTGTGGATTTACCAATCATGATATTATTTAGTATTCATGCCAGATTTCTGTCTTTCATCTTGTTCATAGATTTTCACTGATTCGTTAGCCACTGGTTTAAGGATAATGATTTATCATGCTTTCCTGTTTTACACTTGAAAGGACATTTGCATCTTTTGATAAAATATCGTGTTTTATTGCATGTTAATTTATCAATATATTTTCTATATGTATTTGCCTATCTCAATCACCTGCTACACAGTCGTGTCTGATATACTACACTTTGGTGCTTTAGGTAGTAGGTTCTCGTCTTAGGCTAGTACGTGTGCAGATGGCTGTAGAGCCATGAGTTTTGCAAGTTCGTTGTGTCAGTGATGTCATGTAGGTGCTTGACTCCGGAGTTACGTTATACACATGGGTAGTATTTGTTCTTAGTTTGTTATTTTGGACGGCTTTTATTAGCATTTTTCCTTGAGATTATAATAAATGCACTTGTTAATTTATAACTTGAACATGCTTGGGTAATTATCAGCCTGTTATTATAGCTCTGTATATTTTGATATCATGATTTGCTCCAGTATGAGTATGAGCATTGTTATGACAGCTTTATACTGACAGGTTGAGTGCGACATGGAATCCGATGGTCACGGGCTCTGGGTCGCAACATCACGTAAGCTTCCTCAAAATGTTCTTGATGTGTTTGGAAATTTATGTTTTCCTCACACACGCGGATCCTAGGGAGAAATATTATTTATCACTTACACTCCCATATTCGCGTCCCCGAGGTCGGACCACTGCAAGGATCCAGGTTCGGGGGTGTGACAGTTGGCAAACCTACCCATCTGAGTGGATGTTGACCCTTTTCTATTTACATAACTTCCTACAGGCTACACTACCCGTGCAAGATGAGTTTTCTTTAAGGAACCACTTGAGAGTTATCTCTTTCTCCATCACATGGTTTTGTATTTCTGCACCACCCAAGTGTACTATCCTTTCAGTGTACTGTCCTTTCTTCTCTTTCTTTTTTTTTGCAAAAGGAACTGTACTATCCTTTCAAGATATTTAGGGCCTGTTTCTTTGCAGGAATTCCTAGAATTCATATCTGCTGGAATTTACAGAATTTGAGATGCTGGAATTCTAAAATGCTGTTGAATCCTGGCATTGATGAATTCCCTGTTTCTTTCATCTTAGAATTTCTGCCTGAGAATTTCATGTAACCTGAAATTGATCTGAGTGTGAGGAATGAGATTGATCTGATCCCAGAATACCCAAGTCGGCTTCTGGGTACAGAGATACAGGTGTAGAGCTGGCCGTTGACACGCAAATCGCCCTACTTGAAGGAGTCCAAAACCCAAGTGATTGTTATAACCTTCAGGCTCTGCTACACGTGGTTGCAAGTTGGAATGGGAAGGAAGGGGAGTTTGGGTTGCAAGTGAAAAGAAGCATTGCTCTTATGAACAAGTCTTCTAAGTACCTCAAGGATGAGTGCTTGATACCAGGGTCTTGGTGGGTGGAGAAGAACAAGGGCATGGTGCTAGAAAAAGATGGAGAATGGCAATTGGCTCCTCCTAATGAAGAAGACGTGCCATCAGAAACTGGGAGGTGGGTTTTTACGGGGATTGATGGAGGCCTTATGTAGATCCACCTACGATATGGCAACAACCCGAAGATGGAATTGCAGTGCAATCTCCACCAAACTCATATTGATTAATCTTTCTTCTTTGATGGTCAGGAAGAGCCAGAGTTCTAAGGAAGCCTCCAGAATGCCAGAATTTCTAAATACTGGAGCAAGGGCTAGCATTCAGGAATTTCACTTTTTTGGAATTCCAAAATGCTGCTTGCCTCAAATGCTGCGAATTCTAGTAAATGAATATAGAATTTCTGACTGGAATTCAGGAATTCACAGACAGCCTGAATTCGTGTCAGAAATGCTTGGAAAGAAATAGGCCCTTAAAGTGCTTTCCATTTTGGATTTTGAGATCCATACACAGTCGGGTATCAATTATAATTCTATCTATCCATAAATGCAGATTATTTCACACGTTGGATGAAATGAAGAGATGGATGGTTGACAAAGGTATTTGTTTAATTTTGATCCCGTGATCAACTAGCGTTCACTTTACTTAAGCTCAGGCGCCGCTCAGATGGAATAGATTAGACCTGGAACATTTGGTAGACTAAACTCAAAGCTGAAGTTTATTATTACCGTTATGCTCATATGTTAGCAAAGCTCAAGTATATTATTATCTATTATGCTCATATGTTAGAATGAGTGGTATTCCAACCAGTGATACATACTGATTATTCGATTATCTGATTATTCGGCAGTCCCGACCCGCACAAACGGGTCTAGAAACTATTTTAGGTTCCAATTCATAAATGGGTCCGGGTCAGGAACCCAATTTAGATTCCAATTGATAAACGGGTCCAGTTCTAGGTCCATATAGGTTCCAACCCGTGGATCTGAGACCCCCCATACGAGTTTGATATTACAAATTGTACCTCAAAATTATTATTATTATTATTTTTTACGTTGTTATGTATAATATTGGAGGTAGTAGATTTGATGCACTGTTATAAGCTGAATGATATACTTATTTTAAGAAAAAGTCAAAGAAATGAAGAGAAATTAGAACCGATTTTGGAACTAGATTCCAGTCCTCTAGGTGAACCCAGTTTCGAAACAAGATCTGGGTTTTCGTATCAGAATCGAGTTTAACGCCACAATTCTGAATACCGAGTTTATCGCCAAGGTACCCGAATTTGGCGCACTACTTCCCGAATAATCCGGAAACTTCTAATATCATAGGTCAGGAATGAGGTCCAATTTAAAACTTTTATCAACATATGTAATCAATGGTTACGTGCGAAAGCATATAGAACATATAGCGGAAGCATTGACAAATGATAGAGGAAGCAATAAAGGTATCAAATCCAACATATATCAAATGTAGCATTGCATGAGTCTAAGCTAATATCAAAGTATAAATAATAGATGTACATATCAGATAAATCCCCATGCTCACAACAAAGGTCACTCAAAATCCCAAAAGAAAGATATTAATCATGCCCCAATGCTGGCTCTCCAATCTCCGGCTCAACCTCCTATCTACCGGTCCGCACCCATACTCATTCACTATAAGTGCCTCGAAGAGCACGTCACCCTCGGGGTCGGGGATAATACTTAAGCACCAAATGATGGGTCAGATACAAGGATCTGGCAAGGCACAGTATACAAGTAACATAGGATGTATACATCAAAAGAGAATAGAGACGTTGATAATATCATGAGAGTAACAAGGGTACAATACTAGGTAGTTGAGCAAAATCTAACAAATATAACCACTAAGGAAGTAAAGCATCTAACTCACCATCTAATCAATATGGAACATTCACACGAGCTGACCACTGCGGAATATTATGCCGCGGCCCTTCCATACTATCAACTAATTATGGCAAGGAAATAAAGTGCAATGCAAGGGACAACAAGCCCCGCCAAACAATAATATAAAAACCCTAAAAAGAAAATATGATGTTATCAGAGTCTGGTGGATGCGAACATACCATATATACCCGTATATGTCGTTACCGGAGTCTGCCGGCCGGGAATGAAACATATACTTGCCGAAGTCTGCCGATCTTCTAATCATAGCTCATCATGATGGCCGCAACCACAAACAATAGATCCCACCATGGACGATCAGTCCAAGGTTAAGTTTATAACAACCGAGTGAATGTTTAACGCCTACTCAAGGAACGAAGTAAATGTCTGTGTTTGTCTAGGCTATCCTTGCTCGAGCAAAGTTATAACATATCCATACAAGGTCCGGTATCCAAGTCCAATCCTTGCTTAAATCCATAGTCCAAGTCCATCATTGAATCCATGGTCAGGATCCACCATGTCATGGTCTTAGTCCATTACAATCCAAGTACAACATTGTCCAAGTACATTGCCATCCAAATCCACCATTGTTCATTCATTGCCCATTAATAAATGAGTTTATAAACCATATAACAGTCCTCTCCTCTAAGATAATCATATCCAACCATCCTTAGGCCATATGATGGCCCACCTTGTCATAGACATGGGTTAAATGATTTCCATCCATAAGTCCGGGTCACCACTAGGCAATCCTAGGTTTAGGTCCTCCAAATTCCATTTAGTTACCAGGTTTTAAGAAATAGATAGATACAAGGGTGACAGCAATGAATAGAATCTAACATAACCAAATCTATGCCAAACAAGGAATAATAGCAAGGGTCCAATCCTAGGTCATGTCCCTCTTTTAAGGTCCAGGTCCATATTAGCCAATTCAATTACTAAATAAAGTTCCAAATGCCAAGGAAAGTGTATTTGGTGCTCCTGAAGTAACAGGCATCTTCGATGACGTTTAAGGATTGAATCGAAATCCATTCAATATACTAGACCCTACTTTGGTGGCGTCCATGAGTCAAGGTTAAGCCAAACCCTTGACTCATGCTTGGCTCATCAATGGAAGTCTACTTAGATGGTCAATGGGCCCTACAACAGATCACATCATCAAAATACACAAATCCGGAACTCATTGTTTATAGTGTATCCGGTCGACATCCTCCAAGGGCGGTTGACCGGATGCACTAGGAAGACAGGAAATCTGCCTCCTAGGTCGACATCAGGCCTAGTGTATCCGATTGACATCCTAGGTACCATGGTCGACTGCATACACTAGGATCCTAAGGACAGAAACCTGGCAAACAAGATCAATTTCTGGATTTCTGCAGTGTGTCCGATCGATGATCGGCTTGCTTTTTTGTTCGCGGTACTTACTGGGGTCAGCGGACATGAGAGTCTGTGGAACCTAACCCTTTCGTGACCGGAGACAAAGCAAACATTAACTTTTTGTATACGAACATGGCAAATTTTCTACTCTACTTGGAATTGACAAGTGGTGGTCCGTAGATCCACCTTCACAAGTAGAAAAGAAAATTAACTTTTTCTAACTTTTATCGCAAATGTGCTAAGAAAAGAGACATGATTTGACTTGAATGCCGTGAAAGACGGTTTTTATTTATTTGCCATGAAAGGCGATTTACAATTCTTATCAAAAGAGAATATAAGAGTTGTGATTTTTATGTCTATTTTAAAAATATAAAATACAATGAAAAGCAAGAAAATGAAATCTAACTTCTTAGGAGATTGCGGGGACTCGTTCAGATTAACAGTCGCAAGTCATGTTTGGACTTCGCCGTCATCCTTCAAATGAGACCAGAGGATGCTTTTGATTCTTTTGGCTCGGCTTGAACCTCAAATTTTTAGAGAATAAGGACCAAGAGGAGGTCCTATATCCAATAAAAATCTAAATAGACGGCCTGAAAAGCCACGTCTTAGCCATGGAGATTAAAGGATAAGGCCTTGGGGGGATGGGCCCCCAAGGGACTTTGGTCACCTTGCAGTGGTGGTCACTGCAGAACTTCTTCAATGGAGGAGAGGTTGTTGTTGGAGCGTCGTAGCAACTTTGTAGAGTTTTTTCGTGTCTTGTGTCTTGTTTTTTCCCGGCCTTGGAAATGGAGGAAATTGTTTAAGATTTTGTGTTTTGCAATTTGATGGATGCATTATCTTTTAATCATCATTTGAATTTTCACACATGCATTGATTTTGAAATCTTGAAATCTTGTTTTTCACATGCATGGTTTTAAATCTTTTTAGAATTCATGGTTCATGCATGTTTTGATTTATAAACTTGGATGCAATTAGTTTTGAAAAGAATTTTTATGAATTAAGCAAGCCATTGTTTTAAAAGTTTCAAATCATTTTAGGCTTTTTATGTTTCATGTTTTTAAGCCTCTTAGTTTGATTTAAAACATGATTCCAAGCTTGATTTATTGGCTCAAAATATTCCACAAGAAAATACTTTAAATATGTAATTTTTTTGGGAATTTTGGTCCCTAACCCGATCAACCCACAGTGTACTCGGTCGACTGAGCCCATGGACTCGGTCGACCGAGCACACTGTCGGTCAACCGAGGAAAGAGCCCTTGCACCTTTTTCAAACGGTCATTTTTCTGACCGTTGAAGGGTAGGTCGACTGGGGGTTAGTGCAGGTCGACCGGGCACTCGCTGAAACTCACTTTTTGAGTATAAAAGCAAGTTCATTCCTTGAGAAAGAGAGTTGATCAAAGTGGAACTTCTAAGCCTTGTTTAAGGTGTTTGAAGGCAAAACATAGGGGAAGAACTAAGAGAGACTAAGGGATCATTAGTAAAGCTAAAGCTTGGATCAATGAAGTTAAATCTCTAAGTAAGCTTTACTTTTCTTAATCAAATATGCTTTGTTTAAATTTTTGGTAAATTTTTTTAGCATGATAACTATGACGTGTTTAATCCATTACTTCCTTTAATCTTTGATTTAAGTTGTGTTGGATTCTTCACCTTGATTTCAAACCAAGTTTGTTTTAAAACTTCATAAATCATGTTTTGTCAAAACCTTTGATCTCTTTTATAACATGATTCATTTACTTGGTTGAATCTTTCTTTATTGTTTTCAATCATTTGAACCTTAGTTAAATTAGTTTGTTTTTAAAAACAACATAGGACATGCATCACATGTTTAGGCTTAATTAATTTCATACAACTTGTGAGCTTCTAATTTTCATATCATTAACAAATTAATAGTTATACATGTGATTTGCAATTCTCTTCAATCAAATCTTTGTGTGCCTTAAACTTTTAAATGCTTTAAGAATAAATTGATTGAGCTTACTTTTAAAACTTGATTGAAGTCTTCACACACACATCATGAGCATTCATCTGCATTATATAGAGTGTTATGTGAGTTAGTTTTTCAATTTCAAATCGACCTATTTTAGTGGCATTGTAATTGAGCTTAAATTGTTTCTCTTCTAGTGTTTGTAAATACACTTCTTTGAGAGAAATCATCTCCTTGTAAAGGTTATTGCTTAGCCTAAGACCTAAGAAAAGCATTGTGTAGAGATTATTTCTTAGCCTAAGAAACACATTTTATAAAGGTTATTGCTTAACCTAGAAAAGCACATTGTTAGAGGTTATTGCTTAGCTTATTAAAAAGCATAGATAGTGGAAATCCGGTGGGGTGTTGGATCACAATTCGGTAGTGGATGTAGGTATTGAGGCCAAACCACTATAAATCTTTGTGTGGTGGTGCATGCTTTGTGGTGATTGTTTTTGTTAAGCTTCCGCATTTTGTTTGATAATCATCACTTGTGACTAGTTAATTTTAAAGAAGTTAAAATTTATTTTCATTGGTCACTAATTAGAAGCTCACCCTATTTACCCCCCTCTAGGGTAAGGATCACGGACTTTTAGAAATAGCCTCCTTTTATAGACTTTTTTTTGGCCATGAGGGGAGTTTATGGGCTTTAAATGCATTAATGCTCCATGATGGGAGGAGTTACACATTTTCATTTATGTTTTTGTAACTCGTTTTTCATGAATTTTGATTGGCCATTGGAGAATAAAGGGCCTTTAATTGCCTTTAAACTTCATGATGGGAGAAGTTACATGGTTTAATGCCGTGATTATGCTTGACTTGTAACTCCCATTTCTTGGCTTCTGATTGGGCCGTCATAAAATGGGTCATTAACTGCATTAAGTGGCCGCCAAAGCATTTGAAGAGTCGCGGGCCGCGCTGCATCTTTTGGAATTCTACCCCCGACGAAGGAGGCCTTGATCGTCGATGGATCTTCATGTCGATTGTGGTCGGATGATCATGTGATTTAAGACATTAATTGCTACCAATGGGCTAGTACCATCTGTCTTGTTGATTTCTCGATTGGTCGGGCAGAAAGTGTGCTTTCTTGGTCGGCCAATTGTCGATTTCGAAGCGTCCGATGACGAACTCATGTTTTCAATTGTGAATCTGCGATGTTGTCGAATATCGACGGATTTCGTGCATCAACAATTAGATTTTTGGAAAATCACATAGGCCAAATATCTCGAAACGTGAAGAGGGACCCAAAAATGGGTTTTCAGCAAAAAAATCGGCGACCCGGAATTCTAGGGTTGCCGGCGACCATGGGGCTTTTTGCTCTTCTTGGTCGCCGATTTTCGGCCGTCTTCTGGTTTTTTCTACTTCTTTCTTCTTTGACATTTTTCTTGGCATTTTTGCATATGTTTTGGCATGATTCCCCTGTAGAAAACTTGATGAGAAGTTGCGCAAATCAGAGGGCAAAGTTTATGATTTTCCAGGATAGCCGAAGACTTTGTCGCGCAGAGTTGCCGATTTGCTATCAAAAGCCAAAACTAAACGATATCGGAATAACCTGAAATTTGAGTTGAAGTGGGCAATAAATAAGACCAACCACAGGCTTTCGTTTGAGTTTTGAAGATGTGTGGAGTTCTATCGCAGATAGACTTGATTTTACTACGAGGAAGATGCCTTGCTTTGATGTACGTTGTCCGATTGACCTAAAATTTGGCGGGGAGCTTATTGGAGTCATTTTAAGATGATCCATTAGCTCCAATTTACAAATCATGGTCCCAAGGGGATCCGCCGCCAGGAGGCCCGATTTAGCTTTCGAGAGTCAAAGTCTTGCCAAATGTTGTCGAAATGACTTGAAACTTGACATGTAGCCCTTTGGAAGTATTTTGAGATAACCCTATGCTTTATTTGATGAGTGATGACTTCGGTGGTTCCCGCCGCCGCGAGGCTTAGTTTTGTTGTTTGAGGGTTGATGCTTGGTCAAACGTTGTCGATTCGACCTGAAACTTGACATAGAGCCTCTTGGAAGTATTTGGAGACCACTTTGAAAGAGTTAAGCGCCATTACTTGGTTGCCTATCCTTGGCAAACTCTATGAAGAGCTCATGCCGATCGACAGCGTCCTTGAGGAGCAGTCGGAGGAGTTCAGGCTTCTGTACTTTTAGCTTGTCGCCTTTTATGATTTTTGAAGGAGAATGAGGGCTTGAAAGTTAAATCCAGTAGTTGGAAGAGTTCTGGCTATTCGTTCCCTAATTCTTTGACAGTAGGGAATCTTCTGATAGCACGACCTGGGAAGTCAGGGGATCAGGATCAGGGTTCGAAGAAGACTTCGGCCATGCAAGAAGAGTTGAGGGGTTTCTTCACAAGTACAGACGCCATTTTTTCTGATATTGAACTGCAGAGAGATCTTGCTGTTTACCTCACTTATTTGTTGGGTGAGGTTGTTTTTGCTGGAGGAGATGGAACACACATCAGGCCGCATTGTATTTTTTCGGCTTGTCAGATGGCTTTCAGAGAGCGGCTTGCTTTGGTGCTAGCTCTTTACTCCTACTTGTGTATCGAACTGCAGGCTGCTGCTTTTTTGGTTCGGCTTGGGCTCCCTATGAACAGGGTATTTTCAGCCCACATTTTCTATTAATGGTAATTATACCACTGTCCTGGCTTCCATCGGCTAGGTGCTGCACGGGATGATGATCCTCTGATGATTCGATTAGCTAAGGGCAAAGCCGTGCTCGAATCACTTTTGTTTGCCCCCAATTGAGGATCCGACGGTTCAGGGATGCCGAGATGGGCCAGTCTTAAGTGAAGCTTTCTCCGGAGTTGCCGAAGAAGGCTTTTGATTTTGGTGCCTCCCGAGACTCTACCAGGGCAGGGTCGGGAAGTCATTACTCCTTGACAAATGCAGAGAATGAGTGGCTTTTTAGCATATGTGTCGGCACGATGGTGTACCGCAGACATCTTTTCGTCGACATCCACCATATGTACCTTCTCGTTTTGCTCTGCAGTTTGGCTTCTCTCAAGGCGTTGTTGGAGCGCCTTTAAGCATGGTGAAGCGCTTTGGAGGTTTGCAAGACAGGAGAAACGCATGGCCTTTCTATAGTGCTGAAGACACTACTGCCATGATTTCTTATCTTGTGTTGTCAACTTTCTGGATTGCCAGCTTCGCGAAGTGGTTTGCGAAGAGCTTTTTAGCATATCGGGGGCTTTCCAAGAAAGAGCTTGATCTGAAGCTGTCGTCTGAAAAGGCCTTCGAAACTCGGATGGCGTCCGGCGAGAGGAAGTTTAGGCCCTCCTTTCTGGAGAGAAACACAAGATAGGCTTTCTCGATGACCAGGGCGTCATTGATTCTGAAGCTGTTCGGGAAGTACCTGATGAGGCCTTAGAGCAGCTAGAACAGGAAGAAGTTGAGCTTGACGCTTGGATGCAAGCAGCACAGAGGTGAGCTTCCGTGGAGTCTACTGACAAGGGTAGACCATCCAGTGAGGAGTCAAGTGGGAAACCTGACTCTGACAGCGGGGCAGGTTCTTCTAGGAAGCGAGCCCGCAGAAGTAAGAGGAAGAGGAGTCAATATCGCAGCAAGGGGAAACATGATGACTCTCCTGATATGGAAGTCCCTCTCACTATCAATGAGGAGATGCCAGAGAATGTTGACGAGCCTCCGGAAAAGAGGAACCGAGAAGAAGAGACCGTGGATGAAGGTATGATTATTCCTCTTTCTCTTTTCGTTCTTTTCATGGGATTTTCCCATGTTCTGATTTGATTTCTGTTTCTGTTTTCCTCTTTTTTTTTTAGAAGAAGAAAAAGACTTGGCGATGCTTGAGGTTCCGACCGATGAGGCGGTGACAGATCCTATGGAGGCACCTGAAGAAGTACCGAGGGACTTTGGAGTGAATACAGAATCTCCAATTGGTATAACTTCTTTTCTTTCTTTTTTTTTATGTCTGTGGTTTGATTTGCTAACATTTTTCTTGTCAGCTGACTTGCCATAGGATTCTGATGACTTTGAACCATCGATGGACGCAAATGTTGACAATGCTTCCGATGAGCTCATGGGGGAAGAAAGTGTTCCGCCAGTCATCGAAGAAGGTACTTTATAGTAATAACCCTGATAATGTTTTTTTTTAATAGGATTATATTCATACCTTTTTGTGTTTCTTTGGCAGGTTTTGAAGTGACAGAAGAGAGTCCATCGCTTTCTTCAGAACCAGAGCGAGGGATGCCAAAGGTTGATCTGGAGGTAGAGACTCCTTCAACCAGTTCTGACACGGCAGAGGCAAAAACTCGTGATGAGGTTCCTTCCCCGGTGGCTCCAGTTGGAAAGAGTTCTTTTGTTACTCTTCCAATGGGGCATGACATGAGCAACCGACCGATTGAGCGGGGCGAATCTTCATCCGGGCCATCTCTTCAATTTGCGAAGGTGCTGGCACGAGTTTTGAGCTCTTAGATCGAGACTCTCCTTTCTGGACACTTGGATGCCGGATTTTGCATGATCCAGCATGTACAGGAGATTCTCACTAATGCCAAAGAAGTTGGTCTGGACGTCACAGGTGCCAGGGCGATCGTTGATAGGATCATTGCGCTGTGTAACAAGTGGTTTGAGACTATGGCTTTCCCTGATGGTGACTTCTTCAAGGAGATGTTCCAAGATCCTGTTAATAAGGCTCAATTTGACTTGGATGAGACAACACAGAGCAGGAAGCAGTTCGTCCGGGAGAGAAACTTCGAAGAGTTAGCCATCATTAGGCTGAGGAACGACATTACCATCCTTGATAGGGAGGTCGCCGAGGCTAGGCAACGTCTTGAGAATTTGGAGGCATAAGTAGCGGCCAAGTGGGCTGCTATGACAGAGGCTTGCGACAGGGAGAGTGCTCTGATTCGCCAGGTTGCAGGTGTCGATCGAATTCTCAAAAGGAGGACTGAGGAGAACAAATGTTGGCGAACTTCCTGGGATAAGGTTCCCGGTGTAAAAGAAGGATTACGGCATTCTCCAGCATCTCATGGCAAGTTCCTGAAGAAGCGTGCCTTGAAAACTCTGACGGCTGAGGCCATAAGTTTGCTCGATGAGCTGAAACTTTGGTTGGAGACCATTTTTGACTGAGCTCCTAGTTTATCATTTTTTTTTGTAACAGAAACTCTTCTTTTATTTTATTTTTTGGTACCACATGTATATTTTTTTTTGGTACTCGCTTTTTTTTTTCCCTATGCTCACTTAAATCTTTTTGTGATGAAAGCAATTGTTAAATGGGATTTGATTAAAAGTTTGTCATCTTGTGAAAACCTTTTATCGAATGATTGTTTTGGCATGGGAGCCAGATTCTATTTGTGGCATGAAAGCCAGTTTTTGTGGCATTGATAGTCTGTTTTTGTGGCATTGATAGCCGGTTTGTGGCATTGATAGCTGGTTTTGGTGGCATTGATAGCCGGGTTTTTTGAAAGCCATGTTTTGGTTTGTGGCATTGATAGCCGATTTTGTTTTGTAGCATTGATAGCCAGTTTTGTTTTGTGGTATTGATAGCCGGTTTGGTGGCATTTATAGCCAGTTTGTGGCATTGATAGCAGGTTTGGTGGCATTTATAGCCGGTTTTGATTTAAAAAAAATGCAAGTATCGACTAAAAGTCACCTCCCTGCTGAATGGTCTTGTAAGTATCAATGGAATGTCGCATCCTTCCTCATTCGGTTGTGAGTATCGATGGAATGTCGTATCCTTGCGGATTTCGGTGCAAGTATCAATGGAATGTCGCTTCCTTGCTTTTCAAAAATTTGGTTTTGTGGTTACTGACTTGATGTCGTTTCAACACAATTTTTGAAATTTGCGGTTTTCTCAAACCTTTGCGTAGTGGATATCAACTGCAATGTTGCATCTCCACGATTTCTTGTTTCAAACCTTTGAAATTTGGGTTGTGGATATCAACTGAAATGTTGCGTCTCCACGGTTTTTAGGTTTTTTTAACCTTTGAAATCGGGGCTGTCGATATCAACTGAAAGGCCGTTTTTCATTGTTTTTTTGCGATTCGAAGCTTCCAACTCCTGGGATTTTATAAAATTCATACTTTTGAGGTGCCAAATCCTTTGACATCCGTCAAAATCACGGGTTAATCATTAAGAGTATCAAAATCAACATTGATCGTCAACCGGTCAACCAAAAAAGTGTGTTTTCTACCCGACCGATCGAGAAATCGATAGGAAAGATAGCACCGACCCGCTGTCGGCAACCAATACCTGAAGTTACATGGTCATCCGATGTCGATCTACATGAAGATCCATCGATGATCATCGCCAGAAGAATCCCAAAAGACGCGGCACGGCCCGCGACTCCAACTGCTCGGCGACCACTTAATGTAATTAATTGGCTAGCTTTATTGCAATCATTAATTCATTTCTTTGGACGGCCCAATCAGAAGCAAGCATCCGGGAGTTACAAGTTAATTGATTCATGGCATTTAACCCATGAAACTCCTCCCTTTATGGCGATTAAAGGCGATTAAATGCCCTCAATCTCCACCGGCCAATCAGAAGCCAAGGTCCAGGAGTTACGAAATACAGAAATTAAACCTTGTAACTCCTCCAATTATGCGGTTTAATGACGATTAAAGCCCATAAACTCTCCTAAATGACTACTAAGAGCCTATAAATAGGAGAACACTCCAAAGAAATCCAGATCGGAAAAAATCAAACAACTCCAAGAGATTAGAATCAGATCAGCTTCCAAGCACAGAAAATCTAGAGAAAGAAGGAGAGAAAACTCTGCGAAAGTTCTGCACCGGCCACCACTACAAGGTGACAAAAGTCCCTTGGGGGGTACCCCTCAAGGTCCTTGCCTTCTCCTTCTACCTCCAATGGCTTAGACATGACTTTTCAGTCCGTTTACTTAGCTTTTTATTGGACATAGGACCTCCATTTGGTCTTTGTCCTCTAAAAATTTGAGGTTATAGCCAAGCCAAGCGAATCAAGAGCATCATATGTTCTCATCTGCATGGATGATGGCGAAGTCCACATATGGCTTGCGATCGTCAATCTGAATGGGTCCCCCACAATCTCCTGAGAAGTTAGATCCTCCTTTTCTTGCTTTTCATTGTAGTTTGTATTTTTCTAATAGAGACAATAATCACAACTCTTGTCTTTCATTATTGATAAGAATTGTAAATCGGCTATAAATGCCAAAATTGGCTATAAACGCCAAAAATCAGCTATAAATGCCAAAATCGGCTATAAACGCCAAAAATCGGCTATAAATGCCAAAAAAATCGCCTTTCACGGCAAATCAAGAAAATGTCTATTTTCTTAAATATATGTGCAATGGAAAACTTGAAAGAAGTTGATTTCCTTTTTACTTGCGAAGGTCGATCTCCGGATCACCACTTGCAATTTCAAGTAAAATAGAAAATCTGGCACACCCACCAAAAAAAATATTGATACCCGCTCCTGCCCCCCTGGAGCTAAAGGGTCGGATCAAATGGACTCCCACGTCCGCTGACCTCGGTAGCACCGAGCAAGGAATACGCGGTCCATCAAGCTGGCTCCACCCGGTGGGACCCGTTCATTTGAGAACACGATGCTAGAAATGAAATATTTGCATATCATATCTTTTGCTCTATGCTTATACTTCTCTTCTCGATTCCTTGGCTACTTTCTAATTGGCGGCCTATGTTGTATTTTGCATCTAAAAAAATTGAGATGAGATTTTTTATAAATTTCTAATTCTTTGAATTTATTTCTACTCTTTCTCTTTAGAAAAAATCAGATTTCTTAGTTTGGATCCAAAATTGAGAAACTTTGATCCTTTTCGTTTCGTCTCTATGCTCGTGGAAATCGTTGAGCCGGTTCGAATTGTGGAAATGGCCATTGTTTCTCTTTGATGAATTCATTAGAAATTAAAAAAAAATCAGATTTCTCATTTTGGATTCAAAATTGAGAAACTTTGATCCTTTCCTTTCGTTCGTGTGCTCGCAGAAATTGTTGAGCCTGTTCGAATTAAGATTTGGGCCATCGTTTCTATTCGATGAGTTCATTTGGGATAAAGAAAAAGACATAGACCACTAAAGTTAAACCAATTGAGCTCTTTAATCACGATTGATTCAAGAAAAGCCTTGTCCAGAGTGTGGAGACAACTTAACTGTTCTAGGCAAGGGTCTTCCAAACGGGTTCATTAAGTAATCCCACCCTTACCTAGGGGCAATTCTATCAATCGAGATTTCATAAGACCGGGTTAGAAGGCCTATGTGTACTCTCTCATCTGTTAAATAAAAATATTTAAAATAAAAAATATTTAAAATTAAAAATTAAAAATAAAAAAAAAATAAAAAAAAGATTTTTTTATAGAAAAAATCTATAAAAAATAATAAAAAAAAGATTTCTTTTTTAAAAAAAATCTTAAAATAAAAAAAAATATTTTTCAAAAAAAAATCTTCAAAAAAAAAAAAAACTTCCGTCAAAATCGCAGAAATTTTGGTCTCCTCCCTTCTGAGCACTGGCGCTCGCGGAAATCGTTGAACCCGTGTTCAGATTGGAATGCCTTTGCTCTCTTTGATGAACCCGATCATGGCCTCTCAAAAAAAAAAACTCTTGTCATTTTTTAGGTTCAGATCCGAGAAATTATGGTTCCTTCTCTTCTGGGTACTGGCGCTTGCGGAAATCGTTGAGCCCGTATTTGGATCAGAATACCATCTGCTCTCTTTGATGAATCCAATCTTGACCTTTCAAAATAGAGAATCTCATCTCATGGATGCGGTCTCCAAATATTTGTGTCTAGCGGTACTCGTACGCCCTTTCAGGGTCTACTGTATTCGCGACCGGCACATTTGTAACTTCAACCTTATATTCTTCTTACATCGAGCAAGCTTTGCTTCTCGATAAGTCGAATTTAGGTTCACAATTGCTTCTAGTAGTCACTGGGACGCTCATTCTGGGTTCACCATACTTGCGATCAGAACAATTGTACCATCTATGGCTTTTTGCCTTCTTCATATTGCTTGGGTCATATCCCTCTAGCGATTTGAAAAGACAAAACCATAGAACTCCCCATTTATGATCATTATATTCTTGTGATGACTAATGGATGTGGTCTTGTTTCAGAAATTTTTTGAAAACTAACAATGGCAGCTTCGCTACCCATTACTTTCGATGAGAACAAGCACCAACTCATGCTTTAACGAAGCAAAACACACGCACTTATAAGCGCCCCATCAGCTGCCGAAGCGTCAACTCCCTCGATAACTCTCTGAACTCCGGGTCGACCTCAACTCCTCGAACTATCGTCTTTGGGACCTGGGACCATTCCCACTTCCCGAAGAACAAACTGCTCTTTCCAAGAAGCAGAAAGTCATCTCTCAACGTGTCACTACCGTGACACCAAAGGCGAGCACCAAAAGGCCCGAAGCCCGTGGCACCCCCACGAAGCCTCGACCCGCAAACGACCAGGTCTATCCCAAGACTTGGTCCCCAAGACCTTCACCAAAACAAAGAAGGTCCCAAACATCCACCAAGCCAGCATACCTGGCCCCACTATAGGAGAGCCAGCAAACCTGGTCCCACCAAGAGGCTTGGCTGCTGCGCCTGAGGGAGAACATCCTTCATTGTCAAAGCCCAACTAGAGCTGACTAAAGCTCAAATTGCTCGTCGTATACGCCGCCGCGCGTCGTATCGACAAAAGAGACTAGAGAAGCAAAGGACCCAGCCTCCTACCCTTCAAGTCTCTCCCAAATGGGTCGAAAAGGAAAGAGCCAACCAAGTTGCTGCTGTCCATATGGCTGGAAAAGCCAGAAGACGCCAAAAGTCAGCATCCAAAATCCATGTCCACGTCCGATGACCCGCAGTATCTCCAGGATAAGAAGACATTCAGAATAATCTCCTGCTCCTTCAAGCAAAGGACGGCAAAGTGATCCTTCCTCAAGCTCATCATAAAAAAGAATGAGCCCCAGCTCAGTTACCAGGATAATTTCTTCGTTCGAATCTCGAGGGATGAACGTCCTGCCTACAAATTCTGAGCCACCACCTCGCAGTCCACCTCAAGATGATGCGCTCACACGGATCCAGCAATTGGAACAAGGTCAGCAGAGGATTGAAACTCTGATGGAAAACCTTCTCCTCGCCTTCCAAAATCAGGCGAACAATGAACCTCCTCCAAATCATCAAGATGATGAGGTAAATGGAGAAGAAAACGAGTCACGCGCCCTTACCAAAAAGGACGCAGATAATATCCTTGCAAAAGCAAAAGAAGAGGATATACTCAAGGAGCATGGGATCAAGCCTTCATACCCCTTATGGATGGAGTCGGTCCTGTTCCCCACAAAATTCAAGCATCTTATTCTCCAAATATATATGGGGAAAGGATCAGCCAGACAACACGTCATCCATTTCAAGATCTTGACGGGAGCTATCGCGGATTAAGATGCACTCAAGATCCGCCTCTTTGCAAGTACCCTAAAAAGTACGGCCTTCGACTGGTACTCCACTCTTCCGGAGGACTCCATCCATAATTAGGCCATGCTAGAGACACGCTTCCTGACTCACTTCAAAGGTGAGGATCATCCCGCTACTATGGCTCAGTTGTGCAGCCTAAAACAGGGGGAGAATGAGTCAACATATGACTTCATTCACAAGTGGAAAGTAATGGCATACAAATGCTCTGATGTATTGCCACAAGCGTCGCTAGTCGACATTTGCCGAAACAACATGAGAGCTAGAATCCGCTCCATGATCATCGATAACTAATAAAAGAACCTGGGAGAACTCCTAGAAGCTTCCATGGAAGCTGAAACGGTGATTAAAGACCTCAACAGTCAGAAATCATCAAGAAAAGAGCCAACCGCCATTGCAACCTAAAAAATAAAGAAAAAAGAGGTCCTCAATGTGCAGACCAAGTCAGCTCCTCAGCCACCAAAGAAAGCTGAAAACAAAGCTACTGGTAAGAGACCCAAACTCTCGGATGCCTTCAAAGAGTGAGTAGAAAAGAAATACACGTTCGATGAAGATGTTGATGAAATCTTCGGGGCTATCATGGCAAACGGCAAGCTCACTTTGCCTGAACCCAAAAGACAGGGTGATGTTGGCAAAACCAACTATCCTCGGTACTATCCATACCACCAGATGATCTCGCATCCTCTCAATCAATGCTTCGTTGTAAGGGAGAAAATAAACGAGATGTGGAAAAACGGTGTCATCACCTTCGACAAAAACTATGGGTCTGCCTCCGTCAACATGGTGTCATGTGGACAAACACCAAAATCACTGGAGAAGAAGATCACTACTTCCTTCAAGGTGATAAACAGAATCCAAGCATTCGAAGAACTAGTTCCTTACCCGACACTAGATGGACAACCCATATGGGTACATCCCGATCTCCTAAAAGATGAAAATTGGGAGGTCGTGAAAACAAAGCCTACAGCTCAACAGCGAAGGCAGGCTAGGAAACATCTCCTCAAGCTCAAACGGCAAGAGAAGACCCAACCAAAACAAGAAGTCCAAGAAAAGGCAGAGGCCTCCTCTACCGCTTCACTGGAGGCAACAAAAACGTCCCTTCCAGAGACTTCAAACGGGGTAAGAAAATTCACTCATAGTGATTTCATGCCACCTCAATTCAAAGAAGCACGCAGGGGGCATCATACTCTTGCAATTCGGTAGTTGGATTCTCCATTCAAGGATACGAGTCCAGCGACACCGATGATGGATTTGAATCCAACTACACCGACAAGTGGGAAGAGTCCCTTGAAACAGGATAATATATCTCCGATGAAGAATGGGTTCCCGAGACTCATCTTATGCCAGTAATCTGGTATAACCCCTACAGCCACAAGGATCCTGGTCTAATGATGAAGAAGACCAAGAGGCTGTACATGAAAATGTTATTGAACCAGCACTCGTCATTGCTGCAGTGGAAATCAACTATGTTGAGCCACAAAGAGTAGATGAAGAAGAATATTTGGCTCCCATGCCTGATCTTGAAGAATATGTAAGGATCTTACAGCATCTCGCTCTAGAACAAGAGCAAGACCGCGTCAACGAGCCTCCTCGCAATCCCGAGCCTGAAGTCCCTGAAGACCATCCGGTACATCCTCCCTTAACTCCTGAAAATGGAGAAAATTGCTGGATAGATGATCCTCTTACATCCGAGGATGAGTCTGACTCCGATCAGGCAACGTCTCCTGTTAGAGCTTCCCGTAATGTGATAATGCGGGATTATAGCTCTTCCGAAGCATTGTCTGATGAGATCACTTACACTCCGACGACGCCTAGCAATATATCCTCTGAAGCCACCTCATCTCACGTGACTTTCACTGAGACGGCACCCTCTCAGGTTTCTTCTCCTGAGACTGTGACTTCAAAACTCACACCCTTTCTGACTGAAGAATCCCCAACTATTGATGCTTGGGACGATGAATTAGTCAACGAAGAAGAAAGGTTGCTGGATGCTGTTCAGGACTTGTTATTAGAAAATGCTCCATGCAACACAATCATTGAGGATGGCGACTCTGCTACAGATACATCCTCATCAAATGAAAAACGATAGCCTCTTGATCCTGAAGACAATCTTCCAAACGAAGACCCTTCTCAAGAAGCTCTCATAGTTGGTAGAGGCACTCGCTCTGGCCGGGACTACCACAAGAATTACAATCAATCTTCATTTACTTATGTAAATCCTTCAGGAAAAGATGTTGTAAGCGCCCCTAGTGGCAACCATGATGAACATGCAAGCCCCAAGGAGACTTTCAAGTATGACTTGATTGAACACATCAAGCACATACCTGCACATCTGCACATCCTAGATTTATTGCGAATGTCCCTGCACACTCGTGATAATCTCATTTCAGAATTACAAAAGTTGATTGAGGATGTCGACAAACATACCCCGCAAGTCCTCTAAATTGAAATGGACTACCGGGTCAAAAACTCAGAAGTTTCCTCAAAGGGAGAAAAGAAGAAAACTGAGGGATCATGCATTGAGTGCCTCTCGGTTCAAAAGGCAGCCAGTGCAACCATCGCTTTCACTAAGGATGACCTCCTACTTGGTAAAACAAGGCACAACCGACCCCTGTACTTCACAAGGTACATCAAGCAAAATGCCTATGCACAGAGTTCAGATTGACCCAGGTTCTGCACTCAACCTCATCTCCACTTAGGCTCTCGAAGAGTTGGGCATCCCACCCAGCAAGTGAGCCACACATCTGTATCTATCTTTGGATACGATTGGAGTACTCAAAGGCCTATCAGCAAAATCAGGTTGAAGTTGCAGATCGGTGATCTTATCTTTGAGGTCACTGTATATGCAATAAAAACCCCTTCATGCTACAACATCCTTTTCGGATGCCCCTGGATCCACGAGAATGGTGTTGTCCCTTCAACTCTATATCAATGCATCAAGTTTGTTAGCGACGACGGCATGATATATAAAGTCTTTGCGGACAAAAAACCCTTCAAAGGTAAAGAAGCCCACTTTGCAGACTCACAGATGTATGAATGTGAGAAAGAAGAAGAGGAGAAGCACACAGTACCCTTTGCCGAAAATCTCCAGAAAGATAAAGGCAAGGCTCCTCAACAATCACCAGAAGAAAACAAACCACCCAGTAAATCCGAAGAGAGCATTCAAACTCCCTTCATCATCTCCCTCAAAACTTTGGTCATCACGACAAAACTGAAGAGGGCAAAGCAAAAGTCTGGGGGCAAATTTGTTGTCTTTTTTGTGTCTATCATATAAGACACGGATTCGGATTCAGAGCCAGAAGACGACACATCGTCAAGCCAAGCTGACACTCAGCAAGTTCAGCCTGCTCTTACTCCAATGGAGACAACTTCTGACATAGAAGATCCTACGTCAGCTTCCTTCATTGTTCCAGCAACTTTAGCAAAGGAAAAGCCGATCTTCTTCCATAGATCGGATGCTTCTTCATCAAACTCCATGCTCGAACCCTTTCAAAATGAAGGTATGCCTCAACTATCCTTATATAGTCCTGTGGCACAAGCTATTATGAAGAAAATGGGCTATGACGCTCAAAACCTAGTCGGTTTGGGAGAAAGACGCGGTATTCTCACGCCATTGGGGCCCATCTTGACCAAAAGCCAGCTGGAAGATTGGAGACTCTACGGCCATGTAGAAAAGTCTTCACACGGGCTAGGGTATGATCCCAAAACTCTCCTGAGACAGTTGACACAAAGGCTTAAAATTCAATTTACCGACCAAGCCTCGACATCTCGTATCCATGAAGACATCGATCTCCCTGGATATCTCTTCAATGAGTCACCCGACAAAGATCCAGGAAGCTCATCCAATTGGTACGATTTCTCTGACAATAAAGAGGAATTGTCCGATGGCACAGACATATGGTCTTCTGACCCAGAAGAACCCTCATCTCCAAAAGAAGTACCCTACTTCGACCCGGTTCAACAGGCGATTGGGATCATCTCATAGCAAGCCTTGAGAAAATTGCCGATCAAGAAGACCCGTGGAAAGGAACAAAACCTTGGTCTGGAAATGCCATTGAAACCCCAGAAGGTTTCGTGGAGCTAGAAGCCTCTGAAAATATTATGGAGGAACCACCTTCAAACCTTCCAACAGAAGATCTTGTTCAAAAGATAGACTTAGGAACACCAGATAACCCACGTCCTGTATTCATAAGCAAGAATATAAAGGATGATAAGTTACCCGAGTATATCGCATTTCTTCATAAGTTCGTTGATTGCTTTGCATGGTCTTACGCTGAAATGCCTGGTTTAGACCCCAAAATAGCAATCCACAAACTCAATCTTCAAGAAGACATCAAGACTGTCAAGCAGGGCCAAAGAAGATTCCGTCCAGATGTGATGGATAAAATTGAACAAGAAGTTCAAAAACTCAAAAGCGTCGGCTTCATTCGTGAGGAACAACATCCTGAATGGTTGGCCAACATTGTCCCCGTGACAAAGAAAAACAGGCAGATCAGGGTCTGTATTGACTATAGAGACCTGAATGGCGCATGCCCTAAAGATGAATTTCCGCTCCCCATACCAGAGGTAATGATTGATAATACCTGTGGATTCGAGCGAATGACA
This sequence comes from Litsea cubeba, assembly GCA_012931725.1. Taxonomy (NCBI): domain Eukaryota; kingdom Viridiplantae; phylum Streptophyta; class Magnoliopsida; order Laurales; family Lauraceae; genus Litsea; species Litsea cubeba. The sequence continues at coordinate 58,974,990 of CM022949.1, forward strand.
TTCATGGATGGTTTCTCTGGCTACAATCAGATAAAGATGCTTCCTGAAGATGAAAAACATACATCCTTTCGGACCCCATTTGGTGTGTATTGCTACGCTGTCATGCCATTTGGTCTGAAAAATGATGGTGCCACATATCAGAGGGCTATTATGAAAATATCCCAAGATATGCAGCACAAGACGGTCGAATGTTACGTTGATGACTTCGCCGTCAAAAGCAAAAGAAAAGAAGATCATCTCGAAGACCTTCGAGAAGTCTTCCTCCGACTTCGCAAAAACAAACTGCGGATGAATCCTCTGAAGTGCTTCATCGGCGTCTCATCAGGTAAGTTCCTCGGATTCCTAGTTCGGAAAGCTTGAATAGAGCTTGGCCCCCATAAAAGTCAAAGCCATTCTAGAAATGCCCTCTCTAAGAACCTTGAGAGAACTCAAAGGGCTTCAAGGGAGATTGGCCTACATCAGACGGTTCATCTCCAATCTTTCGGGGAAATGCCGTCCATTCTCTCGGTTGATGAAAAAATATGTAAACTTTGTCTGGGATGCTATCTGTGAAGCTGCATTCCAAGATATCAAGTCATACCTGACCAAACCTCCAGTGTTAGTTGCTCCTACCACTGAAAAACCATTCATCTTGTACACAAGATCCCTCGATCACTCTCTGGGCGCTCTGCTTGCACAAGAAAATGATGAAAGAAAAGAAGCTACTCTATACTACCTCAGCCACATGCTAGTAGGTGCAAAGCATCGCTACTCTCCAGTCGAAAAAGAATGTCTTGCAGTGATGTTCGCCGTACAAAAGCTACGTCACTACTTGCTTTCCAACACAGTCTATCTGGTATCAAGGATCAACCTCTTGAAGGTCCTCGTCACAAAAGCAGGTTCTCTCAATGCCCGACTAGCAAAATAGTCCATCCTTCTGTCATAATTTGATATTAGCTATGTACCATAAAAAGCAATCAAAGGCCAAGCTCTAGCAGACTTTCTCGCAGAGCATCTATTGCCTAAAGATTCTCCACTCAGAGATGATCTCCCAGACGAACCAGTCTACAATGTGGAGACTTTCTCACAAAATGCCTCCTGGGACATGTACTTTGACGGTGCAACCAGGACAAATGAAAAAAGACAGCTGATCTCGAGTTGGCATCCTCTTTGTTAGCCCCGACAAATGATGGACTGCGCATTCTGCTTGGTGCTACCGAGGTCGGCGGACGTGGAAGTCCGTTAGGTCCGACCCTTTAGCGCCCGGGGGGCAGAAGCGGGTATCAACATTTTTTTGTGTGGGGGGTGCCAGATTTTCTATTTTACTTGGAATTGCAAATGGTGATCCGGAGATCGACCTTCGTAAGTAAAAAGGAAATCAACTACTTTCTAGTTTCCATTGCACATATATTTAAGAAAAGATACATTTTTATTGATTTGCCATGAAAACCGATTTTTTTGGCATTTATAGCCGATTTTTGGCGTTTATAGCCGATTTTTGGCATTTATAGCCGATTTACAATTCTTATCAATAATGAAAGACAAGAGTTGTGATTTTTATCTTTAAAAAAAAATACAAACTACAATGAAAAGCAAGAAAATGAGGATCTAACTTCTCAGGAGATTGTAGGAGACTCGTTCAGATTGACGGTCGCAAGCCATATGTGGACTTCGCCATCATCCATGCAGATGAGAACAGAGGATGCTCTTGATTCGCTGGCTTGGCTATAACCTCAGATTTTTAGAGGACAAAGACTAAATGGAGGTCCTATATCCAATAAAAAGCTAAGTAGACGGACTGAAAGTCATGTCTAAGCCATTGAAGGCAGAAGGAGAAGGCAAGGACCTTGGGGGGGGAGGGGGGTACCCCCCAAGGGACTTTTGTCACCTTGTAGTGGTGGCCGGTGTAGAACTTCAACAGAGTTTTCTTTCTTCTTTCTCTCGGATTTTCCGTCTGCATTCTTCTGGATTTCCGATCTGGAATTCTTTGAAATGCTCTCCTATTTATAGGCTCTTGGTAGCCATTTAGGAGGGTTTATGGGCCTTTATTGTCATTAAGCCGCATAATGGGAGGAGTTACAGGGTTTAATTCCTTTATTTTGTAACTCATTTTTCTTGGTTTCTGATTGGCCGGTGGAGATTGAGGGCATTAATCGCATTTAATCGCCATGATGGGAGGAGTTTCATGGGTTAAATGCCATGAATCAATTGACTTGTAACTCCCATTTGCTTGCTTCTGATTGGGCCGTCTAAAGAAATGAATTAATGACTGCAATAAAGCTAGGCGATTAATCGCATTAAGTGGTCGCCGAGTAGTTGAAGAGTCGCGGGCCGTGCTGCGTCTTTTGGGATTCTTCTGGCGATGATCGTCGATGGATCTTTATGTAGATCGACATTGGATGACCATGTAACTTTAGGTATTGGTTGCCAACAGCGGGTCGGTGCCATCTGTCTAGTCGATTTCTTGATTAGTCAGGTAGAAAGAACATTTTTTTGGTTGACCGGTTGGCGATCAATATTGATTTTGATACTCTTGACGATTGACCCGTGATTTTGACGGATGTCAAAGGATTTGGTGTCTCAAAGTATGAATTTTGGAAAATCCCAGGAGTCGGAAGCTTCGAATTGCGAAGAAACAACAAAAAACGGGCTTTCCGGGGCGAACCCGGCGATTCCAGGCTCCATGGTCGTCAGCGACCATGGGCCAGGGTCGTAGGGGTCTGTGACCCTGGGGGGGATTTCCCCCCTTTTGTCCCGTTTTGTGGCCGTTTTTTTTATTTTTTTATTCTGTTTTCTTCTTTATTTTTTTCTTGGCATTTTGGTCATTTATTGGCCTGATTTCCCTGTAGAAAACTTGACGAGAATCCTTGCATTTTGGAGTGCAAAGTTTTCAATTTTTCAGGAAAGCCGAAGACTTTGTCGGGTAGAGCTGCTGATTTTCCGTCTGAAGCTGAAACTGGGACAAACGATGTCGGAATGACCTGAAATTTGGGGTGAAGCCTTCTGAGCAATAAATAAGACCAACCATAGGCTTTTGTTTGAGTTTTAAAGCCGTTTGGGGTCCTATCGCTAGTAGACTTGCTTTTATCGCGATGAAGATGTTGCACTTTGATGTGCGGTCAACCGATGTCCGATTGACTTGAAATTTGACACGGAACCTATTGGAGTCGTTTTAAGATGATCCATAGGCTCTGTCTTGGAAACCATGGTCCCGGGGAGCTTCGCCGCCAGAGTGTCAAAGTCTGGTTAAATGTTGTCGAAATGACCTGAAACTTTACGTGTAGCCCTTTGTAAGCATTTTGAAGCCGTCCATGTGCTCTGTCTAACGTGTGATGGCCTCGGTGGTTCTCGTCGCCGAGAGGTTTAATTTAGCTGTTCGAGGGTTGATGTAGGGTCAAACATTGTTGGTTTGACTTGGAACTTGACGTGGAGCCTTTTGGATGTATTTTGAGACCATCCACAGGCTCTGATCGAAGATTTATCTCCGATGCTTTCGCCGCCAGGAGCTCCTTTTTAGCTGCTGGAGAAACGAAGTTAGGCCAAATGATTTTGAAATGACCCGAAACTTCTTATGTACTCCTCTTTTGGCTGTCTTGAAGGATCTTGCAGTTTTTGTTTGATTCTGACAAGATTTGATTTTTGGAAGTAGCATTGCTTATTTATGGCAGCCTGTGACTTCATGTAGCTTTTTGGATCTTGAAGAGGCAAAGTGACATTTTTGGTGTCAACAAATGGCCCCTCGAGGTGCAGCGACGAGTTGCCTAACTTTTGTAGTCGATGTGCCTCGAAGAGATTTTTGAAGGAGAGCTTGTGACTTGGCCAAGAGTCTTTGAGCAGTCTTTCTTTTGGTATTTGTAGCCATTTGAGCTTCCAGGGAATTTTTATGGTTGTGAAAGGGATCACCTACCATCTCGAGGCAAAGTTTTGAAGATGACATCGGGGATGTGGATTTGGGTTTTTTTTTTTACCTTGTGACCTAACAAGCTGTATGTGGCAGGTTAGGGGGTCGGGTATGGTTTTGACCATGTGACCCAACAAGCTGTATGTGGAATGTTGGGGGGTCGATTTTGGTTTTGATCTTGCGACCTAACAGGCTGTATGTGGCAAGTTAGGGAATCAGGTTTTGGTTTTTGGTTTTGGTCTGGTGACCTAACAAGTTGTATGTGGCAAGTTAGGGGACCAGGATTTTGTTTGGATTTTTTGTGGAATGTCAATTTCAAGATTTTTGGCTCAATTTGGTATATGAGGCAAGATGGTTTGAATTTTGGAAGCTCATGGGGCTTGGAATTCTTTTTTGTATGGTCCAATCAACTCAAAAGAGGTATGGAACCATTTTTGTATGCTCTTGGTAAGAGGAATTTTTTTTCCTTTGACTAAAAGCCCTTTTTTTTAGTGCCTAGGTGGTCAAAACCTAGCTCATATGGGCTAGCCCATGGGATCTTAAGGTTTTGAAATGGCTTAGATCTCATATGGTGTCATTTATAAAGAATATCTAAAAATATCTCCTTTGGATAGAGAATATCTAAGAATATCTTTATTTTGAGAGAATCTCTCATGTTCCCTTTATTTTGGAAGAAAATATTTCAAGATTTCTTTCTTTGGGAGAGAATATCTCAAATCTCCTATCTTTTGGGAGAAAATCTCTTATTGATTTCTTTTTGGGAGAGAATCCCGCAAGATATCTTTCTTTTAAGAAAGAATCTTTCTAATTTCTTTCTTTTGGTAAGGTTACCAATTAGTAACACTTACCTCTTTCTTCTTTCCTTCTTTGGTTTGCTCTCTTCTATAAAAGCAAGGAGGAGGTTGGATCTCTTGCTCTTATTGCTTTCTTTTGCAACAATTCCAAGAGGGCTTCAAGACCAAGAGTTCTTCTTCAAGATCTTCAAGACTGTCTTCTTCTTCTCCATCAATAGCTTCAAGTAAGTTCCCTTTTTCAAGAAAACTCCATTGTAGAAATAGGATGATAAAAAAGTTCTTTTTTTTTGTTCCTTTCTTTTCTTTTCTTTTTTTTTTCTTTTTCACATGTTTTCCCCTTTTTTTTGACACGTTTTTTCTTTTTTTTCTCGTGCTTTCTTTTTCTTTTGCACGTTTTTTTTTCTTTTGTGGGTCGTATGGACAGATCTATACGGATCTGGGCCAATCGACCATTAGATAGGCAAATCGTCTTTGGCTTGCTTTTTTTTTTTTGAAACCGACCAAACCACACGCTGGGCGGTTCAACAATTACTTATGCGTCAATTGACGGCTTTATGTGGCCCTTTTCCTCCGGCGTACCCCCGTTTGGTACGCATTTTCTATCAAAACTTGGAAACAAAGGGGCGTTATGGAGATGTCATGTCGTCTTGCATTGATGGATATGACATTTTTGTGACCGAGGAGGATAATGCTCATGCCCTTGGCTGTCACCCCAGTGCGGGTAACTTCCCCCGTTTTCCAACCACCCCCATTGTGGCTAGTATAACAAATGAGATGTGTGGGGGGTCGTTTTAGCAAGGATAACTACGTGAGTACTCGTCGTAGTTACCTACCTCAGAGGATGTGGTTAATTTATTAAGTGCTGCGTTCAAATGCATTTCCCACGCATCACAAAGATGAGAGGAGGGGGGGACTTCCTATAGACTTTGTACACTATCCACTCTGGAAACGCGGTATCTCTTTCATAGATGATTTTTCAAGAGATGTGCAAAGTCTATAGGCTCTTTAAAGAGTCCAAGAAAGACCTGGAGAAGAAAAGGCCTTTGCCTTTTCCTCATTTGCTCACAATGTTATTTCTTCATCCTTCGGAACCAACGGATATCTCTTTTCCCATTCCATCTGATGAGGAGTCTATCCCATGCTCTGACATGTACGGTGAGGTGCAATGGACACAGAGTGTCCAGTCCATTCTTCGCAATGTTACCGAGAGTAGATGCACCTGTGGTTGACAACCGTGCCACCTCAAGTCCTTCCAGTTGTCCACCCTCCCGCGGGGCATGCTGACCCATTTTACATGTCCTATGCTCAATACGAGGCAACCATCCATGGTCAGCAAGCCCTCCATTCCTGTCGGGTGGCTTTTGAGTCCCGCTTTGAGGACTTTAACACTCGTACCACAAACCCTCTCTTTGAAATGAGATCTCTAATGAGAGGTCTAAGTGGCATTTCCCTTCCCCGTAGAGATGATCACATGGACGATAGAGTGGGGGGGGCTGGGGATGACGGGGGTGGGGAGGAAGATTGAGGCTGCTTTTTTTTTTTAGGTGACCATTTGATTTTAGTGTATATATAGTATCTTAGTTTTTTTATTAGGATTATTTTTTATATTTGTGTTCTTGGATTGCCGCTAACATTTTGCAGGTTCTTTCGTGCGAGTTGGGGGGTCTACCCAACTCTTCTTTTATTTGCAACTTCTGTTTAGCGGTACCCAGGTGATATCCCTCCTTTTACTTTACTTTTCAAGTCCTTTATATTTCATTTTGATTATTCACATTGTGGGCAATGTTAAGTATAAGTTGGGGGATAGGGTATTAACTATTGAGTTGGTCTCATTAGTTCCTTTTCTTTAATTAAAAAAAAAAGACAAATTTTTGTTCTTTTTGTTAGTTTTTCAGGGGATTTCTAAAAGGATTTTTATGAAACGAAGATATCTTGATTTTTGGAACTTTTATTTTGTGAGTAAAAAGAGAAAAAAATGGTTTACTATCTTGTTTTAGGAAAGAGTTTTTGAGAAATTGTTGAATTATCGATCTCTCACTTAACACGTATTATATAGAAAATGTGAAATGTGAAGCTATGATTTACATACTTGTGATAACTTCAAAACAAATAAGATGAAAAGCCGACCCTCAGTCATACAGTGTCCTGGTTCAATTGAGTGGATTAATTCGGGCATATGGAAAGGGCTGCCTATTGTTGGGGACCGTATTGGAAAAAAAAAGAGAAAATTTTTTTTTTCACTACGATAGTGTTGTTACGGCCTTTAGAAAAACAATAGCATGAAAGCCACCATAAACGCCTTGAGTGGAAACTGTTCGTCTTTACTGGCTATGGAAAAGGCTGCCTATTGCTGGGGATCGTATAAGAAAAAGAAAATAAAAACCACTGAAATAGTGTTATCACGGCCTTTGAAAAAACAATAGTGTGAAAGCCACCATAAAGGGCTTGAGAGGAAGCATGTTATCTTTTACTGAGGTTAGGTGGCCAAGAATTTTGAAAGAAGAAGAAGAATATCTATTTTCATGAAAATTTTAGTGGATCGTTTTATGCTCTCCTGCTTCTATATATCCATAATTTTCACCGTGCATGATCAATTTTTCCAGCAAGATTTCAAGGATTTCTGACTAACAGATAGGATTTGTGAACCAAATTTGAGATGTGTATTGAAAACTCCATAATCAAGAATATTCGGTGTTCGTAGATATAATTTTGGAGAAGACTCCATGACTTTTGTGTTTTAGGAATTTTGTGGGTAGATTCACTACAAACCCTCACGAGACTATAACTCGTCATCGAGGGGGAACTTAGAGGTTTAAAGGCTTGTTGCACATGCTAAGTGCAGTCGTGCTCCCTATGAAATGGCCTTAGTTAGTCTTTCCTTTTGTTTTAGCTTTGCTTGAGGTCTAGCAAAGTGTAAGTTGGGGGGTGTGATGATGTTAGACCCCAACCAAGGTTTGGAATATTTAATTTTATTTTTAACCGTGATTAGTCGATAAGTGGGGTTAGTGGACGATTAGCTTATTTTCTTAAGTTAGATTAGAATGTTTGATTTGCTTTGGGAACCTTTGAGAGTCATTGACTTAAGTTTGACGCGGGCCGGGGCGCCCGTGGATTGTGTGTGAATTTATGGAGCTTAACTTTGATGTTTGTAAAATCCCAATTTTGTGCATTCCGATTCATTTCATTTAGATTATAAACTTTCATGTTTTGACCATCTTGATTTAATGATCAGAAATCGCGTTTTTCGAGGAAAGGGGCAAAACTAACCTTTCACACAAAATCTGTACCCAAATTTCGAAAATTTTAGAAATTGACAAAAATATACTTTTTGGAAAGTAGAAATTTCGCTGATCGTTTTTGTCTTCTTCGTCGTTTTCATTCGGGGCCCGCAAATGCCACTTTCAGCCTTGTGAAGATCGGGGCCCACTAGACCCATCTTATAAGAAGGGGAACTCTCTTCTCCTCCTTCATTTCTTTTCCAGCAAGGTTTTGAGCTAGGGTTTTTCCCTCTCTCCCCACACTTTCTCTCTCATCTGAAACTCTAATTTCTTGGAGTTTTCTTGGAGGAATGATCTCCTAAAGTTCTTCCCCTTCATTCAAGCTTCCCAAAGATATCTTTTTCAAGGATTTTGAGCTAAGGAAAGGCTCTCATTCAAGCTTCTCTTCTTCATTTGGGCTTCTCAAGGTTAGCAATGGCTTTCCAAACTTGAGATTCTTGTTTTCCTCTCCATTTAGAGTGTTTTAATCCCTCATGCAAGGGTTTTTCTTGGAGATTTACAAATGTTGATTTTTAGGGTTTTCTTTGGGAAAATTTTGGGGTTTTTGTAGATTTGGAGCTTGAGGCACTAGAGCTTTGTTTGAAGAGTAATTTTGCTCCCATCTTGACTAGAGGCAAGTAGATTTCACAATTAATATGATGATTTCTCTTATTTGGTTCCATTTCATGGCTTCTCTTCTTATGTGTTAATCTTCTTTGATTTATGGATCTACTTTGGATGAGTGAAGTAATCTTGTGTTGATTTCCACTTATGCTATTGTTTTACATTGTATGGGGAGTTTGCTTTCACTTTGGTCCTTTAGAAAATTTGATTTCCTTGTGTTAAAGGTGGGTGTTCAAAGAAAGGGGGAAAAACTTTGATTCTTTTAAAAAGTATTGTGTTTGATTTATTGGATGATTATGGATGATGATTTGATGATTTGTGGAGGTCAAGAAAGGGCCCAAGTTATTGTGGAATTGTGTATGGAAGGAAAGGAATGAAAAATGATCAAAAAGAATGCAAAAAAAAAAGGAGGAAAAATCTGCCAGACAAGCCGGACTGGACAGAGCCCAGTCCGCTCGAGCGACCCAGTGGGCTCTGTCTGGGCTTCGCTCGAGCGGACCTTGGGTCGCTCGAGCGAGCCCAGCCCAGCCTGGGGGCTCGGATCAGGCCTGTTTCTTGGTCCATTTAAAAGTTGTTTTGGGCTTGTTTTCAGGGCTTCTTTGGGCCTGTTTCAAGGTCAGTTTTTGGGCTATTTTGAGACCTGATGATGGGCTGTTTTGAGACCTGATGTTGGGCTGTTTCATGACCTAAATTCTGGGCTACTTTAAGGACTGTTTTGGGCCTAATTGGTGGATTGTTTGAGCTTGGGTTAAGGCCAATTGTGGGCCTGATTAAAAAGGGTTTAAACCCTATTGGATATAATTTCAAGTCCACTTCAAGCCTATGTCCAAGCCCAATTCAGCCCAAACTCTTTCCTATAATTGAAGCCCATTCAGCCCTTTTACAATCCTAGAATTATTGTAAGAATTGGCTTGGACTATGATCAAGACCATTTGGTAAACCTTCAAGTTTCAATGTACGTTTCACCCCTTGTAATTGTCAAGGATCTTCGGTGGCACCAAAGTACGTTCTCTTAATGAAAATAAAGGGATCAAATGTATATCGAGACGACCCACATTAGACGATCGAATCATCATACATTCATTCCGTGTAAAAAGACTTTTGTTCGGGTTCTTTCTCCAACCCTTTTGAATGTGTTGTAGTGGTTTACCACATCTTTGGATATTGATAAGACTACTCACCTACTTTGCTCGGATTCGCCAATATGCATTTGTTCGGAGTAGTTTTCTTATCGATTTTGGAAATGTATCTTATAAACGGATTTGTATTACTTCGAGGTTTCGAACTTTCATTCTAATGGCACCACTAAGCTTAGGTTACCTTGTCGGACTGATCATCCGGCTTGGAATCTTTAATCTGTTCACCAGCTGCAATTTGGATTCTGTCTGTACCGATCATGGCAACGGTTATATCCGGTCCCACGTGTAGTGGCTACGGTTCTGTTTGATAACGACTATGTTCGTTCTGGTCCCACGAGTAGTGGCTACGGTTTTGTCTGCTCCAGTTACTTCGGTAACAGGAGAATTTAGCTTTACGTGGTTTGCCAACGTTTTCATGCATTTAACGTTTATCTTATGGTATTTGTTTATTTCACTTATCATAACATTGGATTTGTAAACCATTGAGATGTTTATCTTCCATCTTAGTTCGTCATTGTTATTATTCGTGATTTAATCGTGGCTCTCATTTATTAATGCTTTGTTTTGCTATCATCCTATTATTGTTATATTTGCTTGCCAGACCGTCGTGTCTGACCCTGTTTGTTTGGTGCCAGATGTCGAGCCCCTCGCGGTCGAGGCGCACTTCGAGGCGGAACCCATAGTCCTTATGGAGGGCGAGTGGCAGCCCGATGATGTCGTTTAGATGTCGGGTTGTTTTTAGAGCTGCGACCACATTTTGGGAAATAGATACTATACATTTTGGGATTTTGTTGTGGCCATTGTTGGCTTATACCTTTTGGGAAAAATTGTAATTAATGACTAACTTTACTTTTGTATTAACTTTAAACTAACTTTGGGGCCTACCGATGAAATGTTTCTCTTTTTTATGCTAGTCTCGTGCGTTCTCATCTTATACCCGTTTGTGAGAGACTTTTATGTTTGCTACAATGCTTCCGCGTAAGTTATTTGTATGAAAGTGATTCTTATTTATCACTGTTGGATCGGATTTCGGGAATCCTTACCGCGGAAACCTGTGGGAAACTTGCGTGTGCAGGCGGAATTTTCCGGCCCGTCGCGCCACGACCCTGGATTAAGGCCTTGTTTAGCGGGCCCTCGGTCCAGGGGCGTGACAGATGAGAACCTAAATGGACCATTTAGGCCCCTCAATAAGGACTTTGGTACACCTTCCGATGAGACTAATTAGTTTAATTATGTTATTTTAATGTGTACAGGTGCCCTAGGTGGAAAGAGAACAAAATCAGAGGAAAATAGAAAAAAACAGGACAAATTGGAGCAAATTGCCTCGTGTCTGGCGTTCGGACACTAGAGCCCAGAACTGAAGCTGAGGGTACAGGCGTCCAAACACCCGACTCGGGTGACTCCCCCTCCTAGCGCGAATTGAAGAGATTTTTGGTCCAAAATCTACAAAAAGGATGCCAAACTCGTTTTTAGGTCATTCACATCTTGGGAGAAGAACGAGTGGTTGATTTTGGAGGATTGGGAAGAGCGCCAATGGGGATTTCATCAAGGATTCTTCGTCAATCTCTCTCCATGAGTAACTAACTCTCCACCTTAGGGTTCTGATGAAGCCCTAATCTTGTATTTTGGTGATGTATAGGTTCTAGAGTTTTACTTTGAACTCTTTTGGTTATATGACATGAATGTTATCCATTGATTGGATTTTCCTTATTAATGCAATATCTTTTTTTAGTATTTTAATCTTGTAGATTCGAATACTAGTCATATAATGATGCTTAAATGAATGTGTTGTTAGATCTAAGATAATCTATGCCATAGAGATAGGTTGTGCACCGATCTAAACCTACATCCTTTATTTGTTGACTCTATGAAGGTTTGCAACCAGAACGAGTTCTTTTAGCGTTAATAGTGAAACCCTAGGTCTATATCCGCCATTGCACGAGGCTAAGGTGAATTCATACCCTAAGATCTTTTCTTTGATTGAGTCAAATCTTGTCTTTACTTTACTAATTTAGGAATCAAACCCATCAAATCAACACTTCATTTTCTAATAGGATTAGTTTAGGAAATTGGGAACCAACACAACTTAGCCTTTTTGTCCTAGTGGATACGACACTCGGTTAACATCTTTACACTCACAAGGAGAGATAGTGTGGCTAGGTATAAATTATATTTGCAAACCCTATTTTGGGACGATCAGTCATCGGCAAAATGAAGATGAGTAATAGCCTCCCCATTGCGACTAATCTCAATCCCACCGATTACCTACAACTCCTTTGCTTTTAACAAAAGCAAACTCGTGGCCTCCACCGCAATAGTAAATAAAAAGGGAAAGAAGGGGTCCCCTATCGAATACCTCTAGAAGCTCTGAATAATGCGGAAGAAGAGCCATTAACAAGCACAAAAAAGGAGGTAGTAGAGACACACTCGTGAATCCAACCTCGCCAAGTCTCCCCAATCCAATCCACATTGTCATAAGCTTTCTCTAGGTCAATTTTAAACATCACCCCTTCTTTCTTTGACCTCTTCGTGGAGTCCATGGGCTCGTTAGTAACCAACACCCCACCAATGATCTGTCTTCAAAGGCCCCTTGGAAAGGGCTAATAATAGAAGGAAGAACCCTCTTAGACGGTTCGTCAAAATCTTAGCCAACAGTTTATACAAGCAACCCACAAGGCTAATGGGTATATATCCTTTAACTCGATCGGGTTAGGTACTTTAGGAATAAGAGTTAGAAAGTTTGTGTTCATTTCGTTGTTAATTCTTTTTCGTAGATGAAATTCTGAAAGCATGCTTTTAAAGTCTACTTTAAGAAACCCCCAACCTACCTTGATGAAGGAGAAATTAAAACCGTCTGGACCTGGCGCCTTACCCCCACCACATTCCTCCTAGGCTCTAAGTACTCCCTCCTCAAAAGTCCTCTCCAACCAACTTCGATCTTCCAAGGAGATGGAAGCTCCTATATATTTTGAGAAGTACATGCATTTTTTTATGTGGCCTACCTAAGTTTTTTTTTATACATAGTGCCCCCAAGGAAGAATTCCCTGATCCGCCCTTGTACGAAGCAGAGTCCTTGACTGTGGAAGAACCGGTTGCTATTAATGAGAGCATGGACCTTATATCGATTAGGATTGAGCACCCAATTAGAATCAGTCCCATCTATTTTTACTCTGCACGATCCAAGGGCAAGGAAGGATGCCCTTATTGTGGAGTGAGATCAGCAAGATCAAGCTCAAAAGGGAGGGTCGCCATGAAATTATTTCTCTTTCCACTCCCTTGATCTCTCTAACTGAATGAAGAGATACCGGCTTAGGAGAAGGATGATCACTTCCCTACGTATAGAATGGAGGAAGAGTTATCTCTTATCTCATAATTAATGTAGATAATAGAGAAACCTCTCCAACTACTTAGTGAGATAATATATAAGTTGGTGGGATTCAATCTCCTTTCCCCCTCAATCTCCTTTCCCTCTATTAGTTGGAGCTCATCACATGTGTTCACATGTGGGCCCTATGAATGGATGTCAACAATTTTTCAGCGTGCAGTTGCACAAGAATTATCTTGATTTTTCCGCTCTCAGCCTCGTTTCGGGAATTGTAAGGAGTGTCGGTTCTTACTTGCTTGCTCCGGGTTCAAATCTCGGATACGTCACTTCTTCTCATTTGTACTAGCGTCCTTCCCACTTGAGTGGGCTATCCGGGCTCTCTCTTGGGTCCCAGCCTCCTTGGCTGGGGTACATTTAGAGTTCACTGATGCACTTCAAATCTCAAGTGAGAGAATTTTTCCCTCATTTGTTAGATTTAAGCAGCCATATGTCGCTTCTTAGTGAGTTGTTCTCTTGGTTTTTATTGGGCAATTAGCTTTTTCAGCTATATATAGGACTCAAACTCACCCCTTGTCCCTCACTAGTTGAGTTAGATCTAGTCAGGGACGTATGGGCTCATTTGTTTCCACCTAAGTGAATTGCTAGTAATGTATGCAAACCTTCCTATCAAAAGGGCTAAAATTGAACTAAATATAAAGGGGGAATGTTCATATGCATCTTTCCTTCATCATAAGGCGAGGGACACTCCCCTTTTGCACATGAAAAGTGCATTTTGTACCTCACCCTATTTATTTGAAAAGTACATTTTGTACTTGAAATTTTTCAAAAAGAGAAGTTTCCCTCACCAGGGTGAGGGAAAGAAGCATATGAATGTTCCCTAATATAAAGATCCATAAATGGTGATCTAATGATGTCCCCTTGGCAAGAATGATTGCCTAGCTAGTCTTCACCCTAGTGAAAGTGAGGGTCCCTCTATCTATCTCCGGTATAGGGTCTCTTCTGCTGAGATCTCTCACAATATATATGTGAGAGAACTTTTTTACCCTCACATTGGACCCCAATGTTGAAGTTGTGAGAGGTAACTTTTCTGCCTCCATGTTAGACCCCTTAAAATCAAATTCAACTCCCTCACACTTGAGAATGGCTCCTTACCTAAGTGGTATGGAGCAGCAATTCTCACCTTGGATATGCCACCTTTATTGTGTGTGCGGGGCTTTCTCTAGGGACCAAGCCCCCTAATTAGATAGGAATAAAAAAAAAAAGCGCCGTTACACTTGGTACACCAATTAATTGGCACTTGCCCTAATTTGATACTAATCTGAAATGATTGAATTTCATAAAAGTGTGTTACTTAATAAATGATTAAACTTTGATGCCCCTAATTAATAGTTGTGCTATCTGATCAAGATAGTCCATGTCCAAAATTATATCCAAAATCACACTTTTCCATCGCGCTATATCCTCTTATTATCTCCATCCCATTATTTGTAGAGCTTTTTATATATACCCCACTAAGGTTTGTAGGTTTGTAAATAGGCCCCTGAGGTTTTAGTATTTGCAAATAGGCCCCTGTATTTTCATTTTAATACCTTTCGTGTCCCCAAAATCAATAGTCTTCTAACCACCATAGGTTTTTAGAGCGAAATGACACTTTCGTCCATCTCTTTTATCCTTGTATATATAATTTCTAAAGCTTTGGACTCAATTTTTTTTCATGAAGCATGTACCAATATCAATTGCACTTAGTGGGATAGAATAACCCTACATAAAAAATAAAAAAAAAAGATTTTATCAATACATGCTCATTTCATTAAATCAAGATTAGTCATTGAGATAATCAACACCTATACTTATAACCGGTTATGATTTATCCAATCTATAAATGACCCACTATTGGATTGATGAAAGTTTCAAAATATATGATCTTACTTCATGTGTATGGGTGTAAAAGAAATATTGAGGGAATGGGCAAATGTAAAAAATATATATTAATTTTTAGAATTTGTAAGGGGGTGTATGGCTCTATGTAAAAGAAATATTAGGGGAAGGGGACAAACGTAAAAAAAAAAAAAAAATTAAATAAATCAATTAATTTATAGAATTTGAGTGGGGGAAAAGGGGGAATTTAAATTTTTCTCAAATATGGGTGGGGGCTTTAGTCCCTAGGCCCTTGTACCTGGGTCCACTCTTAGTTATATGCATGAGAGAGTTATTGAGAGAAACCATTGAGACTTGAGATAAAATAATGGTTTGCTCATTTTTGTTTAATGGATGTAAGGGCAAAGCTGTCATTTATATAAAAATTCAAAAAAAAAACCTCATGGTGGCTCCCCATTTTTCTTAGAAATATTGATTTTGGTGACAAGAAAAGTATTAAAAAGAATAAGCAGAGGCCTATTTATAATACTAAAATCGTAGGGCCTATATACAAATCCTACAAATCTTAGGGGGGTATATACAAAAAGCTCTTATTTGTATGCGTCCACTGCCCAGACCCACCTTAATAATTTCAATCCTAAGGATTCTCATGGGGCGGTCTACGTTGCTTTGGGTCTGGCATGGATATTAATCAGGGCCCATTTTCCCCACAAAGCCTGGCCTGACCAGACCTGGCAAGAATAAGAAATGCTTGTAATTTAGTGATAGAAATAGTTGCTAGAAAGCCCATAAGACTAATAAAAAGTCCGGTTCCACCAAACCAATTGACTAGATGGGTGGGCTGCACTCTAGCCAATGGACACTTGCACCAAACAAAGTTAAAGTGAAAGGTTGGATTCTCCACCTCTAAGAGTAAGACTCAACAAAAGAGGACTAGTCAGGTTGATACGATCGATCTTGCAATTTGAGATTCATGAGCACTGTTTGGATGAGGGGAAAATGTAAAAGTATTTGCCCTGCGGAATTCTTTTTGCTCTATACCATTGCATTTGAGTTGGAAAAATTGAGGACCTGTAGACACAGTTTTCATCACTTGTTGAAGAAAGCAAGAGCCCCACTGAGGGATAGGAAATCGTGATTTACCCACACTTTTAACCAATGGATACCCGGCATGAAACAAAAGTAAAGAGTAAGGTGTGGGTTCCTCCACATCAAAAAGTAAAACTCAGTTACTACTTACTACCATACTGATTTTGCCATACTGATTTTGCCACAGTTAAGGCCTGACTGATACTTGAATTTCAGAATATCAGCCTGCAATGAAAATCCAAGTGAGGGTGCCTTTGTTTTGCATGGAATTGAATTCTTAGGATTTCTAACAATATTTCTAAAAAGTGGATAAAACTGGGGGAAAGGGTGAATATTAATGAATGGCATTAAGGAATATGAGCTAATTAGGGAGATGGAAAATGAATACTCAACCATCACCCTACTAATTCAAAGCCTAAAAAAGTTAATGCCTTCTGAGGGGGCATTTCAAAACTCCATTCTAACCTAATAAGAGCTAATTAGACTAAGCTCTAGAACAAAATCTCTAATTTTTAAGTTAAAATATATAATTAGTGTTTGGTCAAATTATGAAGAAAAAACTCTTACTTCACATTAATGTGGTTGGTAAACATACAAATAAGAGCTTATTAGAGCGGAAGGCTTATTTTAATTTATTGCTAGTGTCGGGCTTGGACTGAATATGGGCTTGTATTTCTGAAGTCGAGCCGGGCCTAGATTTGCGTCATGGCCCCACCTGGCCCTAATCACACCACCAGCGTCCCTATTTTAGAGCAAGCACAGCTTTTACAATGTACATATATTATTCAACGTTGGATTTTTTCTTTAAAAAACTGCATGGTCTATAGCCATTACACTTTTAGGACTTGAAACTAAAGATTGGGATCATTTGATTGACCTGGTAACTCATAATCAGATACCACAAATTGAAATGTATGGCCTAATATTGATGGTTTCGCTCACTTTTGAAACCCATATTTGTGTCTGGAAGTGCCCCCCTATGTTTGCTACTAAACAGGAATCATAATTGTTTAGATTTAGAGAAATGCAGAATACCCCAATCTGAATGTAGCTGTAAAAGAAAGCTGTAATGAAAATAGAAGACAAAAATAGAAGCCTGATTGTTTATTACAGTTCTTGACTCATACTTGATTGAAAGGAGAACAAAGAAGAAATTCTTGAAGACCAAAGACAACCAGTACAAAGCATAAAGCTGATGGATAAGAGGAAATCAGGTGCGAACACTTCCTTCTAAGGACACTTGGTTCTGTTGCCATGAGTGGTCATGTCAGTGTAGCACTTTCCACACAGCTCCCTGTTACCTGCTGTCCCTGGTGGAACACATTTGCAACGTACACAGCAGGTGCAGCACACTCTATTGCAATGGTTTGGCCTTGAATGCAATTTGCATCTTTCTTTACATAGCTTAGGGCATTCTGCTCATTCCACGAGAATATAAGAATTTTTTTAATTTCTTCCTCACAAACAGGTAGGGGTGTTCATGGCCGGTCAGGCTCACAGGCTTTAAATGTTAGGCACAAGCCCGCCCATTTACTCAATTGGGCTGGGCCAAAATGGGCATTTAATCTGTTTTACAGGCTTTCTACCCATTGTTTGGACAACTTATCAGTTATCACTAAACTACAAGAACTCCTTATTTGGGATGGCCAGGCCAGGTTTTGGCTTTCTATCACTTAATCCAATCTCAGTCCAAATAATAACGGGCCCAGATTTATATATCAAGCCCGTCCCAAAATGGCGGCCCAGCCCATGAGTTTAATACCCACGGCTTCATTGTAAATGGATGTGGTCAAATTTCTAAATGGGCTGAGACTAGACAAACTTTGGTCCCAAATGACCCGAAGTACTAAGAACACCATCATCTCACCTACAGGTTCCATTCAGAATGTGGTGTGAAATTGGGTATTTTGCCCTGAAGGAGACAATAACTTTTACAGGGAGTGTTACATTGGGTTGGGTGCCTATACAGTTCTGGGACTCAAATTGAATCATAATTCTAGCCTTTTTGGTAACTACTTAGTGGGCCACATGGTTCTGCAGGCTCAAACATGTTGAGTCAGGTATCCTAACTTTTAGTCGGTTTAAGGGGAAAAGACCTTGTACTGGACCAATATTTCAATGGTATTGCCAAAAAACCAAATCTTGCTCAATGCCCAGTCTTTTTACTGACCCACGTAGAGTCAAAAGTGTATTAAGTTTTCGTAGTTAATTAACCATTTCAACCAAAACCTCAAAGTGTTAGTAGAGGCAGCATGCATATTTTTCTTTTTGTGCAGAATCATTCCTCCAAGGAATCGAATTTGCGATGAGTTGGATCTTATACCATATTAAGTTTCCTTCACTAACCACTCCTAACAAAATCTAAAAGTGACTTGCAATAGAGAGATAACTAATGAATATTGGATGGCCAAATGGTGCCTTGAAAGTAAAAGAATCTCTTTCGCAAGTGATACAGTGAAGGTAATGGTAAAGTTGATCAAGGGTCACATATTCTCCCTTTATCATGTTTGGTTAAAACATAGTGGAAAAGTAAAAAAACCAGACACCACTTTTTTTTTCTTTTTCTTACCACAAACTTTAGCACAAGTCACCCACTTTTAACAATAAAACTGAGGTAAAGTGTGGTAAAGTTAATTTAAGGCAGAAAGCAATTACTTTGCCCCAACTCTCTCTCCCTCTCTCAAAAATGCCGAAGAGAAACATTACTTCACCAAATACTTTATCTTACATTTACTATTCACGCGGCATTTACTTTACCACACTTGCTCAGGCACAAAGTTTATACTAGCGTGACACTAAATCTGGAAACAGATGGATGGAAGCATCAAATTAATTACCTGATATGCTCACGGGTGGCATGTATGGTATTGGGGGAGGTGCATGGACAGGGGCAGGGAGAGGTGCCGCGGCGGGGACACTGGCATAAGTCATCTGCATGAAAACAACAAAACCCAACTTGTCAAACTCTCTTGCATTTTTACTCAATTCCTCTATTAATCAAGGTTGCAAAACAGTGATGTAGCCAAAATCACACATTGAAAGAGACTAAATTCATCTTGGAGGCTTCACAGAGTGCAAGCCGGATCCTTTTTTTATTTGTCATGTGAGGCCCATTAGAGACCATCCCAAATTACACCTCACATTGGGATAGAAAGGTCTCATCATAGTTCTTAGGGTAGAAACTGGTTCCAGGCCAAGACATTTGATATGAATTTTTTTTTTTTTTTTTTTTTTTTTTTTTTTTTTTTTTTTTTTTTTGCTACTGGAGGGTTCCCAACCCTTTGGGCTGGACTAATCCCTTCGGGTCCAGAAGAAAGCCGGGTAAACACTCCTATGACTCCAAGGATGTAGCACAAGTGGACTCAACCTTACTAAGACCTCTAGCTCCGAAAAAGGGAGGAATTAACCGTGGTGATCTTGACCACTTGGCCAACCCGTTAGGGTTACATTTGATATGAACTTAGCATGGGGAAATCCAATAGTGAATACCACACTTAGCAAGATCAAATTTGGGCTACTGGTCGCCTTAAGTTGCCTCCTACTGTGTCATTTTCCATACTCATTCCACCATCTAGTTCTATTTCCCAAGCTGTAAGGATTACGATTAGGATCATCTAGTCCAAAAAGGTTTCGAACATCCCGAAGCTTGAAAATGGACTATTTTGGGCTTCATGCGAGGCCTGATGGACGGGGACAATTTCAGGACCTACTATCATGCCTTGCTTGGCATAGGATTGTGTGGGTCCAGATTAAACTCAGGTCCATGTTCTAGTCCAAATCTATCGGGGCACACTTGAGACAATAGGCCCTTTGTTTGAGACTGGGCTCATTTCAAGCAACAAAATTATTGGCCTTGCTTGGGCTGACCTAATCATGACCTATAGACAGGCACACTAGTAGTTTTTTTTCTTTTTTTTTCTTTTTTTTTTCTTTTTTTTTTAAGAAAAATCTTAGCTAAAGGGGCTGGAACTAGGCCTTTCAATCTAGCCCTAAGACAAGGGAGCCTGTCCCAGCCCTCAAAAAGGTCATTAAAAGGTCCTTAATGAGTGCGAGCCCTGCCAAAGCAGGTCATAGGAGGGTCTAGACCGAAGACAAGCCTGACCTTTTGCAAATTTTGCACAGAGTGGTTGTTCGTAGGTCTCAAACTTGCATTATCACACATGGCACCGAGACTTTTACCATTGCACCAAATCAATGACCCTCAAAAGGCCCTTAAAATGAGGACTTATGCATTTAAGGAAAAGCCCTAGGTATGCTGGGCTTGGACAGTACTGGCCCGGCTCGGCCCTGGCCCTGGTCTTCCAACTTTTATTTGTTTTATATAATATATAATTATAAATGTAAATATATAGTAAAATCCCCTTATCACAGTCACTTAGTAGTAATAAAAGGAAGATATAAAGGCAATTTCATACCCACCTGCCCATTACAAAATGTCCTAAAAATCCAAATACACATACTTGGTTCATTTAATCTATATTTAATTATTTAAGTTATGTATTATACTTGATACACAAGCAATAAGTGGTGCATGGTTCCTTCTAAATTTATTGCTTCTTATTTAGGCTTTTAAATTTACTCTTATATGTTTTTTTTAAGGCAAAAGGGGGTGTATTCCTTCCTATTAATAAGGACACATTCTTTTTCTCTACAGAGTTACTTGAGATGCCAACCAATTCATTCAGATAGTTTGTATATACATGGAACTTTAAGGATATGGGGTGATCCAAATATCCTTTTAATTAGATAATTATAACTCTCAATTTTTTTTAAAATCTAAACAAATAGTATTTTTTAAGTGCATTATATCTTTTTGATTGAAATCCAACAATGCTTAATAGTAACATCGGTGTTAAATTGAAAATAAGGTCAATTGATAAAAGGTATGTGAATGTAAATAGCTTGAAAATTTTAAAGATAAGACACTGTTGGAATTATTTCATAGGTTTTCTGTAAAAGGTGTGAAATAGATTAGACTCTTTAACCATTTTTCTTCTTTGAAAAAATAAATAAAACTTTATGTCTAAGTTACCAAAGCCTGTATGACTTTATTTGAAAAAAGAAAGCTTTTAGATATAACTTATATTCTCCAAATGTTTTTTTTTAAATAATAGTTTTCTTATTTTGAGGTCGATCCATAGTTATCGAGTTGAGAGACGGGATTGCCAACCAACTGAGCAACCCCTCGTTCTTATACCAGGATTATAAAATGATGATATAAAAAAAATAAAAAAAAAATAAAAAGAAGAAGAAGAAGAAGAAGATATCCTTGACCAGTTGGCCTAATGGTTTTTACACTATCTTCCAGTTGAGCCGGTACAAGCATAGTTTTCTAACTCCAAACATGCACTGGCTCAGGAAGACTAGATTTACCCAGACCATATTGAACATGCAACACTGATCTAACTAGGTCGACTTGGTAAAAACCGAGTTGACTCAGTTAGACTCAGTTCTCACCAATCATGGGGTAGGAGAAAGGGAAGGAAAGATGTTGATGATACCAAGTTTGTACAAAATATCAAATTCATTGGATGATTCTCTATCACTTATAACTAGTTACCTGTGCGTAGGTGTCCTCGTCACTGGATAAAACCTGCGACAACCAAATTTTATTAAGTTTTTGAGAGAGGGAGAGGGAGGGAGAGAGAGAGAGAGAGAGAGAGAGAGAGAGAGAGAGAGAGATACCTTTGAGGTAACCAACAGGAACGAGGCCAAAAGGAAAGCAAAAGCTTTCAAAGCCATTGATCACAACGCCAAAAGATGAAAATGGGAGAGGCCCAAGAGCTACTACTCGAATAGGGTAATCGCTACTTGAACGCGGGTGCTTATTATATAGAGGTTGTAACAGAGATACACTGAGATATTCAAGTCCAGTGAAGCAAGTGTCGTGAAGTTTAGCTGTCAGTGACAGCTCAAAACATGGATGCCATGTGGGAAATCGTGTTGTGTCTAAGGCAGGTTCTCTAATCTATTGCATAAAATAACATATCTTTCTTCTCTGGGAGAAAGCATTCTCTGTCTTCTTGTTTAAGGTGGTAACAGTGTCATCATATTACATAGATATAAACATTGCAAATACTGTTAATAACCATTTTTACTGCTTGTTTCCATTTTTCCCCTTTATTTTGATTATATAGTTATTTTTCACCAGGTTTCTCATTTTGAAATATTCTGAAACTATGGTGATGTTAGGAAAATACCATTCGAAATAAATCTTTGACGTGAAATGATATTTTTAAAATATCATCCACATAGATGACCCCGGTCGTAAAGTCGACTAGACGTGGATCCTACACCATACTAAGTGGACAAGGAGATGAGAACCGAGTCTAAGGGTCTGTTTGGCAAGTCTTATCTGTAACCGGTAAAATTCTTTGATTTTTCATGTGACTAAGTTTTTAATTATTGCCTTAAATAACCAAAAAAGTCTGTCTAGGTGGGCAACATAATGATAAATCCCATATGGGATATAATAGAAATAGTTAATTTACCAACATCGGAATGTGTAGTTTGGAACTTTTTTAATATGATTAATATTGAGTTTTATTAATGGTGACATTAGTAATATTGTTAATCGTACTCTGATAACCTGGAATGGAAGAGCTATTTGTAAAAAGGGATCGATGATAGTTGATTTTTCTCCAAGTAAACTTAATTTACGGATTCTCTCTGTGGAAACGCACATGAGCTTTCCATAAGCATATGTGCTATAGCTGTTCCCATCTCGGGTACAAACAAAGGTCAAAGTTTCAATTAAAACAGCTTTGAGATCAGAAACAAGTACCAGATTCGAGGTTAGAGGAGAATATCATAATAAGGGAAGTGGGACTCTGGACTGTCCGAGGAGCTGGAGCACTTACACAAGGCCAGTGACAATTCACTTGCATTTGACCATTGTTGTGAGGTTCAAGATTCCACAAACCTCTCACTAGGATTCATGCCAATCCAGCCTGTCAATGTAGTGGGCCCCATTATCAACCATTTGGTGATTTTAAATTTAAGATCCGTGGTTGGATTACCGTTGAGAAAATTGAGTTTTCATCACCCAAAGAGGACCATGACCATGAGCCGTTTGGCCTCTCAATTAGATTTAAGAACCTTTTTGCCTCTTTCTCAGAAAGTACTAAAAAGTTTTTTTTTTCACACATTTATGAGTGGCTGAAGCAATCACACACAGTAGTTTTTTTTTTTTTTTTTCAGATTTACCCATATAACTTGACTACATGGCAAGTTTGCCTATGCTAGTTGTACTACATGTATAGTTTGCTTCTATCACTTTTACTTGATGACAACTTTTTTCATAAACTTCTAGTATTTGGCAAATTTGCCTTTTTGGGTTGAATCTTGTTTGGCAATTATGATCTTATTGAAATAGTATTGATCTAATTAGACCATTTTAGAAATAGATATTTTCCTATGTCTCCTTTAATTTGTATTTGCAAACACGTTATTATGCAAAAGTCATATGTACAAATTTGCCATACAACATAAATAGTACTGACAAACTTGTTATAAAATATAAATGTAGTATAACAAACTTGTCACCAAAAAAATAATAAAATAAAATAAATAAAAGATGCCTAAATGTTTTAAAACTTTATATTTGTTATTTTTTCAAAAAGAGGTGAAATTGATTGAATCAGACATTTGCATAAATTTTGTCAAATAATGTGATGCAGTCAAACGTCTATTTACAATCAGTTTAAGTTGCTGGTTGACCAGGCCTATCTTTCTGTTAAAACTGTTTATATGATTGAATCAGTTTAAAGGCAAAATTTATGTGTTAAAAAACGGATGAAAAGTGTTTCCAGGTTCTCTTCTCCAGCCAAACTCCACCCCAATCCCACAACAGGAGCTGGGATAAAAAGAAAAGGGGGATCTAGCCCGTACAGCTGCCCTTAAACCTTACATATGCCCTTCAACAATATTCAAAGTTTAAATATTTTTCAAAGAGCAATTCGTATGATATCCTAGGGCTATTCAATACCGCACATATCACACTGCGATATCCTAAGGTTATACGATATTGCACGTTTGTTGCAATAACAGTCTTTGGGAAATATTTAAACTTTGACTATTTTAGTGCAATTGTCATGTCTAAAGGCAACCGTACAGTCAAAATCCTAAAAACGAAAAAAAAAAAAAAAATGGAAAGAGGGCCCATTTGTAACAGACGCCGAGACACACAAGTCTTAAGTGGGCACATGTTTCTTTACATGTGTATTTTGAGAGGGATATTCCTAAAGTTTGGGTCGTAACAGTATCCAATCCAAGATCTGGATAGTCAATTTTGCGGCTAGATGCTTAACATTTAACAATCCTGTTTTTTGAGGAGCAGATAGAGATTCCTCCTGGATTCGAATATTTAGTGGAGAGGAACAAGTCTAGACTAGACAGCAAGTGAATAGAGGAGCGGGGCATCAATTTCTTGCTGAAAACAATCCATCCAATGATAGGAGCGGCCCAATCGAGATCTCATCACCCCTTGATTTGGTGCGGACCTCAACTCATGTTGATTTAACTGAGAGAATGAAAGATATCAGGGTCCATTTCAAATGGACCGAGCCACTGGGTTTAATGCCGTTGGTTTTCTACCTGGATTGAAGGAAAAAAGAGATGCTAGCTGCCCCATGGAAGATCAATCACCACTTACGCAGCAGAATATTTATGCACACTCTAATGCCGAGAGGATTTTGCGTCCATAAGGACTGAACACCCTTTTGCGTACATGGGGGCGCATCGAATTGCGGAGGAAGCCATATCTTCGGACAATGTCACTAACCAGTTTATGTTGCATCTCAGATTAAAGGGGTGGCGTAAGGCTCTGGAGTTCCACTTCCACTATAGAAAGTAAAGCACTTTACCTTACATGAGGTCTTTTGGTGGTTTGAGGCCTACCGAAATGTAGGCCAAGAGTCCTTTCCAGAAAACCTAAGGGCTAAGGGCTACGGGCTGTGAAACCAGGTAAGTTCCAACAATCCTTTTTTGTTCTCCAAAACTTTTAATTTGATTTTTATACCCAGGAGGGATATAGAGCTTGTAAGTGCCTAAAAATTACGGACTTGGAAAGGTGGATTAGGTTGAATGATTAGCTTCTTTGAAGGTGGAGAGATGTCTGGAACCTGCAGGAAAAGGGAGAGTAGCAAGTTAGAGGACCCTGGCTGTAGTCAGCGTAAGGCTCTCCGATGCCTAAGTTAGTTCAGAGCTAAGCAGTAGGATGGAGATAAATAGTTAAGGGGTTCTGTGTTATGTGTGTTGCAAGTTATGCACAGCACGTACCTTGTATTTGGAATTGGTTCCTGTATTTATAGAAGAAAGAAGGATGCTGACGTGGGAGGATGTCTGGTAACTCTGACAGAGAGTCCCATGACTCTGATTGGCACTCAAGAAGTAGCCCATCTTTCCTTAAATGGAAGTCCCATCGTAGATCGCCTTTCTTTAAATGGCAGTCTCTTCATAGCCCACTCTGTCCTATCGGGCCTTATTCTGGCGCCTTGGGAGTTGTGGATGCCGAAATGTCAGGGACTAAGGGTGGCAAAATAGCTTATCAGCCCTACTTGCGTATGCCTTTATCCAATCACACGTCCTATGACGCGGTTGAGCTTCCGTAGAAGTCCGGGTGTCAGTGTCTGTCTCGGCTAGCCATCTAGCATTATTGCTAAGATGCGTGACCGAGGCCAAGACATGATGCCGAGGTCAGGAATGACCGAGGTCAGTAGTAAACTTGACCTCGGTTGGCGCCCTGGTACTGTTACCGAGGTGTGCATGGCCGAAGCTGAGACATGTTTAGCTGGTATTGTTTACCAGAGCTAATGTAATCTCGGTGTCTTGGAAATATCCCCACACAATCTGTTGGAATTTGAGATGACTTGAGTAGTCTTTGAAGAATTGAAGAAGATAGTATCTCAAGTATTGATTTGAGTTGGAATTATTGTCAACACATTGTCACAAGCATGATGATAGTAGGCTAGTGTTGATAGAGCTGAAAAGAAGAATCAGAATTGAAACAGTCAGGAATTCAGAATTCCTGAAGCAGAGCACGCGGTCGATCGGGCACCCCATGCGGTCGACCGAGCAAAGAGAAACCTGCAGAAAACAGATTCAGGCACCTCTCAGTTATTTTCGTGACACAGTGTGTCTTCGGTCGACCGGGACCCCAGGATGTCGACCGAGCGCGATAACTGACTGATTCCAGACAGTGTATGATGTCGACCGAGCAAGCAAGGATGTCGACCGAGCACGGGAACCAGAGTTGCGCAGAATCAGAAGTCTTGCACGAAAATTCAGCACTCTTATCTAATTTGTTTGGGACTCTTTCTAAACGAATTGTAGTCTGTTTTAAATACAATTAAGGGTTATCGTAACCTATAAAAAGGCATGTATGGGTCGTTCTAAAGACACACCAGAAGAGAAGAGTTTTAGAGAGAAAATTGAGAGAGTTCTTGAGAGAAAGAAGTGCTGGTGCTGTGTGCTGTTGTGCTGCATCTTTCTACAGCAAGTGTGGACGAGGATGAGCTCTTGAAGATGGTGATTTGTCCATGAGTTAAGTGTCTCTCTGTTTATGCTTTAAATTCAATTTGTAAGGGATTGAGAGAGAGAGAATTGTAGAGGGGAAGGGCTGTAGACAGAGTTTATCTTCTATTCTGTTTTTAACATCAAGTTGGTGCTTGGTGTTTGGGGTTTGGTGATCCTATCTGTGGGTGCAGATAAATTGTAAGGGGAGTCGGTGCTTCCTAGATAGCTGGTGCTATCTGAAACTAAGGGTTGGTGCTCTTTGTCGTTAGTGCGACTAAATATATTCAGACCTGTACCGGATCGGTGTTCGGACGGTTTTGATCCGTGGACGTAGCCTTTTGGTGAACCACGTTAAATCTGGTGTCATTGTGTGGTTTGACTTGTTTTGTTGTTGAATTGGACCTGTTTTTAGAAATCACTGATTCACCCCCCCTCTCAGTGATCGCGATATCCAACAATTGGTATCAGAGCAAAGTTCCCTTGATCAGTTTAATACGCTAAGGGTGATCTCTTGTCAAATCACATGGCAGTCAATACAGGGAATATGAAAGCACCTCTGTTTGATGGTTCTAATTACTCTTTTTGGAAGATTAGGATGCAAGCCTTCATCAAATCTCTTGGCTATGATGTTTGGGAGGCTGTCAGAGCCGGTTACAATGCTGCCACCGTACCCAATGATACAGCATCGAAGAAGTTGGCAGACAACGACTCCAAGGCGCAGAATGCACTCTTTAGTGGCCTTGTGGACAGCGAGCTTGTCAAAGTAATTGCATGCAAAACAGCCAAGGAAATTTGGGACAAGTTGCAAAGCATACATGAAGGTGATGAGAAGATTAAAGAAGCCAAATTGCAAACTCATCGCTCTCAATTCGAGTCTCTTCGTATGGAGGAAAGCGAGAATGTTGACTCGTATATGCAACGAGTGAATGAAGTCACGAATGACATTCGTGGACTAGGGGAGGAGATTAAAGAGCCGGTCATCGTCAAAAAGGTTCTAAGATCTCTTCTTCCCCGGTTTGATTCAAAAGTCTCAGCCATCGAAGAAGCCAAAGATCTGAATGCATTTTCCTTGGATGAATTACATGGTTCTCTAACTGCCTATGAGATGCGCATAGGAAAGACGTCTTCATCTGATAAAGAAGCGGCCTTCAAAGTTCAGAAAAAGGCAAAAGAGACTGCTGGTCATGATTCTGATACTGATGATGATGAGCTTGAGGCTCAATTTGTTAGAAAGTTGAAGAAAGGAAGCAATGGCAAGTACAAAGGGAAGCTACCCTTTAAATGCTTCAATTGTGGAGGTGTTGGTCACTTTGCTGCGAAGTGTCCGCTAAAAGAAGACAATGATAATGACTCTTATGCT
Organism: Litsea cubeba; assembly: GCA_012931725.1. Taxonomy (NCBI): domain Eukaryota; kingdom Viridiplantae; phylum Streptophyta; class Magnoliopsida; order Laurales; family Lauraceae; genus Litsea; species Litsea cubeba. The sequence goes on from CM022949.1 coordinate 59,002,851, forward strand.
GAAAAGAGTAAAGGAAAGAGAAATTTCAGAAAAAGGGGCAAAGCTAAAAACTTTCTATGTCAACAAGATGACAGCACGTCTGAAACTTCAGACGATGATGAATCAACCGAAGCTCTCTTCATGGTCACTGTTGAAGAAGAAGAAGAGCTAGATCCGGAAGAGGATGAGGAGGCTGAAGTCAATCTTGAAGAGGAACTCATAGCCGCACTTGAGGAGCTTAGCATGGAACGCAAATCAAGTAAGAAAAATCTGAAACTTCTCCATGAATCTGAAAGTTCTATTATTGCTTTGAAAACTCAAGTAGAAGAATATAAAAGAATGGTAGAAGTCCTTGAAAACCAAATAAGTATAAAAAAGGAAGAGGCTATGAAACTTGAAACTGAGATCGCTAGAGCAAAGGCTGAAAATTTGGAAAATAGCAAGAAACTCAAAGCGCTCCAAGCGATTGAAGGGACTATGAAACTCGATGAACTACTGAAAGTTCAAAGACCTGCCCACTTCAGATTTGGTCTAGGATTTGAGAAAGGTGAATCCTCTAAGATTGCACCTCCTGAAAAGAAAGAGTTTGTGAAGCAAGTCACTGCACCTTCTAACTCTATGAAGCCCACTCAACCTAGAAAGGAGTCCATTCCTGTTAGAAAGGTAATGAAGACTAACCAGCCACAAAGAAGATACAAATTCTATGGTTATTGCTTTCATTGTAATATGTTTGGACATAAAAGAGCTGATTGCAAATTCTATGTAAGAAACAGCCCATTTGTGACTAGGAATCCTTTTTCAATCCTAAGTAGCCACAAAATTGAGTGCTATATGTGTCATAATTATGGACACTTGGCTAGGGATTGTAGGTTGCCTATAGCTAACCAATTTCAGGTTGAAAAGAAACCCAAGCTAGTCAAGGCTTGGAGAGCAAAGCAAAGTGCAGAAAGTCCCAAAGAATCTCTCATTGTGCAAATGGCATTCAATGCACAAAAGAAGGCAGCACCATGGGTCCTTGATAGTGGTTGTTCAAGCCATATGACTGGTGATAAAGAGAAATTCATCAAATTACAGCACTATGAAGGCGGTTCAGTGAAATTTGGCAACAATGATGGTGCCAAAATCTGCGGAAAAGGTATTATTCAGCTTATGGCAAACAAGATCAGATCTGAAGAAGTCTTATATGTGTCTGGATTGAGACACAACCTGCTTAGTGTGAGCCAGATCTGTGACAAGGGTCACGAAGTTATCTTCACAAAGAATGGGTTTGCCATCAAGAAGAGTAGCAACGGCAAAACAGTGGCAACTGGATCAAGAACTGCTGGAAATCTCTATACATTGTCAGATGGAGCTGAAAAGACCTGCTTGATGAGTCGGACAGAGGAAAGTTGGTTGTGGCACAAACGCCTTGGGCATCTAAGCTTTGATAACATGTCAAAGATTTGCAATTCAAAGGCTGTAAGAGGCATGTCTACAGTTGAAAAGCCTTCCAATCCCATTTGCGACTCTTGCCAAAAGGGAAAGCAAACGAGGGTTATGTTCAAGTCAAAGGAGCATCATTCCAAGAAACCTCTTGAGCTAGTGCACACTGATCTCTGTGGACCGATGCGAACTCAAAGCACCAATGGAGATAAGTATTTCATGTTATGCATTGATGATTATACTCGTATGACATGGGTATTGTTTCTTAAGCATAAGCATCAAGCACTTGATCGTTTTAAAGTGTTTAAAGCACAGGTTGAAAATCAATTGGAAAAACGTATCAAGATTTTAAGGTCTGATCGTGGAGGCGAGTTCACATCTGAAGAGTTCACTAAATATTGTGAACATCATGGCATTCAAAGACAGTACTCAGCCCCTAGAACTCCATAGCAAAATGGAGTTGTGGAACGGAAGAATCGCACCGTACAAGAGATGGCTCGTACGATGCTAAGTGAAAGCAAGATGGCTGACAAGTATTGGAAAGAGGCAATTCATACGGCTGTATACATTCAGAATCAATGCTTGATCAGGCCACATGAAGACAAAACTCCCTATGAGCTATGGTTTGGAAGAAAAGCAACAGTCAAGCACTTCAGAGTCTTCGGCAGCAAGTGTTACATCAAGCGGCTCGAACAAAATCCGGGCAAATTTGAAGAAAGAGCTGACGAAGGTATATTTCTGGGTTACTCCTCTACTAGCAAGGCATATAGGTGTCTTAACAAAAGAACCAGAAAAATCATAGAAAGTGCTGATGTGAGAATAGATGAGAATATTGAACCAAAGAATGCAACTCATAATGACAGTCCAGTTTATGAGGACTCGAGTGAGATTGATGATGAGATGGCTGAATCTAATGATTCTGAGAAATCAAAGGATGACTCAGAAGATACTACACCTAAGAAGCACAGCACTTGGGTAGAGCAACACCCTAAGGATCAAATCATTGGAGATCCTAAGGCAGGCGTTCAAAACTAGACAAAGTGTAGTTAGCAATTACTCACTTGTGTCCACCATTGAACCCAAGACTGTGGCTGAAGCCAGTCTCGATGAAAGTTGGTTGAAATCTATGCATGAGGAGTTGGAGCAAATTGAGAAGAACTCCACATGGGAACTTGTTCCTAGACCTACTGATAAGAATGTTATTGGTACTAAATGGGTCTTTCGGAATAAGCTGAATGAAGATGGTCAAGTCATTAGAAACAAAGCAAGGTTGGTTTGTAAAGGCTATGCTCAAGTTGAAGGCATAGATTTTGAAGAGACCTTTGCACCGGTGGCTCGTCTGGAAGCTATTCGTATGTTTCTTGCATTGGCAGCATACAAAACCTTCAAGGTATTTCAGATGGACGTAAAGTCAGCTTTCTTGAATGGCTTACTTGAAGAAGAAGTCTACATTGAGCAACCTGATGGTTTTCTCATCAGCAAAAATTCAGATCTAGTGTGCAAGTTGAAAAAGGCTCTTTATGGACTGAAACAAGCGCCAAGGGCGTGGTATGCAAGGCTGGACCTATATCTCCGCAAGATCGGTTTTGGAAAAGGATTGGTTGATAGCAATCTTTATGTCAAAACTGAGTTAAGCAAACAGCTGGTTGTCATTGTTTATGTTGATGACATAATCTTTGGTGGCAATGATGAGGAGATGTGCAGGAATTTTGCAGAAGAAATGAAGAAAGAATTTGAGATGTCAATGCTTGGAGAACTAAAGTTCTTTCTTGGTTTACAAGTTCAGCAGCTGAAACATGGCATCTTCATATCACAAATGAAGTACATTAAGGAAATGCTGAAACGGTTCAATATGGAAGACAGCAAGCCAGTGAGCACACCAATGTCAACGAACACGAAGCTTAGCAAAGATGATAAGGCCTCGTCCGTTGATCATACCACCTATCGCTCTATGATAGGAAGCTTGCTCTACTTGACTGCTACAAGACCAGATCTTCTACAAGCAGTATGTATGGTTGCACGTTTTCAAGCAGCACCAACTGAAACGCACCTTACAGCAGTGAAAAGAATCTTTCGATATCTGAAAGGTACTATGGAGCTTGGTATCTGGTATCCCAAAGGCAAATCCTTCACTCTTGTTGCATATTCTGATGCCGATTGGGCTGGATGCGTAGATGATCGCAAGAGTACTAGCGGCGGCGCATTTTATCTTGGAGAAAGATTAGTTGCTTGGCATAGTAAGAAGCAAGACTCAGTATCCCTTTCGACAGCGGAAGCGGAATATATTGCAGCGGCAACTTGTTGTACGCAAGTGTTATGGATGCGGCAAATGCTCTCTGATCTAGGAGTTCCTACAACGGATCCTACGCCGATCCTATGTGACAACACGAGTGCAATTCATATATCTAAGAATCCTGTTCAGCACTCTCGAACAAAGCATGTAGCAATTCGTTATCATTTTCTTAAAGATAAAGTTGCTGATGGAGAGGTCAAGTTGGAATATGTTCCAACAACTGAGCAAGTGGCTGATATTTTCACGAAACCTCTGCCAAAGGAAGTCTTCGAGTATCTCCGGAAAAAGTTAGGAGTTACTCACTCTCCTAAACCGTAGGAGTTGTGCTTGAAAGGGGGAGCAATGCATTCATTGAATATCCTATTCGCTCCTCGGTTTGGTCCCTTTGGACTTGTTGTCAAAGGGGGAGAGATGTTATGCTATGATAGCAAGGAGAGATGTTATGCTATGAAAGCTAGGGGGAGATTGTTGACAGTGCATAGTTGTTATTTTAGAATTTAAGAATTGGTTCCAAGTGAGTGTTGAAGTTCCAATAGTGTTGCCAACAATTCCAAAGGGGGAGATTGTTGGAATTTGAGATGACTTGAGTAGTCTTTGAAGAATTGAAGAAATAGTATCTCAAGTATTGATTTGAGTTGGAATTATTGTCAACACATTGTCACAAGCATGATGATAGTAGGCTAGTGTTGATAGAGCTGAAAAGAAGAATCAGAATTGAAACAGTCAGGAATTCAGAATTCCTGAAGCAGAGCACGCGGTCGATCGGGCACCCCATGCGGTCGACCGAGCAAAGAGAAACCTGCAGAAACAGATTCAGGCACCTCTCAGTTATTTTCGTGACACAGTGTGTCTTCGGTCGACCGGGACCCCAGGATGTCGACCGAGCGCGATAACTGACTGATTCCAGACAGTGTATGATGTCGACCGAGCAAGCAAGGATGTCGACCGAGCACGGGAACCAGAGTTGCGCAGAATCAGAAGTCTTGCACGAAAATTCAGCACTCTTATCTAATTTGTTTGGGACTCTTTCTAAACGAATTGTAGTCTGTTTTAAATACAATTAAGGGTTATCATAACCTATAAAAAGGCATGTATGGGTCGTTCTAAAGACACACCAGAAGAGAAGAGTTTTAGAGAGAAAATTGAGAGAGTTCTTGAGAGAAAGAAGTGCTAGTGCTGTGTGCTGTTGTGCTGCATCTTTCTACAGCAAGTGTGGACGAGGATGAGCTCTTGAAGATGGTGATTCGTCCATGAGTTAAGTGTCTCTCTGTTTATGCTTTAAATTCAATTTGTAAGGGATTGAGAGAGAGAGAGAATTGTAGAGGGGAAGGGCTGTAGACAGAGTTTATCTTCTATTATGTTTTTAACATCAAGTTGGTGCTTGGTGTTTGGGGTTTGGTGATCCTATCTGTGGGTGCAGATAAATTGTAAGGGGAGTCGGTGCTTCCTAGATAGTTGGTGCTATCTGAAACTAAGGGTTGGTGCTCTTTGTCGTTGTGCGACTAAATATATTCAGACCTGTACCGGATCGGTGTTCGGACGGTTTTGATCCGTGGACGTAGCCTTTTGGTGAACCACGTTAAATCTGGTGTCATTGTGTGGTTTGACTTGTTTTGTTGTTGAATTGGACCTGTTTTTAGAAATCACTGATTCACCCCCCCCTCTCAGTGATCGCGATATCCAACACAATCGCCCCTTAGCTTTTGAGTTCTTAGAGTTCCTTAACTCTTTGAGGTCGGAAGCTATATGATGGGAGAACCTTTCGAGTTTGACGATAGAAGACCGTGCTAATGAGATAACTGGTGAGCGGACCTCATCCCGGGTCGGGGAGATCTTTTGAGAATCAAATTCTGAATCTCATCTCGGTTAGGGAGTTGACGCTTCATCTCTATCCGGTGTCGCTTCACGTGCCCGGAGTTTTAATTGCCACTTCTCAATCGACGCGAGAAACGAGCTGACGCCAGTACGTGTCACCGCCCGATTGGTTGCCTTGTCTTATCGAAGAGGTGCGCACAGTGATCGAGGCGACAATTTTGAAATTTGGAAACGGCGCCATCATGAAGCGCCTTTCTTTCGCTATAAATAGGGGACGCCTTCCCCTTTTCTTCTTCTTCGCTTGTGTTTTTCAAAAGAGGGAGAGGATTTTCAGAGTCTTTGTAGGAGGGATTGCTTGCAGAGGAGAAGTCCTGCGCCGAAGTCAAGTTTAGGGCTAGATCCATCTTGCATCTGTAAGTCCTGCGTCTATCTCTATCTTCTTCTACGGTTTCTTCCCTGTTTTTCCTTCTTTATGTTCTGCCCTTCGTCTTCTTAGTCTCTATAGACCTAGAAATGGGGGTTTATAGGAATTAGGTGGATACCCCAGCGGCCATGGCTCGGTTCAGGGCCAAATATCATATACCCGATGATGTTTTGACTAGATTAGGGGAATTAGATAACCCCAGGGATGGTCCTATGTTCAATAACGGCTGGATGCCGTTTCCTCTAGTCACCATTGTGGAGGGCGGGGTCCGGTTCCCCGTTCATCCTCTTCTTAGGGCCTGTCTTAGGACCTGGAACCTATCCCTCTGCCAATTGATGCCTAATGGCTTCAAAATCATCATGGGTGTCGTCATGCTCAACAAGACCCTCGGTATTAACCTCGGCGTCCATGACATCGAACATGTCTATGACATTTGTAAGTCCGCGACCAATGACACCATCTTCTACCTCCGAGCTAAAGCGAAGCTGGGCGGTTTCGTTACTGCCTTGGAGGATTCCAATGAATTTGCTGGGGACGATCACCTGTTTGTCTCAGGCAACTGGGAATTCTTCGATTCCGAGACCATCATGGAGCGGACAAACAAGATCCCTCACCGCTTCGGGACTCCCGGAGTAAACACCGACCCTCTCCCCTTTAGAATTTTATCTTTATTTTCTTTTTCTGCCGAACTGAACAAGTTCCTGTTTCTTCTGCAGGCATTCAGGAGAGAAGGATAGAAGCCCGCCGAGCCGGTTGGGAGAAAAACAATACCTGGCTCAAGGCGGTGTTCGAATACAAAGGACATCGAGGTCGGGCAGCTTTCCCGCCCCTTGATTACGAGCCGAGGTCCCGATCTTATAAGTGTAAGACCGATATTCGTTTGCTACCTGCAGTCGAAGAAGAGAGGGAGAAGCCTGCCCCGACCGTCGCTGAAGTTGAGCACCGAGCTGCATCTGGTGACGAGGCCTCGACTTCTGGGTCTGATTCCGAAGGAGTCGAGATAGTTGAAGGGGTGGTTGTATCTTCAAGCACTTCGTTGAGCGACTTGGAATAGAGAAGGGAGATGTCAAGGACCTAACCGAAGTTGACGCTTAGGAACCTTGGGGCTAAGACCTTCGGAGGTGAATCCTCTGGCCCTTCTTCTCCTCCTACTGAACCTTCGTCCGCTATCAGACCTTCACCGCCCCAAATCCCTCCGCCCCCTGGTACAGCCGGGACACGTACCCCCGTAGCCGCGTCTGCCGGGACTACGGGGGAGGAGCACCGTCGAGTGAAAAGGACAAGGGTCGAGGGTTCAGCAGGACAGGGCCTAGTGCCGGAGGGCCCTTGTGCCACAACAGCGGCACGACAGTCCACTCCGGCCCCCTGGAGGCCGAGCCTTCTACTTCAGCCCGATAAGCCACTGAATGTAGAAGATCGTCTCGCGGGGAACCCCTTGGTGGTCGCGACGCTAGGCAGCATTTGTGCCTTGCCGCGCGATATGGAGAGGCACGCTAGACCAGACGACGTGATGCTGCTGGTGTCTTAGATGCACTCAGCGCTGAATGTAAGTCTATTTTTCTCCAAACTTTATAAGTGTTTGACCTCGACTATTGCCTTCTGATGTTTGTTTTCTCTGCAGATTGTTCAAACGTGCCAGGTGTCGGTGGATAGGCTCAATCAGCACAAGGCCAAGTTGGCAAAGGTCGAGTCTGAGAGGGATTCCTTTAAGACCGCCTTGGGGGAGAGCAAGCAGAGGATCAAGGATCAGGAGGAGACTCTCCGCGCCCTGTTTTCCGAGCACGAGAAGGCTAAGGCTGAGATAGAGGCTGGGAAGAAGAGGGTGGCCAAGTTGGAGAAGAAGGTGGTTGAACTCGAAATGCGAATGGCCGAAACCGAATCCCGTGTCCAATCTGAGATCGATGCTGCCTATCGTGAAGGAGCAGATGTGGCAAGGGAGAATTATGAGAAACAGGTTGATGGCATAAGAGACGCAGCCTGGGAAATGGGTTGGATAGCGGTTTTAAAGAAAGCGGGGGTCCCTGATGACCATCCGATTTTAAGAAATCCAGACAAGTATCCATGCTCGGGACCAAAGCCGGACGCCGCTCCTTCCACTTCCGAAGCACCTCCGCTGTGACCGATGTCATCGCGACTGAATCTGTTCCGGCCAGGAATGAGCTTGCTCAGATTGACAGCGATGTCACTGGAGCTCCTGCTTCCTGAAGATCTTTCCTTGCTTTTCTTGATGTAATTTTTCTCAGGATTTTTGTAATGTTCCGCCTCGATCCTTTTTTTTAATATAATGAAGATCTTTTCAGCCTCGAGTTCCCCCTTTGATGCTTTCTTTTTTTTTATGCTTGTTTTCAAACATTACTTTAGGAATCGCTAAGTGTCTAAGCTCGGTTCTTCAACTGAGCTTCTCACATGCTTTAGAAAAAAATAGGAATCGCTCAAGTGATTGAATTCAGTTTGTTCACCAAAAAACACTTAAGTAATAACATAAAACTCAGACATTTTCGAGATGAAATTGGATGCTGAATCTGCCCGCAGAGTGGCTCAGTTCATTGACTGAACTCGAATGGGAGCAAATTGGATGCAAGTTATTTGTCTCGGCACTCTATCGATAGTCTTTGATAGAGGCATGACTCTACCGAACCGAAGTAGCCATCGAGGCAATCACCGAGCTTTTATAACTTAGTGTCACGTCCTGAGGTATTTTGGCATTTCCAGAATGCTGTGTAGCAACTGGGTAGGTGGATGCCGAGTTGCCTTTGGGCTGATCTAGATAGTCTTCAATTACTGGATCGTCACCAATTGAGAGACCGAGACATGCCTGGTTAGTAGTTTTACCGAAACCAGGGTAATCCTCGTGGCACTCTTGCGGAGTTGCTTAGGATAGAGACATGACCAGCTGGCTCGTCACCAGAAGTGCAGTCTTTTTGGTCGGTCATCTGGTACTGTAAGGTCCGGGGCCTTACTGGGTCAGTTGGGCCCAATATCAGGCCCTGACCCATTTTTATTGTTATTATTATAATTAATTATATATTAGATATTTAAGTGGGTTTAGATCATGAGCGAGTTTCTTTTAGAAGTTTCGTTCGATTTCAAGTTCGTTTGATCATAGTAGATGATAGTTTACAATTTAAGGAAAATTGAGTGTTTTTCTGAAATATTTCAAACGCCGTGATTTTTGGATTCGTTGGAAAAGTCTCGTAGTGCTGATCATTTTTGTCTCTTGACTCATCGCGATCCGACGATCAGAAACCCTTCAAGTGGTCCATTCTTCATCGGACCCATTAAATGGGCAATTAAGTCTTTTCCTTCCTATCTTCTTCTTAAACGAAGATTAACCCTAATCTCTTCGTTATTCTCAGCAATGAAGATCAACCGCAGCCCTTTTCTCCTTCCTCTTCCTTTCTCAAGCCAGAACTCCGCCCTAGAAGATCCAACTTGAAGATCCGATCCGCTGGTACTCATTCTATCGATCCCCTCTTTCTTCCAGTACCAAATTGGTAAGACTTCTCACAATCTCATATTTTTTTACTTTATCATTTCTTTGGTTAGATTAGGTCCGATCTTGATTCTTTTTCTTTCTTTTTTCTCCTTTGCGTTTTAGGTTGTATTTGTTCGGGTTAGATTGTTGATTTTGGGGTAGGAAGGCTTCTCCTCAAGTTTTGCCCAATTCCAATCTTCTTCTTGGTTGAGGCAAGTAGATCTGCAATTCATATATAAGCATGTATGTTTGTTTTCATTTGATTGGCTATGTTTCCTGTAGATTTTCCTTTAATTCCAAGCATGTCTCATGTTGATTTGGGATTTATATGTTAGGTTAGATTTTTGGGTAATTGGAATGAAATGGATAAATATATGATAATAGGTTGTTTAGAACTACTTATTTAATTCAATGGAATGGAATGAATTGTTGGGAGAGCAGGAGGCTCAATTTTGTGCAGGATATAGCCATTGGAAAGGTTTAGAACAGAATGGAGATAATCTGGAACAAATAGAACTAAAAAATTCAGCAAACAGCACTTTCTGCACACGAATGTTCGAACACTTTTCCCGAACGTTCGAACACTTGAGCTCTTGGGAAATTGGCCTGGGACGAACGTTCGAACACTTCTTCGAACGTTTGAACTCTTGGTAATTGACCGATTTTAGGCAGATTTTCCAATGGTCATAACTTTTAATTTGTTTGTCGGAATTTCATGAGCTATATACCGTTGGAAAGCTCTTGGAACGTAGAATCCAATGGTTCTAGTTTCATCACGATCGGAGGTTGGAAAATGATGTAAATACTTGGAATATTGATCCAACTTATGTTTTATTGGAAATGAGACCGGTAACTTAGGTTTGGGCCTTAGATGTTGGAAACCATGAATTTACTCTCACTTGACCATTAATGGGGATTGCAATTGAAACACGTGGCTTGGTGTGAATTCGATGGATTGTCTAGGTATTCGCGTATTACATATGGTATAACCGAATGCATATGGAACTGAATCAATAGATGCTTAACATGATTGTACACCAAGGGATTTTCTTAGAAGCATCGTTGGTCCAACTTCCATACGTACTCTGTTAGGACATGTGTGGTACAGGAATGACACCATTTGCCTAGGATTGGATTGTAATTCTTCCTTGATTTATTACTTGTATCCGTTGTTTATATTCCTTGTACACTCTCTTGACATAAAATACTTAACTAATTATGAAACATAAATTCTTATAGAATTTAGGACTTGGACCTGACTTAGAGTGTACTTAAGAACCTCTGTCATGTATTGATAAACATGACTGGCTAGCAATGAAAGGGGATTATTACGTGGTTTGCTTATCTTGTATTATCTTAAAAGAGATAACCCTATGATCTTGTCTTGTACATGGAACTAGCCAGACTTGCTTGTCTTGTTAGTCCTTGTGTCAGAACCACTTTATTATTGTATGCATATCATGGCCATCTGCAGTTTGGGGTTTTAATGACGAACCGGTTACTCAGTTGTCGGGGTGGGCAGTCGGCTTTGGACGGCGTCCATAGCATTGAATAGTTGGGAGCGGGCTTGGACCGTGCTACTATTCCCAGGACCGGGAGCTTGGATCCTACTAGAGCCGGACTTTGGTATCAGTAGTCCGGATTGGATTGTTACTGGTACCCCGGGAGGTGGCTTTGGACATCCTCGAAGTCTCCCTCTTGTTCTTGTTTTGCATTGCATGGATAGTGGTTATTGTTAGATGGTTGCTAGGATTCCTGTTATTGTTTCTATGGATTATTAATCTCGCTTAATGCCTAGCTTCGATTACCTTGTATTCAGATAATCATGTACTTGTCATTATTCTACATTTGATGCATGTCATGTTTATTATGCATTGCTTATCTATTGCTCAACATGTCGTTGACTCTGTTCCTTGGTGTGCATACACATCAGGTGACTTCTATTATGAGGAGCAGGCCGGTGAGGAGATCCCAGAGGATCTCCAACCAGCAGAGGAGGCACGAGAGTGGCGTGCCGATGACGTAGAGTAGCGTCATCACTTCCGGGCACGAGAGAGATACATTGAGATTCATTTAGATTTATTCTTTTATTATTTCTCTCGTTGGACCTTTTACTTCATTGACTCATTTCTTTTATTGGCCTTGTTTATTGGGTTGGCCAATGTAATAACTAACTCTTTATTTAATTGTGTTCATTTCTTCCTATGCAACTTTAAGTTTAATGAGAATTATGATTCACTGTGATGTTCCATATGCCTAGAGTTCTATGAACTCAATGTGTATTGTATTATATGAGGCCTTTTGATGGGTTGAGGCCCATCAGAAATAAAACCGTGAGGCCAGTGGGCCAAAGCGGACAATATCATGCATGTGTATAGGGTGGGGCGTTACAGGTACTCTTACCGAGATGCCATGTGGCCGAGACATGCCTGGCTGGTACTTTTACCAAAGCCAGGGTAGTCTTTTTAGCACTCTTGTCGAGACCGAGACAGGATCAACTGGTACTTTTACCGGAGCTGGTGTTGTTTAGTCGGTGTTGGTGCCGAACTATAGATGACTGAGTCACGCTTAGCTGGTACTTTTACCAGAGCTGGTGTGGCCTCGATGTACTACTGCTGATGGACCGCGCTCCTGCTCGGTTCTACCGAGGTCGGCGGACGTGGGAGTCCATTTGGTTCCGACCCTTTCGTAACCGGGGGGCAAGGGCGTGCATCAACATTTCTTTTTTTGTGTGGGTGTGCCAGATTTTCTATTTACTTGGAATTGCAAGTGGTGATCCGGAGATCAACCTTCGCAAGTAAAAAGGAAATCAACTTCTTTCAAGTTTTCCATTGCACATATATTTAAGAAAAGAGACATTTTCTTGGTTTGCCGTGAAAGGCGATTTTTTTGGCATTTATAGCCGATTTGGCGTTTATAGCCGATTTTTGGCGTTTATAGCCGATTTTGGCGTTTATAGCCGATTTACAATCCTTATCAATAATGAAAGACAAGAGTTGTGATTTTTGTCTCTTTTAAAAAAATACAAACTACAATGAAAAGCAAGAAAAGGAGGATCTAACTTCTCAGGAGATTGTGGGGGACCCGTTTAGATTGACGGTCGCAAGCCATATGTGGGCTTCGCCATCATCCATGCAGATGAGAACAGAGGATGCTATTGATTCGCTTGGCTTGGCTATAACCTCAGGTTTTTAGAGAACAAAGACCAAAAGAAGGTCCTATGTCCAATGAAAAGCCGAGTAGACGGGCTTGAAAAGCCATGTCTAAGCCATTGGCGGCAGAAGGAGAAGGCAAGGACCTTGGGGGGGAGTACCCCCCAAGGGACTTTTGTCACCTTGTTGCGGTGGTCGGTGTGGAACTTCCGCAGAGTTTTCTCTCTTTTTCTTTCTCTGGATTTCTGTGCTTTGTCTGTCTGTGTGTTTTGTGCTTTCTTGTGATGATCCTTTCTTCTTGGAGAGCTCTCCTATTTATAGGCTTTTAGGTGGCCATTTAGGAGGGTTTATGAGCTTTAATTGTCATAAAGCTACATAAAGGGAGGAGTTACAAGATTGAATTATTTATTTTGTAACTCCTTTTTCTTGGCTTCTGATTGGCCGGAGGAGATTGAGGGCATTTAATCGCCTTTAATCGCCATGATGTGAGGAGTTTCATGAGTTAAATGCCATGAATCTCTTGACTTGTAACTCCCGAATGCTTGCTTCTGATTGGGCCGTCCAAAGAAATGGATTAATGACTGTAATAAAGCTAGTCAATTAATCGCATTAAGTGGTCGCCGAGCAGTTGCAGAGTCGCGGGCCGTGCCGCGTCTTTTGGGATTCTTCTGTCGATGATCATCGATGGATCTTCATGTAGATCGACATCAGATGACCATATAATTTCAGGTGTTTGTCGCCAACAGCGGGTCGGTGCCATCTGTCCTGTCGATTTCTCGATCGGTCGGGTAGAAAGCACACTTTTTTGGTTGACCGGGTGGCGATCAATATTGTTTTCGATACTCTTGATGATTGACCCGTGTTTTGGACGGATGTCAGAGGATTTGGTGTCTCAAAAGCATGAATTTTGGAAAGTACCAGAGGCTGGGCGCTTCGAATCGCGAAAAAACGGCGAAAACCGGGGTTTCCGGGGCCTTCCCGGCGACCCCGGGCTCCAAGGTCGCCGGCGACCCTGGGCCAGGGTCGCAGGGGTCTGCGACCCTGGGGGGGGTTTCCCCCCTTTTGTCCCGTTTTGTGTCCGTTTTTTGCTGTTTTTCGATTCTTTTTTCTTCTGTATTTTTCCTTGACATTTTTGACCATTTATTGGCCTGATTTCACTGTAGGAAATCTGATGAGAATCCTTGCATTTTATTTTGCAAAGTTTCCAATTTCCTGAGAAAGCCGAAGACTTTGTCGCGCAGAGCTGCCGATTTTCCGTCAGAAGCTGAAACTGGGTCAAACGATGTCGGAATGACCTGAAATTTGGTGTGAAGTCTCCTGAGCAATAAATAAGACCAACCATAGGCTTTTGTTTGAGTTTTGAAGCCGTTTGGGGTCCTATCACCAGTAGACTTGCTTTTGTCGCGATGAAGATGTCGCGGTTTGATGTGCAGTCAACCGATGTCCGATTGACTTGAAATTTGACAGGGAACCTATTGGAGTCATTTTAAGATGATCCATAGGCTCTGTCTTGGAAATCATGGTCCTGGAGAGCTTTGCTGCCGAGAGGCCTGATTTGGCTTCCGAGCGTCAAACTATGGTCAAATGTTGTCGAAATGACCTGAAATTTGACGTGTAGCCCTTTATAAGCATTTTGAAGCCGTCCATGTGCTCTATCTGATGAGTAATGACATCGGTGGTTCTCGCCGCCGAGAGGCTTGATTTAGCTGTTCGAGGGTTGATGTAGGGTCAAACATTGTCGGTTTGACTCGGAGCTTGACGTGGAGCCTTTTGGAAGTATTTTGAGACCATCCATCGGCTCTGATCGAAGATTTGGTGTCTCCGATGCTTTTGCCGCCGAGAGCTCCTTTTCGGCTGTCGGAGAAGCGAAGTTAGGCCAAATGATTTTGAAATGGCCCGAAACTTCTTGTGTACTCCTCTTTTGGCTGTCTTGAAGAATCTTGTAGTTTTTGTTTGATTCTGATAAGATTTGATTTTTGGAAGTAGCATTGCCTATTTATGGCAGGTTGCGACTTCATGTAGCTCTTTGGATCTTGAAGAGGCAAAGTGACATTTTTTATGTCAACAAATGCCCCCTCGAGGTACAGCGACGAGTTGCTTAACTTTTGTAGTCGATGTGCCTCGAAGAGATTTTTGAAGGAGAGCCTGTGACTTGACCAAGAGTCTTTGAGCAGTCTTTCTTTTTGGTATTTGTAGCCTTTTGAGCTTCCAGGGGAATTTTATGGTAGTGAAAGGGATCACGTACCATCTCGAGGCAAAGTTTTGAAGATGACATCAAGGATGTGGATTTGGGTTTTGACCTTGTGACCTAACAGGCTGTATGTGGCAGGTTAGGGGGTCGGGTTTGGTTTTGATCGTGTGACCCAACAAGCTATATGTGGAATGTTGGGGGATCAATTTTGGTTTTGATCTTGTGACCTAACAGGCTGTATGTGGCAAGTTAGGGGATCAGGTTTTGGTTTTTGGTTTTTGGTTTTAGTCTTGTGACCCAACAAGCTGTATGTGGCAAGTTAGGGGACCAGGATTTGGTTTGATTTTTGTGGAATGTCAATTTCAAGATTTTGGCTCAATTTGGTAGATGAGGCTGGATGGTTTGATTTTTGGAAGCTCATGGGGCTTGGAATTTTCTTTGTATGGTCCAATCAACTCAAAAGAGGCATGGAACCATTTTTGTATGCTCTTGGTAAGAGGGATTTCTCTTTGACAAAAAGCCCAAAAATTTTTTTTTTTTAAGTGCCTAGGTGGTCAAACCTGGCTCATATGGGCTAACCCATGGGACCTTAAGCTTTTGAAATGGCTTAGATCTCATATGGTGTCATTTTTGTAAAGAATATCCAAAAATATCTCATTTGGATAGAGAATATCTAAGAATATCTTTACTTGGAGAGAATCTCTCATATTCCCTTTATTTTGGGATAGGATATCTCAAGATATCTTTCTTTTGGGAAAGAATCCTTTATCGATCTTATCTTTTAGGAGAAAATCTCTCATTGATTTCTTTTTGGGAGAGAATCCCTCAAGATATCTTTCTTTTGGGAAAGAATCTTTCTAATCTCTTTCTTTTGGTAAGGTTACTAATTAGTAACACTTACCTTTTTCTTCTTTCCTTCTTTGGTTTGCTCTCTTCTATAAAAGCAAGGAGGAGGTTGGATCTCTTGCTCTTATTACTTTCTTTTGCAATAATCTCAAGAGGGCTTCAAGACCAAGAGTTCTTCTTCTTCAAGATCTTCAAGAATTTTCTTCTTCTTCTCCATCAATGGCTTCAAGTAAGTTCCCTTTTTCAAGAAAACTCCATTATAGGAAACATGAAAGTTCTTTCTTTTTTTTGTTTCTTTCTTTTCTTTTCTTTTTTTTTTCCACGTGTTTGCTTCTTTTTTTTCACACGTTTTTTTTTGTTTTTTTTTTGTTTGTGGGCCGTACGGATCTAGCCGTACGGCCACGTGGCCAGTGGGCCACGGCCTGTGGGCCAGCCCCTTTTTTTTTCTTTTTCTTTTTTGTTTTCTTTCCCTCCTTTTTTTTTTCAAGAAAGTTTATTTTCTTTTCTTTTTTGTTTTCTTTCCCCCTTTTTTTTTTTTTGAGAAAGTTTCTTTCTTTTCTTTTTCTTTTGCTCATCATGATAATGCCCCTTTTTTTTTGGCAAACCTAGATGTTCATGCATGCATTCAATTGTAAATTAAATTTGTAGCATGATGTGATAGCATACCTGAAAGTTTTCGCAAACTTGGGAATTTGGAGCTTGCAGTGATGTTGAGCCCTTCCTGATTTTGCGGAGACTTTGAGGTTTCGAAAGTTTGGAGTTTCGGAGCTCACAGCAATGTTGAGCCCATCTTCAAGCATTCTATTTCTTTCGGGATAGTTCCTTTTCTTCGGAATTGCCCCGTCATCATGTCAAAATTTCGCCAAATTTTTAGCGAGATTCTGTCATTTTGGATGTTTTGATCTTTTTCTTTTCCATCCTTTGCAGGTGGTTCCTCCAGAACGAACAAGGGTAAAGAGCCTGCTACAAAGCGTACCTCGTCGATCTTTTAGATCTTCTAATCCGGCCGTTCAGCAGGCCTTTGAGAAGGTCCAGTATGTTGAGAGAAATCTGGAAGAGTGCGACTCCCTCAACAGAGATGAGATGAGGCAGCGACTGATCACTCTCAAGGGAGAGGAACTCTACAAGATCATGGTAAGCAGTCGTCCATGGGTGATGGAAGATCAGAGCATTTTGCCCAAGCCTACCTTCTCTTTGGTGATGCAGTCCCTGATGACATGACATACCAGAGGAGATGTTTTCAGTTCTCTTTCACAGCAGATGGTGAGAAGAAGACTGTTGTTACCCGGTC